>JAQLOL010000016.1:4105970-4126020 GCA_029783665.1 Naso thynnoides | reverse complement strand
ATCTAACTTTAATGCATAACTTGACAGTAAATTATGACATAAAATACAGCTATATTAGTAATCGACAATTTGTTTAAACATGTAAATACAATCAAAAGCAGAGTAAGATAAAAGTTTCTTTTCCCTACTTCACTGCACTTCACTGCATTCCTATATGCAAATTAATACTTTTGTAATGTGAATTGACCTTTTTTGTATATAAATATGCAGTACATGTGTTTAAAAAAAAATAAAAAATCTGAATTATAGTTCACATGCAGCAGTAGTTGTTTCAGTACGCATGGTCAGGAAAAGAGGGAACAACAGGAAAACTCATGGTGAAGGTTCAGTAAAAGCAAACATCACCTCTGTCCCCTCTTGGTTATCACTGTGTGCATGTCAACACTTCCGATCAAGCATGTGGCTTTGTATGCGACTGAGAGTGGTTTTTAAAACCTGCAGTTCTGTTCACGTGGTCCAAATCAGCTGATAAACTGCAACTCATTTGCATTTTCCTTTTGGTTCTGTTTGGTTTCGCACAGGCAAAACATCAAGCGAACAAAAAAGTATCAACAAAAGCATTGTGGGAGCTGTCATTCTGTTCATTGGTCAGAAATCACGTCCACCAAATTCCTTGTCCTTCAGCTGTTGCTTAACATTGTGAACACTTAAAGATGTTTTTATGTTTTTTCTAACTTTTTAACTGTATGGTCATCTGCCCAAGTATTAAGAAGGTAATGTATTTTGTTGCTGCTCCAGGTTAACCCTCGATTCATATTTGTGTCATGGCAAACTGCTAGCAGTTTTCTTTTACAAAATTGTCCTCAGCCCACAATGCACAGCACAGCTAGCTACATGAGCTGGTTTCGTCCAAAAATGTAAAATTCTTAATGAGGTTGGGGCGGACCGTGGTAGGATAACGTTCATACAGCGAATGAACTGCACCAGAGTAAATTTGTAACCAGACAGTTGTTTTGGTCAGTAACCGCATTCGATTACCAAATACGATTACCGTGTTCACACCAACCCAAACACACTGCACAAAGGGGGAAAATTGACAAGAGTTCAATTCAACTGAACTAAACAAGGCAGATGTTGAAACACCGAGTGTTTATTTCTCTTGTAATTTGCATGACTTTGTAGCACATAATTTGTATCTGTAATCCCAGAGATGAGGGACATACAAAAGGTTTATCTGCTGAATATTAATATAGTGGCTAACTTTACTGAATAACATCTACACAGCTAAGCTTCTCTTGTCTGCTACTGTGAACCACAACACAATGTATCCTCTCACTGGTCCAGACTTTAAACATGCTATTTTCTTTCATTCATCAACATCAGACATAGACATCACACACTGGCTTCACAAGTCTAATAATTTCTATCTGTGTTTTTCACAGGATATGTCCAGCACAATTTCTGCGGTCTTCACGGGACTCTGTGTCCTGTTACTAAGGCCCACGTGTTGTAGTAGCAGCAAAATTCTTGTAGTGCCTGTTGATGGCAGCCACTGGATTAACATGGAGGTGATGCTGCGAGAGCTGCACTCCAGAGGCCACGACCTCACAGTGCTGCGCTCTACCAAGAGCTGGTACATCCCAAGTAACTCTTCCATTTATACTTCTATTAATGTGCGCATGCTGGAAGACGAGGCAGACGTGGAATACTACAATAACATGCTCAGAGACGTTATGGAATGCCGCAAGTTGCCTACTTTCATGCGCACCTTCTGCCAAAATTACTTGATCACATGCATGTTGGGAGCAGGTCATGATATCCTTTCCCGAGCAGCTGCGTCAATGTTAGATGACCCTGCTTTCATGAAGAAGCTCCAAAATGCCGAGTTTGACTTGATGTTAACAGATCCTGGTCTGATTTTAGGTGTTCTGCTGGGTAGTTACCTTAAACTGCCAATGGTTTTCAACGTGCGCTGGATTAATAATGGGGAGGGACATCTTACAATAGCTCCCTCTCCTGTATCCTATGTCCCTGTATCTGGAAGTGAACTTAATGATCAGATGGATTTTCTGGAAAGGACCAAGAATATGTTACATTACTTCTACAGTGTTGCTGAACAGCACTTACTCATTAACCCTGCCTACTCAGATCTGCTCAAGCGGCACTTCCCTCCTGGAACTGACTTGCTGTCTTTGCAGCGTGCGGCTGATATCTGGATGGTGAGGACAGATTTCGTCTTTGAGTTCCCTCGGCCGACCATGCCTAATGTGGTGCACATTGGGGGCTTCCAATGCAAAAAGGCTCGTCCCCTCCCTGTTGAACTAGAGGCCTTCATGCAGAGCTCTGGTGAGCATGGGGTGGTGGTCATGTCTTTGGGGACCCTGGTGTCTGCTCTGCCTCGTGAGGTCACAGAGGCCATCGCTGCTGCTTTTGCTGAACTTCCCCAGAAGGTAGTTTGGAAGTTCATTGGTGAAAAGCCTTCATCCCTGGGCAACAACACTCTGCTAGTAGACTGGCTGCCTCAGAACGACCTCTTAGGACACCCCAAGGCTCGTGCCTTCGTAGCCCATGGAGGCACCAATGGCATGTATGAGGCTATTTACCATGGCGTTCCCGTTCTGGGTTTGCCTCTTCTCTTTGACCAGTTCGACAACCTACTTCGGCTGACGGTGCGTGGGGCTGCTCGAGTGGTTGAGGCAAATTCACTCACCAAGGAAAACTTCCTGGAGGCTCTAAAAGATGTCCTGAAGACACCTTCATATCGTAACAACATAAAGCGTCTCTCAGAAATACACCACGACCGGCCAATGTCTCCTATGGATACCGCCATCTTTTGGATTGAGTATGTCATTAGGAACAAAGGGGCATCCCATCTACAGTCAGCAGGTTTTAGTCTGCCTTGGTACTCCTACTTCTGTCTAGATGTGGCTGCTTTTATTCTGGCCCTCATATTAGCCTTTGTCTGGGCTTCAGTTTCATGTTGTAGAATTCTCTGCTGTCGAAGATTTAGGAGGAAATTGAAAGCAGAGTAACTGAATTGTAAGACACTCAAGCTTAGTGACTGTCTGCTGTATTTCAGGGGAGAGTTTTAACAGCAACTCATTCTCATATGCAGTTTAGCAACATTTTTGAAACATATTCCAACCCTTTCCAGATAATAAAGATCTTAATCCCTGTGTGAATTGTTTGTTTTATATGGAGTCATTCTTGAAATAGATATGTTTTTGTCAGAGATGAAGAAGCAATTGCTAAGAGAAGTTAGGGGTTGTCTCACCTCTAGAGAGATTTGTCAGTCTTGGAAATACTGTCACCTGCCATAAAATCCTGTAAGGGGTAACTGATAAGATCACCATGATTGCAAGACAGCACTGAGGATAGGGAAAATATCAACCTGTATGTTGTCATCTGTCAGTCTTAAGGGCTCATCAAAGGAGGTCTACGAGGACTACAGCAACACAATAGGAGGGTGCTTCATCTTACATCATGGTGTAAGACGTGGGCTGCTGAATATAGACATGAGAGAGAGTGAGATGACTGCACAGTCGCCAATATCATCCATGAGATTCTTTCTCTCCTCAACATTTATCACAACTTGCTCGTTTAAAGCTTCAAAGCAGAAGAAAATATTTTCTCTTTTAAGTTTCTGCAGTTACTGTTCTCTTTTAAATACAAAATAACAACATGGAGGTAACATTTCAACACAATATCACAATGTCATCGGAAGGATCTGACCTGAGAGTAAGGTAAGTGGTACGACATATTGTGCAAACGACAGTTTAAATAAAACAGAAACAAATCAGAGGACTTTCTTGCGTGCCTGTAGCCACACATTATGTCATCATATCATTCAAATCTCATATTTCGTATGAACAGAAACCGACACAGATTGTCATCATCGCTTGCGCTCACACCCACATAGTACATTTTACACAAGTAGCAACACACTGAGAGCTCACATAAAGGCAAATAAAATCCTCAACACTTTAAGAAAAATCCGACACTAAATCAATGCTGTGTGCTTACTGTAGCTGTGAACAGATAACAGTTGCAACCACATGTGAACTCTTATCATAAGATCACTTAAAAGTTGCAAACCAGAGACAAAGCTGCAAAATTTGGAGAAGAACTTAAGACCAGGCAGAGCAAAGAGCTTAAGTGTTAAGTATAGAAACTGTTCTGCTAGGAATAAAACTATCCTTTAGACTGTGTCGGACTTGAGGATGTTTCAGCACATTAATGAAAGATGTTTGAATTATTTTTAATTTTTTTTTTTACCTGAACCTAATTAAAAATACAAAAAGGAGATGGTTTTTGCTCAGTGGTAACTTATGCACAGGATAAAATTTAGTGCTGATGAAGCGGCATAGAAAATTGGTTGCATAACAACATATGTAGTATGCCCAGAACAAATACTCTTGTTTACACCTTATTTGACAAAACCACCCACAGAAGGCCCTAGATGCACTGCTATGGTGATAATATTTCACCTGAACAGTAGAAGTGTGAAATTCGGTATTTGTTTTACAACTTCATGTCCGTTTTTCAAATAGCTTTCCAAAGGACTGAACGAGTAGTTCTCAGATGGAAGAACATTATAGACTTTAACTCCCTCTATTTTAAGTTTGGAAATGATAATATAAATATTGTCAACTTAATTTGAGCATATTAGACTGTGTTAACTCTAAATCCCATTTTGTCTCTGTTGTTTGTGCTCTCAAAGGTGATATAGTCAGATTTTTCCACTGTTTTCATGCAGAAAATACAAGAACTGTGCACATCAGTATGCTGCCCTTCTGAGTATTAGGGATGTCGAAATGAGGTCGCCAGGTTGCCACTGCAACTTCCTGTATGATTTTCAATTTGCAGAACACGAAGAAAAACTGTGACCTTGTCTGCCTCATGTTTCCATTCAGATCTCAGATTGCCAGTGGTCAGTAGATTGTGTGGCTTTGACTTCACCCTCCTCTTGCTATATACATAACTCTCTATGTTGTGAAATATGAAAGTGTAGCAGAAAACATCCTGTGTCGTCGTGTAGCGAGTCTGCAGAAACATTTTATCATGCTGTCTTGCAACTCTAGGTGCATTTTCACTTGAAGCTGATTTGACGTCTCTGCAGTGTACATCTTAATCCGTCCCTGCAGAACCAATGTGGGCTACAACAGGGGCAGAGAAATCATAATGCAGACCTCAGTGTAGAAAAGAGTGGGGGTAATCTCTTAGTGGACCAGTTTATTAGTTAAAATCCTGAGTAAATTAATAAATCAGAGACTGGTGACATTTTTAAGGAAACAACGTGAGCGATTCGACCCTCCTTCCTTTGAAACCTTGTGGTAAAAATACTGCCTAACACCCATTGTCTCAACTTATCCATTCTTTCCCAAAACAATTTCAATTGTGTGAGATTTTTTCTTTCTCCCAGCGGTGCCTGAGGAAAGTTCAGCCCGGGTAAACTGCACACACTCACCGTCTACAAGCTCTGTCAATGAAACATGACATTTTTTAGAACGGCACTTCACTCTAACCTCTGCAGTCACTTAACTGCATGACAGTTCTTTGTTTAACAGGGTTGTTTATCTGCACTCACTTTCTGTGGTTTCTGTTCAAACCTTCTTGTAACTGTAAATCGGATCAGAATAAGCACACACACTAATTCTTGTTTATGTCACTTAGGAGGACACTGTTTTAACTTATATTACTTTTTGGGGACTGATCAACTGTAACCATATCAAAGATGATTATATTCTCAACTCAAAACCTTACCCTAGCTCAAATGTGTTAAGAAGCACATGTAAGGACAGCATAACCAAAGTGTTAATGTGTTTATTGGAACATAGCCAACAACCGACAATGTAAAGGGCATCAGTAGATACCCTACATCACTTCCTCCCCTCACAGCCCCTGTCCACCTTCATCACCCTATCTGCTACTGGAGTATGGGAGACAGCGAGAAAGAGAGAGTGTATGTTTTTGTTCTGGGGTAGAAAGGCGTTCTCCTGCCTCAGGATGTTGCCTTTAAAGCTGAAGAAGTAGGTTTCCTGTGGAGGAAATGATCACAGAATAGACAAGGCTTGGTCGAGACACTATGTTCCCAACTTTTCTTGATTACAGGTCACACAGTTGCAGAGCAGGCAGCACACTTTTGTGGAACAAAGTCGGTCCCACTGCCTGGAGAGGTGAGTGAAAAGTTTGAATATTATGGTTTGACTGTTTATGTTCCCTGCTGAGACTGAATCATCTGGGAACGCTGATGCTCTCTGCTTTGCAGTTTCCCCTGATGGATCCTGGATGCTTTGAAGACTGGTTGACTGACAGCACTAAATCTGAGCCTGACCTTTTCCACAGGAGAAAGCATTCATGAATATTACACAATGGACAAATAACTAGTGGATGCATGAAACTGTTAACAGCTGCGACTTCTTTTCTTTTGCTTTGAGTGAATAAATGGGTATTTTTCAACCAACTCATCATCCTGAGCAAGGTGACCTCTAGTTTCCCATGTCAGGTGCTTGACCAACAGACATGTCCAATGTCAGCTGCGACCTCCCTTTGGACACGGACACTTTCGGCCTGACTTGCATCTATGGCGTGATCTTTTCTTTGGGTCTCCCCAGTAACCTGCTGTCTCTCTGGGGACTGTACCACCTGGGCCGCTCAGGTGGGGGAGGCTGTCAGCTGGTCTACATCCTCAACCTGCTTCTGTCAGACCTCCTCCAGCTGCTCACTCTGCCACTGTGGATCCTTTATCTCCAAGGGGCGCATCGCTGGCCTTATGGCCAGCTCACCTGTGAACTGGTGGGCTATGTGTTCTACGTAAATGTCTACGCCAGTGTCATGTTCCTGTGCCTGATAGCGCTGGACCGATGCTTGGCCATCGTGTACCCGCTGAGCAGCCGCAGGGTGCGGACTGTCAGGGTGGCAGCGGTGTCTGGTGTAGCAGTTTGGACACTAACCTTCCTCTTCTGCCTGAGTGGGCTGCTGCCATCAGTGTTCAACTCTGACAGGCTGTTGTGTCTGGAGCAGTACCCTGTCAGCCCTGAGTACGCCCACTTCAAGATCACCACTGTGGCCCTCGGCTTTCTGCTGCCGTGTGCCATACTAGGGTGAGTTACTTTCCAGAACCCAGTGAGGATATTCCTCTTAAATTCTGCAAGTAATAAAATGTCTACAAGCCTGTTAATGTAAATGTTCTATTCTCTAATAAATCAACTACTTCTAATGCACAAAAACTTTTTTTATGGCTAAGTAACTGAATTCCTTAATTTTGTGGGAGAGCAAAAGAGATGAAGACTCTTCCAACCTTATACTTGAAAACAGTTAAGAATTACTAAAACAAGGGTTAAAACTGAAAGCTTGGAGATTGCACAAAACATCAGTAATTCTTTGCCATTTCTTTATTTTATTTTATTTTTCTTTGTGTGTGTGCTTTCAAAGTTAACGCATTAATAAAGCCCGTAGTATGTAAAACCAGAAAGCGATGCAGCCACCACCATAGACATATATGCCAGATACACAATTTAAGACAAGATAGCTAGTAAGTACTTTCTTGACAGTGTTTGTTGTAGTCTGTATTATACTGGGACACTGCTGTAAGGTTGCCAGTGAGTATTAGCGGTGACGGAGGCTTGAACTGCGCTGTGTTTGCGCTGGTTGGTTGCAATCAGCTGTTAGCTTCCAGCCTAGCTCCATTAGCCAACTGTACCTTGCTTGAATAACTCCGTAACTCCGTTTTCTGACACCATGTTGTAATCTGGGACACTGTTATAGTTTGGTCAGACTCCCGAATGTAGGGCAAGTGTTTAATGTGAAACTTGGTCAATAAGACATGGAGACGAGACTGAAGGGGCAGTTGTTGTTGCTCATAACAACTACAACAACAGACATGAGCAATCAAGCTCTGATGACAACAGACTTAACTTAGCAGAGCAGCGAGTGCTCAATCAGAATGTATATCACAGTATTTTTCACTGTTATGGGTTGTTGCAATAATTATAAACATATATTTGCATAAAACAAGCATATTTGTCCACTCTCATGTTGATAAAACTAGTAAAAACTTGAAAAACATCCCCTCAAGGCACATTTAGAGCTGAATAAAAAAAGATGTGCGATTAATTTGTGGTGAATCCTGATGAAACATTTTGATCAATTGACAGCACAATTTTTTTTTGTTTGTGACTAGTACAAAGTAAGGGTCTAAGTTTTTTGGCCTTTGGAGACTTTACAACATCTTGTTTATTCTCATGGATGACAGCTTGAATCCTCATTTTCATCTCTGTTTCCTTCCTTAGCTACACCTCAGCCCACATCGGGGTGACACTCCGACGATCTCCATCTCTCTCTGATCACGAACGCCGCAAAATCGTGGGCATCCTCGTCGTGATCACTGTCAACTTCATCGTTGTGTTTGGACCCTATCACCTCGTGGGCGGATACAGATTTGTGTCCCTGCTGTCAACAAAGGAGCCGTGTGGATTTGAAAATTCCATCTTCCTTGTTTATCGCCTTTGCTATGGTCTGACCAGCCTCAACACTCTGCTGGATCCCCTCTTCTACATCTTCCTGTGCCCTGACGCCCGGCTAGAGCTGCAGAGGTCCCTGCCATGTGTAGGAAGAGGGCAGAACACCCAGAAAATGATCACCCTCTACACCAGAAATCCAGAAAACAAGAGGGAGAGTGAAACTGGACATAACAGTCTTCTGGCAATATAACTTGGATCAGAGCACAGAATAACGTCTGGAATTTAGGCAAAGCAGTTGTGCCACCCAGTGGAAATGCACATGTATAGTCTCTGTGAAGTGTGAGTTTCAGATTCGGTGAATACATTCATTTGTCTCAAAGTGTTTCACGCATTTAAACTAGAATTATTCTCCTGGTTCATTATTTGCCTTCTCTTGATGATCTAACTTCTGTTTCTGAGTTGGACAAAAATAAAAATATGAGAGTGAAGCATACAGATCTCAAAGTGCAAACACTGTTGCTTATGTAAACCCAACACTATATAATGGAGCAGAAATATGGAAATTTAATGTTCTAGAGTTAAACAATGAACAGCAATAAAACAATTGTGGAGATTTTACAGGCTTTTTAAAAAAAAAACTTTTATACAATAAAAAATTTACATGAACACTGGGTTGCTGTCAATATTTCTTTTTTTTCTTTTTTTAAGAATTGGTTTTGAATCTCTACGAAACACAAGAATGACTGAGGTGAAACTGCAAGTTAAGTGTCATATTGCAACACCAGACAGCTTTTCTTTTTGCTTCATAATGCCATGAAATTTCACAGTTTAGGGAAACACAGACATTACATGAACCATGAAACATATAAACAATACAACATTATATGTAACACCCAGTGAAAAACACATCTACTCCAAAGACTGATATCATGTATGATTCAGTCAACAAAATGAGTCAATCAAAGTTGAACAGAAAATCACACAAAATTTTGCATGTTTTTAGTTTTTGTTTGTTAAGTTTCAGTTGTCATTCCACTGAAAGTTTTTCACTTTATAAAGTTTTCAGTACATTCTTTATAGTAATGCTGATTTAACCCCTAAATACTGTTGGGAATAGCTCAGGATATGGCCAGTTTGAAAAAAACAAAACAAAAAACAGTTCTGTATTTTTTAAAACCAAGAAGAAAATATGTAGAAGAGATAGATAGACTCTGAAAGCTCACACAATCATAAAACATAATGTACTTTGTCACACTGCTAATCCTATCAGAACAAGAAAGTCCGGGGAATTCTCTTTCATCCGATTATGTTTCCCTCATTGAAGTGTAACACCTTTTCCCTCATACATTTGAGACTAAACAGAATTGCAATTTCACAGCTGCATGAAACGCTGCATAATTCCAGCTAGTGAAAAAGTATTGTTGGATTAGTTATCTGACCACCATTTTCCAGGGTGCATATTACTCTGTTGCACCCTCAGATGCAACATTAAATTAAAAGCAAAAAACCATATAGCAAAAATGGCCCCACTCCTTTGTTTCTTTACATCCGATAGCAGAAATATTAATACATTTATGATTTTCCAAGAAAAACTACAACACAGAAGCTAAAGGACTACGGCAGATAACTGGAAAGAGAACTGTAAAGTTTAAAATGACTTGCAATGTTCTAAAAAGCAAGTAACAATAGGTAAACGGGAAACTGCATCAATAATATATTGAAGTTAAAGGTGATCAAGAATGTAAAACAGGATATTGTCAAACAAACCCAACAAATTAAACATCACATATACAACTTTGTCTCCTACATACTGTATGCTTATCACAAATACAAACTTATGTCTGTAAATGAAGTAAAACAAATCTTGGCCATGATTAAAGAATTTGTGGTTCGTTTACATTCAGGTCTCAGCGACGTTAGCAAGACTTTCTTGCTGCTCTTGCTCCTCTGTTTTCAGGCACAAGGTTGCAGCAGAATTCTTCTTTTTATACACTATCTCTGTGGTGCTGATTGAGCTCCGAGCGGTGCTGCGGCGTCGGGCCATCTCTGCGAGATCCTCAGCTAGAACGCTCTCCATTACGGCACCCAGAGAATGTCTTATCTTTTGGCACAGGTCAGGGCAGCTAAACACATACAGAATGGGGTTAAGGATGCTGTTGAGGAAGCCAATGGTTGCCGAAATTGGGAGGGCCCTGCTTGCAAATATCTGTGAAGGTTGCCCCCTGGGAGCCATAACCTCGATGATGATGAAGAGGTGGTACGGAGCCCAGCAGAGTACAAAGCTCACCACTACAGCCACTACGAGCCGAACAAAGCGGAGAGGGCGCCGGCAGCCTCTGCGCGCCAGGCTGGAACTCGCAGCAGCATAACTGAGGATGATTATGAGCAGAGGAATCAGGAAGGCTAGAAAGAGCTTCATAAAGGCCAAGGCCTCCTTTCGATGCTTACATAAAGCTTCCACATCATAAGTGCTGCTAGGGAGGAACTGAGCAAAATTGTAGTAACACAGGATTTTGCCGTCAGGTTGGTGAATGATGTCACGGAAAATGTAGAAGGGGATTGTACACAGCACAGCCAAGGCCCAAATCACCCCACATATTTTCCCCACGAGTTGGATACTCCTGTAGTTCTGGGCCCAGACGGGTCTCAACACCACCAGGCAACGGTCGAGAGAAATGGCCGCCAGCAGGAAGCCACTGACAAACATGTTGAGGAAGAAGATGGAGGAATGGATGCGGCAGAAGGTTGCACCCAATGTCCAGGTGTTTCCACTGGCCATGTAGAGGGTGAAGAACGGCAGGGAGGCTGTGGCCAGCAGGTCAGAGGCTGCCAGGTTCAGGATCCAGATGCTGATGACGGAGCGGCGGACATGGAAGCCCACGACACCGAGGATGAGGAGGTTTTCCAAGATCCCGATTGAAGAAAACAAGCCATGGAGGGAAATTGTAAAAAGATTCAAAGAACTCATCTTGGCAGTTTGGTTTGGTAGGATGCTGATGTTTGTCATCTTGGTGGTCCAACGTCTCGATGCTATACAAAGCTGACAACCTTTAACTTTTCCTTTGCTTTGCACTGCTGAGATCTACAACAGAGATAAGATTGTAAGTAATCAATTTTAACAAAGACGCATTTTAGACGGTAAAATTTTTGGAATTTTGGAAGAAATTTTGTCTAAAACAGACTAAAATAAACTTGTCATTAACAGTGTTGGGCAAATTACTTTGATATGGTAATACGTTACTTATTATTGATAACTCCATATAAAAGTGACACATTTACTTTACTTATTACTTGGCATCAAAAGCAATTTGTTGCATTACTAGTTATCTTACTATATTATCTTTGCAACCCAACTGACTTTCCAAAAAACTGATGCACAACCTGTTTTGCTAGCTCCCAAAACTTCATCCACTTTATAATACTTAAAAAAAATAAATCTCTAAGGACAGATATTTTTGTAGGAGATCAGGAGTGCAGCCAGTGCCAGCATGTAGATGGCCCCTTTGTAGTAACATAGTAACTACTGAGTTAACGGTAAAGGTAAAGCAGCTTTACTGTCATTTCACAATGAATTGTATAACAAAATTGCGAGGTTAAAGTGGAGAGTTAGTCCTGAGCCACAGCGACTGACCGCGGCGCCACATTGGGCCGACCTAACTAATACTTGGATCAGTAACTATATTATAATTACTGTTTTGGCAATTATAAGCCCATACTTTACTAGTTACTGGGCAAAGTAATAAGGTTACAGTAATGCGTTACTGCCCAACCCTGGTCATGTATATAGATGCTGGGGTCAGAGGATATATGGTTCAGTGCTTACTCAATAGGGCTGCAGCAATACACCGGTGTATACACTGACTTATTATTTGACTTATTATTTTAATATTTAGCACTTAAAACGTTATGCAGATGTATTTTTCGCACTTATAATTGCAAGTAGTTGTATAGTTACCTCAGCTTATTCTTCGAGGCTCTAGGCATGTTATGTCTGCAGGGCCACTTCAGATAATGTCAGATCATGGCAGGGAGGCGCCTTGTACTGAATGTTTGTGTGGGTTAGTGTGTCAGGCTTTTCCTTCAGTTTTCCTCCCCTACCACTGCATAGACGGAGACATTTTCTCTTCCTTTATTTTAGGCAAAAAAATAAAGTAACTATATGATTTCTAGTCATTGAATCATATCATATCGCTCTAACTGGGCTGTTATCATTCTTGTATCGTAACGTCATCAGCCTATAACGTCACTGATGTTACTGTCTGCTTACCTCGGCAACATCTCTGCGAGTTTGTTCAGCTGCACGTGTCTTTGCGCCGGCTGCAGCCCCAAATAAAGCGGGCTATTTGAAACATTTAGCTGCCTCTGCCTCAAGCGACTTCAGCCTTTTCGGCCACACTGGGTCCGTTTTTGTGGTTTCTGTTGTTCCATTTTTTGCTTTCTATGCTCTTTCTTCTCCCTCCTCCTTCCTCTCATAGGCTTCTGCTCATAGGCTCACAGTGCGAGTTATGGGCTTGACATGGGGACCATAGTAGGATGTAATGGGGCCAGATTAGTGTCATTAATATGAAGTAAATCAATGGTAGTGGGGCTGGCCAATGAAGCCCCCAGTGGACTGATCATCTATCTGATTGGGCCGACTGATTGAGCGAGCCGGGACCAAAACAAAAAGGCCAGTCTACCACTGACCACCGACATGTATCATCATATGTATCGTATCACTGTTACAACATACCGTTACACCCCTATTACTTCTGTATTCTTCTTTGAGAGTCACTTCCATAATAAACTCAGTTTCAGTCTTACAAAACAGTTCAGTTCGATGACATTTGTTGTTCTCCGAAATCTGCAAAACATCTTTTCGGCTTAGATACATTTGAAGCTCCCTAAGCATCATTTGCATTAAAAACAGTACAAGAAACCTGCAGCGAAGCCGACAAGCAAACCTGACAGAGTTGTTTTGCTGCTGACTCATTCTTCTGAAAGTAAACTGTGTGAGCCTGTGTCCATTTTGTTTTTTATACCATCACCACCTGGGAATCCAGATATTGATCTTATTGATGGATTGCTATTTGGAAATGAGACATCAATAATAAATCACCAACAAAAAAAAGCACTGTTAGCTTTAACTTGTGAACATTTTTATGTGTGCCAATAAAGTAGTTTTATTACAAAATAGTAGGTGTTTAACTGCATCTTTCACTTCTCAAAAATTCATCTTTGCAGACTATGAGAAATTAAAATGTTTTGTGATCCTTTAAATGAAGGGCAACATTTGTGCAAAAAGAAAGAAAGAAATTCTTCTGTTCTGAGCCTTGTTAGTGTGTTTCTTTGCATTCTTATCTTTGGCATCTCCCACATCCTCTCCATCTGCAGTTTTTTCGAGAGCACGTGTAACAATAAATTTGATCATGTAAGATAAAGTATCTCTGTATTACAATTTCTCTGCATGATAGTAGGTATAAAATACTAATTTCGACAAGATATCCAACAGGAAGCATAATGCATGAGGCTTATCTTTTTAAGCACAGATGTAAATGACTGAACTGTAAGAATTCAAGGATAAAATACAACAATACAAAGACTTGGATAAAAACCTGAAGATTTAGAACATTTGACAATAAGCCATACTAAATACACTTCCCCCCTTTTTTTTAGCCCATATTAAAAAATATTTGCTAACCCATCGCCCGGACTGCTGACACAATCTCTGTAG
The DNA here is from genome assembly GCA_029783665.1 of Naso thynnoides. Taxonomy (NCBI): domain Eukaryota; kingdom Metazoa; phylum Chordata; class Actinopteri; order Acanthuriformes; family Acanthuridae; genus Naso; species Naso thynnoides. The sequence continues at coordinate 4,111,905 of JAQLOL010000016.1, read as the reverse complement.
AAACGAAGAGACAACATTGCTAATGACAGTTTAACAAGTCTGCCACCTTAAAACTGACCATTTCATAAAAGATCAAACAATTAAGTGATGTATTTTTCAATTTCCAATACACAAAATTAATTGTCTTTTAAAAGTTATGATGAAGAAAAGAAATAAATAACACTGGTGGACTATCTGACTCATTATAAGATGCTGATGTTGACTGATGCTTCACTTACTTGCCCTCTGTCTCTGGCAGGTCTGGTGAGAACTCACCCCTGTTAAGCTCCTGTATGTACCCTCATGGGTGTGCAAGTATGGTAATAGGAAGTCAAAAACCTCAAAAGGAACTTCAGCTCTTTTCAGAAGATGAAGTACAGTGAAGTGTTTAACCAGTCTAATGTGTCAGGGCAGCTCAGTGTCAGGCCTTTGATATAAATACTCTTTCTTTTGGTCTGCTGGTTTTGTTTTGCATAGCTCGCTGCTTTTCAGGCTCAGAAGTGTGTCCGATGACCTTTTGCAAAAACCACTGCTGAAAACACCTCAAATTTGATGTTTGAACATCAAAAGAATGCGAACGAGAAGAAACCACACTGACCTGAATTTGCAGAAATAACAGAAAAACAATCGTGGCATTACAGCATAAATTGAATATACACAATGCAGTTATTTCAGTGTATTAATAATGTGATAGCAGCCTTGTGCGTGCTGGAGACACTGGATTAATTGAGTGCTACCAGTGCCGTGCACTGGGCCAAGAAGCTTTAAAAAATGATGATTATTGTTACTCAATTTTTAGAGGCAGCATAGACCTCGTTGTCTTGACTTCAAATGACTTAACGGCAACATTACAAGCCAGAGCCCGAGAAAAACTACGTTAGTTATGCTGCTGACAAGGGGAATCATTTTTCGTGAAAAATGACAAACAATAAACAAAGCCATTCACATACTAAGGGATCAAAAGTGCTGGAAAATCATCGTCTTTTCTGTTTAAGATACGTACTATACTGGGATCACAAAATTACACTCAAATGTTAAAATTTGGAAATATTTGCCCATGTAGGTTGAGTTATAACTATCTCACAAACATTTTTACCTAACTAAGTTTTTTTTTTTTTTTAATTTAGTCTCCATCACATAATTGGAAATTACAAAAGCCATAAAATAAACAGGTTATGTGTATATACTTTGGGTGGTCTGACCTTGCTTTGAGCGACTGCTCTCCAACGAACAAAAACCAACGGCAGCCACTGAGAAGAACTTTAAGAAACAAGTCGTTACATGCAAGTAATAAACCAGTGATGCTCAACCCATGGTCCGTGGGTCAGTTCTGGCCCGTGATACACTGTCAGGTGGCCTGCTGACCTATTTTCAATTCACAAAACTACAATAAAACTGATTCACAGTGGGTGTTTTTGTCAGTTGGGCTGCACAGAGGACACAGACAGATATGCCAGCTTTCATAGTGTGACAGTGGTTTATGTATGAATGAATCATTACGATACTGAGCCTCCAGCTATGCTGACTGTGAACTTTCAAATGAGATCACAGCGCTCAAAAATAAAAAGCAGCTGAAGCCACTGAATGCAGTAAAACATCAGATTAATCTCTCATGTAGTCAAGTCAGTTGTATTTGTTTATACAGCGCCACGGTGGCAACGGTGGCATAAGTTGTTCACATATAGAGGAGGTCTAGACCACACTCTGATAACATATCATTATCAGAACTCAGCAAATGCACTGGTGTCAAAATCATATATGTAAATTATGTGATCATTGCCAGGAAGAGGCCAGACGATCTGGCCATATTTGGCGAGAAGTTCTTGGTAAGGGGGAAAAAAAACAAAAAACCTGATGTTCTACGAAGGATGGTTGACTTTGTACAAGGTCACGCGGCTTAATAAACTCCGCTTGTCTAAAGAGATTTTCATTATTAATGCAGTAATAAAATCCATGGCATCAATAGATGAAGTCAGTTCATTAAATTTTTTGAAAGAAAAATGCTAATGTGTATTTATTTTATCTGAAAAACACTATTAATATTTCTTTATTAACTGACCTCCTATAGTTTGCAAAGTGGTGGAAAGTGCTTTAACCGGAACAATAAATCCTGTTTACCGTTTGTTGACTATCAGGAAGAACTTCAAGCACAACCGGAGTCAACAATGATTACATGTGACACGTCAGACCCAGCCCACTTTCTACAAAAGCAAGAGTTAAGATGATCCACATCTCAAACATTATGTCATGAAAAATGTGACACACATTGTACAGAAGAGCACAATAGATGCGTGATAATGTTATATAAAAGAATTTGGTCAAAACCACGTTAAACGTCTGTCTTGAATTCAAACTGGATACCAACTTTTTGCCGCCGACACTCTGAGTCCGATTCATTACTCACAACGTTGCACTACAGTAATAAGCAGAAGCTGATGATCATCCCTGACAACAACCACAGTGCAGCTGAAAGTGAACAACCGTGATGCCAGATCACATTATAGTTCAGCTATCAGTTTTTAATCTGTTCCTCTTTCAGAAGTCCTTAACAAAGTTAAGTTAGAGACACTCATCCCTCTTAAGAGCAACAACAGGAGCTCTTTTTATGGACACCTTCGGGTCCTGCTTGTCCAAGAAATATTAATCCAAGGCTTTATGATTAAAGATAAACTTTTTGCCAAGAGTTTATAAGCTACTGAATTAAAATTCAGGAACATCTGTGTTGGAGCAGGAAAAGCGTAAAAACCAACACCACAGACCTAAAGAAAGGAGGAAGCAAATAAGGCAAGTTACCGACAGGAACAAGTGAAACTGCCTCATGTTTAAACATAAGAAGAAACACCAGCTGGTGTTCTGCATCAGCACCAAATGTCTGCATAAAAACTGGAAAATACAACTAATACAAGTTCATCCAGTTTTCTTATCGACCGTAGGGATGTACACATAAACACATCAGGTTTGAGTGTTGTGTTTGAGTTTATACTGCCCCCAGCTGGTCCACTGAAGTGTTGACACATTTCTCAACCTCTGCAGTCCCATTTTGAGCTCTCACCGCACTAATGTGCATGTAATGTGCATTTTAGTGGCAAATGGTCTTTGTCTCCTTTCTGTTTTTATTTGATATAACACGAGTCACAACAACTTTTACATTCAAGGAAAAGACAAACATTGTGCAAATGGCAATTACGCAAAAGATAAAGGGGCGAGCACTTCTTTTCCTTCTGCTTTTTGTCCCACAGCTGTCTGCGTCTGTGTATGTGTGTTAGTGTGACAGACGCACTGTGTGCCTGTGCGTGCCGCTTACATTAGACAAACAGCAGTGTCGAAACTTGTTTTTTTTTTTCTCACCATTTAGTCACATGGAAAAACCAACAAAACTTCTTCTCCCTGATGAAAAGAGTTAAAAAAGTGTAAAATATTGGTTCCTTTTACAGAAAACATAAAATACCGAAAGCATGACACAAAGGCAAATTATCAGGATCATCCACCTAAATCAAGACACATCCCAAAAAGTCAGTCTGCAAATTTGATGCAAAAAAAAAAACAAAAAAACCTGTGACTGACTTTTTAAAAGCATGATTGAGGCATCTCCCAAATGCCTGATGGAAATGCTATTAAAAAAACTGTTAACTGTGTCAGAGAATGGTGTTATTTGTTTAAAAGTAGTGAAAAGTGAGTCAGAAATTCCAGGCCTAATAAAGCAGAATTAAATGTCACCTTTTTTTTTTTTTTTTCTTTTCTTATTTGGTCATATCTGTGATGATCAGCACATAAGTCCAAATCTGTGGAAGATCTGTTGTTTGTCTTTAAAACTAAAAACTATTAGGAAAACTACTTCTACGTGGATTTATAAAGGCACATCTGAGTGAAGAAAAAAGACCGAGGGGAATCTCAAAGACTCAGTTGTGGCGTCATCTGATTTGCTGTTGATAGACTCCTCAGTTCAGATCAAATCGATAGATAAGGTCACCCTAGTTTCAGATCTTCTACACTGGCTTCCTGTTCCTTCCTGTCAAAGAGGCAAAAACAATTCTTCATGTTGGTTCTTTCTGCCGTATGCCTTGTAGCTGAAAAGTGTTTTACAAATGAACTTAATTTGCCTCAAAAGACATAAACAATCCCTCCAGGAAAGAGCAATACACCACAAATCCTGGGAAAATAAAATAAAACAAAATAATGCAGAGTCTTTGGCGCCCTCCTCAGGCTCATTTGTGCAATGTTCAAATAAAGGAGAAATGTCATGAAGAGCATCAATGGAGAGCACAAAAGGGTCTGAGCACACGCAAAGCCGGCAAACTTTAAACATCTGGAAATATATCAAAGCTCAACAAGGTTCAGCAAAAAAACAGTTGAGGGTGTTCTAAAGAGAAAAAACAGTAAATTATATTAAAACAAAACAAATAATTATAATAATTTTTTTTGTTGTTCTTTTACAAGGAGCCTAAGAAAATTGTTAGGGCTGCATGAACTGCTTTAGAGAAATGCTCTATCTCAACAAAAGTAGCTTCCTACCTCCTTTTATGGGTGCGCTGACACTCACAGAATTGCACCACCTCGATTATGCGCGGGCATTTTTCTTCTGAAGGTGTAGCTTTTGTCTTTGACCTCTTTTACCCAACCATCAAAATCACACCGAAAGATCGCTGGAGAGTCAAAGACGTTCAAGTCTGACGTGCTCTGAGTTCACACTTTACAGCTTGTAAGTAGGTAGGATATTTTTCAACTGAAGACATTTTTTGTTATCATAATTCTCACTTAACACCTTGAATGGGGACACCAAAGGTTTGAAGAAGAATGTATTAAAGTTGAATTTGCATTTGTTGATTAAAAATCTATCTGTTTCAGATAGTGTGAATCATTATCAGAAGTCACAGAGGACCTCAAACAACCGTTTTCCCAGGCTCGTGGCTCACTTATTGATGAGAAAACCTTTAAAGGGGTACTTTACCGATTAGCAACCAGCTTTGTGTCGCTCCAAAATCAGCAGTATTTTACAACCAAAGTTGTTTATCTTCCTTCAGTCTTCCATGGGCCTGGCTCTCCCATCATCTTTTGTGTCAAAATCTCCTAAAATGACGTTAAATGACAGGTTTGACGTCATTTTTTGGAGATTTGGGCCTGCCTGCTCTTAATTACAACTTTACGCTAGATGTTTGTGTTGAGAGGAATTTCAGACTCTGGTGGACCAAAACATCCTCATTATTGAAAACGTTGCAATATTAAAGGAAAGGAATGTCTGATGCGAGAGAAAACATCCTTGGACACCCAGCAAGTGCTGTTTTCTTGTGACTACGAGGTGTAGTGGGAGTCTTTCTGCTGATCCGTGCAGTGTCGAACTTGAAATCTTAGCAGCCTCGGCACAACACAACATGTGAAAAAACACCAGGTAAAGCACTAAAACAACATAAATAGCTAATATAACAACACATAATAACAATAGGGGAGGGTGGGGTAAGTTGAGCCACCCCGTTTCTTGGCAACTGTACACATTTGCTGTCATGTGACCCTGAATTCAGGAATTAGCCATCGTTTCTCTGTGACTGTGAAGTAGAGAAGCACATTGGAGAAGTGGTAAGTATTTATTTAAGCCTTTTTTTTTTCTTTGCTTGTCACAGTAAATTATCTGCATGTCAGGTATAATGACTTTTTATGTCAAAGCAAATTTATCCAGGTCTAAAATTGCTCATTAAAGCTCCAGCAGGTAACTTTGCGAAAGTGAAAGTAAACTCGCAACTTGATCCGAAATTTCAACACAGTACACCGCCAAATCCCTTTATGAACCTCTTCCAAGCGCCCCCCACACACACATACACACAAACGCGCAGGCACACACACACAAAGCAGCCATAACGCACCCACAGAAGTCGGAGCGTATCCGAAGCAACGGGAGACTCCAAAACAATATGGCGTCTCTCTCACCATGAAACACACTCTTCTTGTGTGTGTCTGCGTGTGT
>JAQLOL010000016.1:4095670-4105870 GCA_029783665.1 Naso thynnoides | reverse complement strand
AAGCGGTGACGTCACTGGTTCTGGTGCTGCTTGTGGGGAGGACAAACATTACATCTCCGGTGCGGGTGAACTTTCCTCGCTGTTTTGATGGATGAATTGGAGTTTGAGATCACTCATACGGACATGAAAACACAAGAGAGGAACTATTACTTAGATAGTGAGAAGTACACTTGGTATAAAGTTATTTTTCCAAGGTGAGATTAACTTTATTATCTCTTAATGAGGGAGCACTTTGTTTCAAAAATAACATTAACGTTACTGCGTTACTAACATACGTTACTTTAGAAGCAGCAAGATCTTGGTAGTGTCTTCACATTAGGAATTAAGAGACTGTTTTGTTTGCTGACAAATGGATGGAAGTAAGTTCACTGACCCAAAACGACGGCTTGGTTAGGCTAATGTTAGCTATATATATATATATGTACTATAAAGTAGGATGTTCTCCTGTGTGGTACATCATTCTTGTGAGTGAGGGAAATACACACAGCCCACTTAAATTAGCCATTAAGAGGAGGGTGAAACTGTCTATGTTCTGTCATAAACAAGAACTGACATAACCATTATTGCTGCATTGTATCAGTTGTGGAAGTCCCAGACACGTTGGAATACTTAATGATGACGCGTTTGTGTTCATAATATCAGGAGGAACGGGGTTTGTCATTTCAGTAACTACAGACGATATATTTTTTGCACTGTGTCAAATGTGGAGGTCTTACACATGTCGAAAAACTAAGCGACATCATGTCTGTGTTCAAACATCACCTGGAGGTGCGTAAAATCTTATTCAGCTCTGGCAAAAACATGTTGCATCTGCTAACTGTGAAAGCTATAGGGGACTACTGATGATATATTGCATTCTTAAGGGGATGTCCCATTTCATAGGGGTAGATCTCAACCCTCCTTGAAACTTTGTTCCAGGGGGAAGGGACAGAGGGCATGGGTAAAAATGAGAAATGGTACTGGGCATTGATCAGGGATGGGGAAGATGTCTGATCCAATTTACAGAAGAATGTGTTTCGATTATTTACCCACTTTTGGTGCTCCCCAATCCAATCTTTACTTAAGTTCTGCTGCAGCTGATCTTCCATTTTCCTGTTACAGTGTTTTTTTCCCTCCCTGATCCTTGTGTCCAAAGTATACCATGAAAATATCCCCCTCACCATTACACCACCACCAGCAGCCTGAAATGCTGAAACAAGGCAGGATGGATCCATGTCTTCATGTTGTTTACGCCAAATGTGCCCCACCATCTGAATGTTGCAGCAGAAATTGAGACTCATCAGACCAGGCAACATTTTTCCAATCTTCTGTTGTTCAATTTCGGTGAGTGCGTGCGAATTGTAGCCTCAGTTTGCGGTTCGTAGCTGACAGGAGTGGCACCTGATGTGGTCTTCTGCTGCTGCAGCCCATCTGCTTCAAGGTTCGGCGTGTTGTGCGTTCAGAAATGGTCTTTTGCATACCTTGGTTGTAACGAGTGGTTATTTGAGTTACCGTTGCCTTTCTATCATCTCAAACCAGCCTGGCACTTCTCCTCTGACCTCTGGCATCGATAAGGCATTTTTGCCCAGAGAACTGCCACTCACTTGATATTTTCTCTTTTTCCATTTTCTGTAAACCCTAGAGATGGTTGTGTCAGAAAATCCCAGTAGATCAGCAGTTTCTGAAATACTCAGACCAGCCTGTCTGGCACCAACAACCACGCCACGTTCAAAGTCAATTAAATCATCTTTCTTCCCCAGTCTGATGCTTGATTTGACCCTTAGCAGGTCATCCTTATCATGTCTACATGCCTAAGTGCATTGAGTTGCAGCTATTTGATTGGCTGATTAGATATTTGCGTTAACGAGCAGTTGAAAAGGTGTACCTAATAAAGTGGCCAGTGAGTGCCATTTGCATTTACAGTACAACCCACACTAGGCTGGTAACCTGTATCAACCATAGTTCTCAGATTTTAACTCAGAATATCCCCTGCCCTAATCATTCTCAAAAAGGGGATAAAGGTGGTAATGGCCAAAATGCCAAACTCAGTGCTTCACGATGTTAGCCCACAAACAAATTGGTGACATTACAGAGGCTATGTCATCTTTTTAGTACAGTCTGTGGGTTCTTCAAAAAAGCAACAGAACAAACATGTAAAATGCTGTATAGCAATTAGTCAGTTCAGTGTTAAAAACCTGTAGTTTACCAAATAGTGGATTCAATGGCCTTTAGGTTATCAGTTCAATATGTAAAGGTTTAGAAATTGTGTTGTTGCTTTTACATGTTTATCACTGCTATTGATCAGTCAATACATGAAACTGATTAAAGGGATACTGGTTCTGAAATTTGAAGCAACATACATTGTCCAAATATTGTAAATAATTGCTTATTCTACATTTACTGCACACACTAATGCTGTTTCTCTGTACTGAAACCTGATAGAAGTATGAGTTTGTTGGTATATAAAATATAAAAATTATGTTAATATGAATAAAAATGTCAGTTTTGTCATATTGACAGTATGATATTTTTCAGTGAATTGTACTCTGAAGCCACGTAGAAGGTGTATTGTTTTCCATTCATCTCTGACCTTTTCTCAGAAGCCAGACTCAACACAACAACCATTGGCAATGAACCTGTGATCGTGCTTTCTATACAGGACGTACAGTGTCACATTTGGTTAACCAATCAAATGCATTCTTGTCTCTGAAGAGATGAGGAACCATCATTTTCCTTTCATTCAACACAGCAGTTTTAACAGGATGCCTTCTCCAGTGTGTGTTCTTTATCTCACATGTTTGTTCTTTACAAAAACAGGTAAGTTGCATTTTTGTGATTTCAACTTTTATCTGTTAATGGTATATGGTCTCATACAGCTGTTTCTCATTTTTGTAACTAACTGATGAGGATCAGTGATGTTACATTGTATTAAATCTACATTTTGTCTCTGCTTTCACTTTAGCTGTGACAACTGATCTGGACTTCTCGTCATCTGCTCGTAAACAGAGTGGTTTTTTATTTGCTAGAACTGGTGAAAAGTTGACTTTGCAATGTGTCTGTGATGAAGATGCCTCTAACTGGCTTTACTGGTATAAACAACCCCTGGGACAAAAACCGAAGCTCATCTCTCGTTACTACAGGCATGGAAATGAAATAACTTTTTTTGATGAATTAAAAAATAGTCCACGTTTTACATTAGATACAGAAAATTGCAGAAACCACTTGACGATCTCAGATTTGCAAACTTCAGACTTGGCTACGTATTACTGCATGAGTTCAAATGCATTTGTATTTAAGTTTGTAGAGGGCATTTCTGTCATAGCAAAGGGCTCAGGTTTGCACATCCCAACTTTGGTCCATCAGTCAGCATCTGAGATCATCCAGCCAGGAGGCTCTGTGACTTTGAACTGTACAGTACAAACTGGGACCTGTGATGAAGAACTCAGTGTTTACTGGTTCCAAAATTCTGGAGAATCTCACCCAGGACTCATTTACACCCATGGAGACAGCAGTGATCAGTGTGAGAGGAAACCCAACACACAAACACACACCTGTGTCTTCAACTTGCCCATGATGAACCTGAGTCTCTCTCATGCTGGGACCTACTACTGTGCTGTTGCCTCATGTGGACACATAGTGTTTGGAAACGGGACCCAGCTGGACTTTGAGCGTAAGTAACCTACAGAAGATTTTGTTTTATCTGATGAGTAATAAAAATGTGATTCCAAATCAAAGAGGTTTTCTGATTTTATTTGTTTTTTTTATTTTTCCCCAATAAAGGGTTTAACAATTAAGTGTTGTACGGCAAATCAACTGCAAACCTCTGATTTTGAGCTATATATTTAAAAGGGCTTGTCTAGTCAGTAATACTTGTTTTGACTCCCTGACAAAGGCTTGTTTGCCAAAACACGTCAGTGTGTTTTTAAGGTCTTACACAACCATGCCATGAAAATAAATGTATTTTAACAATTGAAAGAGCGCACCTTGGAGTCTTCTTTTTGATTTTTCAAATTATTACTTGTTGAGAATAAATCATAAAATGATACTGACAGGGATAATTCCGATGTCTGTCTCTATAGATGAGGTGGACTCTCTCATCTTGGTGTACATTCTGAGTGGAGCTTTGGCGTTCACCTCCGTCCTGGTTGTTTTACTCTCTGTATCATTGCACAAGACTAAAAAGCAGAGCAACGGCCGATCTACAGGTAACTGGTACTTTTTCTATCAGGCAGCTTTTCTTTTTTTTTTTTTGTTTAATTAATTTTGTCTTTGAAATAAAACAACCTTTCCTGTGTTTCAAAACCAGTGTCTCGAGCAAGATTTCTTGCTTCCTCCACAGCAAATTCAGAGGTAAGTGTGACATTGATTACGGTAAATGTTGTTCAACAACAGTCTTGAAATTTTGTTTTGAAAGGAATCAAATTGTCATCTAGTCTTTATATAACTACCAGGGTTACCAAACGGAAGACAACCTCCATTATGCTGCTTTAAGCATTAACCTGCCCAACAAATCAAGAAGACAGAGGAGCAACACCACAAATGAATGTGTGTACTCTGGTGTTAAACAGTAAAACTGGACATTTTATTTGTGTAAGTGAAGTGTTGGCTTCTAAAGTAGATCTTGAAGTAAACATCTGTTCATTGTTTCCATGTGGTAAAGTGTACTTTCTTTGTTTTTTTTGTCCAGACGGATTCAACTCTTGCGTACATGAAATAAAAACACAAAAAAATTATTTGAAAGCCTTATGTAATGTTTTTGTGTATTTGTGTGTGTGTGTGTGTGTAATTGACCTGCATTACTACATTAAGGACAATAGAACTGCAATGTTGTTTTTTTTTTACTGTTGGAGAAACTCATCTTAGGGTATGAAAGTCACATCACAAATGGTGTTATTTTTAACACACACATCTACATGCCTTTATGCACTTTCACACATGCACAGTGTACAGAAAGCACAAAAGTGTGACTCAGCTTTGTAACAGTCCTCTCTTTTGCATCTTATGGCTGTGGTCACACAAACCAAAAAATAATCTTGCCTCTTGTTTACTAACTTTTACTGCAAATGAAGGGTGAAATAAATATTATCTCCAGGCCGCTTCAAGGAACTTTGCCTCCTGGTTTAACGTGAAGTTTGTCTGTGGTTAAATTTGACTACTGTAACAGTAGCCTAGACCAACAGCAAAGATATTTGTGTGAATGACCCCATTTGGAAACCAACTGCTTTCTTAGTATGTTGCATCCTGTGCTGATCAAGATAAGCTCAACAAATAACAATGACTGAGCAAAGGAAGTCAGATGCCTGCATTAGCTTATGTGTTAGCATGACCTACAACTTCATTCAAGCTTGGCGGCCACCCCACAATCTCTCTCTTTTTCTCCCCTCTCTTCCTCTTCCACCCACATGCTCACATGCTCATGGCAACAGGTGTTTGTGAGGGTCAGTGCTCGAACTTAACCCTTGTTACGTTTTTTTTTTTTTTTTTGTAATGAGGTCTGCTAAAAGGGATTTTTTTCCCATACCCTAAATGCTAACACTATCAGCACTGGCTTACGACGTTTCCCATTATATCCATTAGCATCACAGCTAACACTAGGTTAGCAAACCTTTCAGTCTTGCATTTCTGTTAACAGCTAGAGGACTTTTCTTTATTCACCACTGAACAGTTCCAATTTCTGTACCCTAAATCAGGGAGTAGGTTGAGTTTAAAGCCACCATATATGCTATAGGCCTGCATGAGAAAATCTCTGGAGCATTGGCAGCATATTGGCCGACAGCAAAACAACAGACCTTACACCAGCCAGCAAGAAATGCTGGGAGTCTCATCTGGTTGCTTAGAATATGAGACAGTTTACCTAATTGGCCCATCTTAATGTCAATCAAAATTACTGGTACAAATACATTATTCATGTAGTTTCACAATTTCTATTATTCATTCTTTTATCTGTTTTAAACCTGGACTACAACTGCTATTTAAAACACTGGCATAAGGTTATTGGTCCTGTATTTGAGTTTAATACCTTGTTATTAATAATTCTTAAAATTACAAGACTGTAACTGTCATCAGTACTCATTTGTAATATCTGCTGTCTAAGTGTGACCTCTAACCCCTAAATTCCATCCAATGGGTATGTGTTGTGTCTGCGCTCCGGTACAGCAGCGGAGCGGATTAGTTCCAATTCTAGTCAGTGTGTGTTTCCACCGGCTGTGTTGTGTTCCGACTCCATCACAGTTACAGCGAGCCAGTGCCTTCAGCAGCAGCAAAGCAGGACTTCTATTTTTGCAGGATGGCAGAGCACAACACAGCTATTCAGCACAGAGCAGATCATACGGGACAGGAAGTTGGGTACAGAAACAAAATTAAACCTCTGGTTGATTTTCAAAATAAACAACTCCATGTTGACGGCGGATTATAATTCACTGTACTACACTATCAAAACGTCACAATGGTTAGAACCAGGCCTGAAGTCAATAGATCAGAGGTTTTGAGAGATTGTGGTTGCATGTAAGATTTTGGTTATTTGGTTACCACGAAATCTCATAGTCTCTTAACTCAAGCTGTTTGCCGTGCTGTGCTTTAAAATGGTGGGTGTTGACGGACAGTAAAGCACAGAGCGGACACGCAACGGAGCCGCTCCCCAGTGTACACACATCCATTGGAATCCTGGGGTAATAGTTGAATATTCAATGATTCAACCAGATGGTTAATGGAAAGCGAGACCTCTCACTGATCATTCATTTCCTGTATCAGTGTCACATGGGTTTTGTCATGGCCCCTGCACTTTAAGAGACTACAAGCAGTCTTGAGCTGGGAAGAAGTGGGAGAACCCGAAAAAAAAACCTACAAGGTATGATTTGTGTCAGCTCTTTGCACAATGCTTGTACTATAGCTTAAAATTATCCTGTAGTGACAATAAATTTGCCTTATTTCACAAGTATTTGACAAGTCCATACCTCCATTATTTTAAGGAACTCAAGAAACCACCAATCGGATAGGGGACAGAGTCAGGGGAGGACACTACGGCACCCTGGAAATGGTATCCCCTTATGGATGAGGCACTTGAGGGGAGGCCATCTATTTGGCCTCCTGTCTTTTGTTGCCTCAGCCTGGGAAGAAAATTCCAGGGCTGCCCATAGCACCTAAAACAGAATCTCCTGAGCCTGCAGCAGGAGGAGAGAGCAGCAGAGGGGAGACAGGGCCGGGGCCAGCTACGAGGCAGAGGACAGGCCCTGTTCTTGAATTTCTGGAGGCAGAAGCTGTGAGGGCAGAGGAGAGGGCCAGGAGAGAGGGAGAGCAAGAAGAGAGGCTGCTATCTCTTCTTGAGAAAATTGTAAATAAAACTTAAATATGTAAATAAAATGTCATGGATAGTAAGTGTGAGGTTTCTGTGTATTTAAAAAAAAAAATCAAGGTGAGTCCAGGGGGCACCACCAACATTGCCTCTTTTGGCTTCCGGATTTCAGTATAACACCAAAGCTTGATATTTAAAGTGATTGTAATTTCAGCTTTAATTTAAACGTCATGACCACTTTGGCAGTCATATTAACAATAAACAATGGTGGTAGAAAGTTATACATAAGAAATACATGAATAAATAACAATAACAATGTCTAACAATAACAGTTATTGATTTGTTTTCACAATAAATGATAGTAATAGCACGTATTTATATACCCAAACCAAACCAACCACACCAGAACCACTAGTGGACCCTACTTACAACAACCCCCACTTAACCTCTGTCTGACAGCATATTTTGTAAGTGTTAAACCTGTCACACCTACACAAAATAAAGATATATATATACACAAGTTAGATATCCAATAACATAGAACTTATTTACAAATACCGTCTTTTTCTTTTTAGAGGTAACTATGGTCGTCCAGAGCTGCCATCAGACCATCAGGAGCAGACAGCTGCTGCCATGTGCTCCCTCATGTGCTCCCCACTCTGTTGATCCTGGTGGTGACGTGGCTCGTCAGCATTATCATCAGGCCTGAAGACCTCCTGTGCTGGCTCCATAATGTTCACTGTTGGACATGCAGATGTTATGGAGTTTGGCACAGCAGGCAATAACCTCTGGTGAAAAGGCTGGTTTTAGCTCCAGTGCCTTGAAGAAAATCGCTCACCAGCAAATTTTCATGATGCCAAACATGCGCTCAGTAATGGACCTTGCCTTGACGTGGTGGTGGTTGAACCACCTTGCAATAGCCTAGCAGACAGGCTTCTTGCAGGGGTGATAATTGCGAAGGGCGCAGAGAGACAAGGGTACCCACCATCCCCAAGGATATAAAAAGGGTGGACAGCTGCCTTGTGTACATTGGACTGTTTTTCAGGACTCTTGAGTCGTGGACAGATCCTGGGTAGCCGGTGAAAATGTCAATGTACATTCCCTGGTGGTCACAGATTGCCTGTAACTGGATTTATGGAAACAGTTTCCTATTCATCTAACACTGGGCATCTACAGAGGGGGGTTTCACATGTATTTGGCAGCAATTAATACAGCCCACTACCCTGGAGAATGCTGGGGATCCAGCAAGACCAGCAAATCTATTACCTACATCCTCTAGCTCAGCGTGGGATGGGAAAGGGATTATCTGATTTTTAATTTTGAGCAGCTTCCTGGTGACTTTGTGGACCATATCATGACCTGTTGTACGGGGGATATCAAAGCTCTGTGACACAACACGGTATGAGGTGGCACTGGCAAGCCAAAAAACAAATAGCAGCACCTCAAGATAGTGGCCCCATTCATGGTCCTGCTGGCTGCAGGTGATTCCCATCAGGTGCTCCAAAGAGACTCTGTTCAGACGGTAGTCTTGCTTCAGGTCTGTCTCTTCGTCTAAGTAAAGCTGAAGGACTGGCATGGTGGCATTAAGGCAGCAGTAGGTTTTGGGCTCCAGCTAAAGTAAATATTACGTCAAGTCTGTAACTTTGTTAAAATTAATAAACTCAAGTATGATATACTTTCGGTCAGGGAGACTCTGGGGTTCAGATTAGGGGTTGCGACATCAGTTTCCCTTATACTTCTCTCACTATTGATATTTAGTCAGTGCAAGCCATGAGTGGTAAGTATATAGATGTGATTTTTTTGCCAATTTTCTTCACAAAGTAGTGTATTGGACTGTGTTTTGCAGTCGCTGTCATCTCCAGCTGTCTCAAGAAGAATTCACTTTGGGGTTGGGAAAACTGGCCTATTGACCCCTTCGCTTCATCACAAGAGTGTTATCATGAAGCCTTTGGCAAACTGATAATGATTGTGTTTATCAATAAACTGTTCATAGAATTCACATTAGCCTCTCTTGATTAAAATGTGATATTAAGTTTTAGTGTCAGTGTTTAAGAGTATGTAAATTAGGACTGCAAAAGTGATTTTGAGTCGATTAATTGATTATCCTTTCCATTAATTATTTGTTTTAAAATGTTGCAATAAAACAAAAACAAGATGACTTTCTCAAATGTCTTGTTTTACTCACAAACCAAAGATACCGGGTTTACTGTCAGAGAGTTTTAAAGAAACTATAAAACATTCAATCATAAAAAGCTCAAATCAGGAGATTACCTCTTTTTGCAATTACTCAAACTGATTAATCAAACATCAACACAGTTTGTGATTAATGTAATAACTGCTTACTTGATAACTGATCAGTCAATCGTCGAAGGTATAAGTTCATGTGTGAGTGTTCGCATTATCTCCAAATATGGATAAAATGTGTGTTTGTTTTTATAATTATAAATACCATGGTAACATAAGATACATATTATATTACTATCAAATTTTAAGTAGACCACTAACTTACTTGTGCCAATAGGTTTTCTTATGTCAGCTAGCATGTTAGCTAAGATTATGTGGGCTATTTACTGGTTGACGACAGCAAATCATCAACAAATGCCTTAGATGCGTAAGACACTTTTGCCTTCGCCTCTGCCCATGCCTGAGAAGTAGCAGGTGTGCAAGCAGCATCCAAACAAGTACAGGAACCATTTTTCTTCACGTAAACAAAACAGTTTTACCAGAAAAGGGTGCTAGCCATTAGCGCGCGAGCTAACTGCTGTTACTTAGCTCGCTCGTGCTGAGTGGCTGATGAAATAACATGGGCTATTACAGTTCGCAATCAGAACACAGAACCCTAGTTGACAAAACCAAATTTCCATGCCATTGACATTTCAACTATTTATTGACATCAGTACAACAACCATGAATTTCAATCAAGATGAAAT
>JAQLOL010000016.1:4064449-4076509 GCA_029783665.1 Naso thynnoides | reverse complement strand
AAGTGACACTTCTGAGGAAGGCGGAAGCTCCGCCGAAACATGTAAAGGTAGGACAAACAACCTTGTCTGAACAAAAAAGAAAAAAATAGACTATGAAAACTGAGGACATAATGAACACAATTGAATTAGACAGGGTTAAGGTAGCAGCAGTGTTTACACACTTGCCGTTTTTATTCCTTCACAGCCATTGCAATTAAAAAAAAATACATATTTTACCGTAAAACCAGAAACGGTTATAGAAACACAAAAATCATACGCCACACATTTAATTAAGCCCTTTTTTGTTGAGTTAACGATGTCTTGAAATGTGAATCAATCCAAAATTTGACCAACTGGACTGACGTAAATGATTTTTCCTCTATCATCTCTTATCAAATGCAGAGAACAATGATGTGACCGTGCAGGTTTTCGGGGAACGGATCGTTCACTCCAGAGCAATGGACCGTTTCACTGAAGGATCACGTCCACCTCCTGCAAAAACACAACACTTTAAGACCATAAGAGACGTTTCTATTTCTTTTTTTCTATTTTTTTTAAAAATGAGCATTGAGTTAACTTGCTACTGCTTTACCTTCAGCTTTAGTCCAACTGATCCCATCTCGCAAAGTTTAAAGACCACAAACTCCGGTGACTTCGCCCAACCAAATACAGCAGACAGGCCTGCAGACAAAGAGACAGGGTCAGAGATCTGACTGACTGACTTAATACAACCTCTTCAATTCTTTTGTCCATTACTTAACAGGCAGCATTACCAAATTACTTTTAGCATATTTTTTAATAATTATTAATTTAACTAGGCTCGATTAAAATAAAACCCTACCACATTACAGGTTCTTAAAACTATAATGTACTGGGGAAAAATTACATGTTTTCTTAAATACTGGGGAATATTAAAACAAAAAAAAAGTTCCAAAACAAGAGGGAGGAAAGAGACAGCATGGCATGAGTCGCTTTGCAGTACAGTTTAAACAAGCCCTACCTCGTCTCGAGGGTGGTGCACATCTTCCGCGGACGACTTACCATTAGCTGGCATCTCCTGCATAGAGTCTAACAACCTATAAAGAGCACAAATACTAAGAATACCAACACTGCATGCAGTTCGTGGTACAAATATGAAGTAATATAGAAAATGTGTTACAGACAATAATGGGAAGTGACTTATGACTGAAATTCAATGACAGAAATAAAGAACGCAAATCAAGAATATAGAAAAATTGCCGCAAGTGGACAGAAACATTGGCCATCGTACGGCTCAGTGACTTATTTTAGTTGAAGGAAACCTACGTACTGACTCAACACAAGGCAGACCATGGACAACTTATCGAAGCAGTTTGTTCTCCCACTGTGCCAGAGACAAAACGCAGCACCCAATGGACGTAGTGCAAGATCGGGCGTAGCCAGTGAATAATTCATAAAAATTAAAAGTAGGGCCCGACCGATATACTGCTCTTTTGCAGGTATATCAGTATCGGCATATTTGTTCAGCACTAAGTGCCGATATTAAAACTGTTTTTAACGGCTGGAAAAAGAAAAAAATACTTGGCCTAGTGATTTAAAATGGTGTAATCATGTAGTTTGTCCAGCAGAGGGCGGTCCCTCATTTAACTGGTAATAAGTGAAGTGTTTACTGTTTGGTGCAATGATGTTTGGAGTAAAGTTTATTAGATATCCTGCCTCCATTACATTTTTGTCACACGTTTGATAACTGCATCCAAACTATTACATAGAACACTGGCTGATATATCGGAATTTTCCTACTCCCCACTATCTTTATCATCATCAACCCCGAAAATCCCGTTAACGGTTAAAGTACATTTATTTAGCTTCAGTCTTTAGAAATCAAACCTTGGTTTATGCTCGGCTACAGAATTAGTTCAGCCGTACACAATCTGAAGTTTAGTATTCCTTTGTCATTAGTTGCTAAAATTATAGGCTTATTCTCGCCTGGCATCACAAAACTGCTCAATGAACATGATTATACGCGAAATTGATCACAGATTGGTCATCAGAAGAGACACCAAGTCTCACATTTCCCAGCATTTTCACCAGAAGTGAACAAGACTGCGAAAAAAATCACCTACCATGTGTCAGACTGATAACTCTGAAGGGTTTGAAAATTTTAAACTGACAGCGTGTTTAGAGTTTAACGTCAGGGGATCACTAAATATACATATATGTATATATATATATATATATCTCCAGTGAATAGAATCTGCCAGTCAGTCCATGAGACAAAAATGCCTAACCAGCGAGGAATAATTTCACAGTTAAAACGTCCTTTTTGGTTTGATTTGTTTATTTAAAAGCCTTCAAATGAAAAGCAACCTGTGAAGTTAATAAAATCATACATAAACGATGCTAGATTCTATTGTCGCAGGAAAAAGTAACATAAAAAGTTTAAAAAAGAAAAAAAAAAAGCAAAGCAAAAAAACAAACACACTGGAACTTTTGATTTGTCATGCTAACATGTATCGCACATCGTAAAGATTACTGTACAACCTGCCACACCAAGTTTATATTAAAGCATCTTTACACTGAATTTTTGTAACTTATTTTGATGTTTTTTTTGTCATCAACCAACAAGCTTAGTCTCAACAAAAATCTGTTTTAAAAGACATATTTTCATTTAAATGACTTCCCTTATTATGAAATTAAGTCACAGTTTCCCAGAGGCCATATCATTTAGAAAAATGAAGAGCAGAGTGTATATGGCCATCAAAAGGTCGGCCTCCCATTGAAATAGACTAAGCACCTAAACCAGCATCCTATTCTGCAAACATTTTAAGGATTTGAACAGTGAAACAAGCAGAGGAACAGAAAAGGCATGAACAGCTCTGAAGAATACGTGAACTGTAGACATGGTATCGTATGTTTATAAGTACGAGGCTGTCCGCAAAACAGTATCTTCCAGTAAGTCTCAGGCGAACGCAACGCAATCCGCCATAGACGAGGGGGGTGTATAGCGCCACGTGCATCAGCAGACAACGACGATCTTGTCATATTCTAAACCTGGAAAGAGAGCACACCAAACATGTCAAGGAGCGTGTTTTACTCAGGATTCGCGCAAGACTGATCTTTTGTATTAAAGCAGCAATATTTCACGATTCTATCAGCAATGTTTAATTAGTGTATGAATTGTTCCCTTGGTTGGACTAGAGGTGCAGAAATTAAGAGCTCTGGATTATGATGATGGTTTTAAAGTGTGGTTCTATCTCATCTTATTGATACAGCTCTCTAGAAAATGTCTCACTCGTGCCTACTTATCAATGTATCATGTGATTTATGATGGCATGAAACATCCACACTCCGGTCTCACCTTGTGTTACACTCTCTGGGGCCTAATAGCCTGCATATCGAGGAGGCGGTGGTGGCAGTTGCATTCTCTCAGAGTAGGGGTCCCTGGGACGGGGAGGTGCATACATCGGAGGTTTGGACACCGGGGAGAGCCGGGACCGCTCATACGAGTACCCGTTACCGGCTGATGGCGGAGGCGGAGGGGGTGGTCGTCTGATGGGGCTTCTGTCCCTGATCATGGCGGACGGAGGAGGAGGCGGGGGGAGACGGCGCTCGTAAGGATCGTGGGGTCTGACCAGTGCCGGAGGAGGAGGTGGGGGAGGGGGAATGGCACTGGCGCGCCTGTCACCATAGCCTGCGGGGCCAAAAGGACGGGCTCTGAACTTCTCATAGTAATCGACCACCCTGTATCCTTCAGGTTCGCCGTAACCACGGTCGGGGTAAGGCGCTCGTCTCGGGGGAGGAGGAGGCGGAGGAGGGTAAGCAGGCATGCGGCCTCTGTAGGGAGGCTCGGGCCTCTCCATTGGGTAGCGAGGAGGATAATAGCCACCTCTGACTGGCGGAGGTGGATAGTCTTCCTCCTCTGGCGCCCCTCTGGGTCTGCTTTTTGATATCTGAACATGTATGCGCTTTCCTGAGAGAAAAGAACATTTGTTTCTCACATGTGCGGAAGAGGCGGAAAACAAACAGCATGAAATCACCCCAATTTTGCCGTCCCTTCATTCCCAGTGTGGCACAACCAACAGACTTACCCTGAAACTCTGAATTATCCAGGCCCTTTATAGCATCCATCGCCTCCTCAGAATTGAGCATGTGTACAAATGCAAAGTTCTTAACGATGGCACACTCTGTGACCGTGCCATACTCCTCGAACTGCTCACGGAGCTCTTTATCGAAGCCTTTCTCCACATTGGCTATGTGGAGTTTCACGGGGCCCTGGTTCTTCCCTCTGCTCAGCTCGACGTTGATGGGCCTGCCGTTGAGCGAATGGAGATGGAGTTCCCGGATGGCTTTGGTGGCCGATTTGCGGTCTTCCATGTGGACAAAAGCATAGTTTTTGTACTTGGCGCATTCTGTCACAGTTCCATATGCAGCGAAAAGAGCTTCCAATTCCTCCTTCTCAGCATTTTGAGACAGGTTCCCAATGAAAATCTTCACCATTGTTGCTCCGGTGCACTTCTCTACAAGGAGGAATAAATAAAATACATGAGAAAACAAGGGCAACTATGAGGCAATGGAAGGTAACCAGTGAGAAAACAAATTGTGAATGTATAACGTCATATCGGGAAATAGAAAACTTGAAATCGAGGCGACTGTAGGCTGAGGCCCACCGTCACTTAGCCGAACTGTGACCACATCTGTCTCAAAGTTGTTCGTTCGTTTAGATTTACTTAGTTACTTAAGTCAACGAGTCTAAACGTTTTAAATGCAGCGGGCCTTTTCTTAAAGATAAAGTTTAATTAGTTTCCGCGTTCTCTCTTCCTGGTCAGAGAGCTAACGTTAGCCCGGCTCACTTCATTTGAACGGCTGTTAGCAAGCTAGCATTAGCTTGCCTGGTGATAGCCATTTTGTCTCACCTGACTGAACCAGATGAAATTCGGTAAACGTTAAACCGCTCTGACGTCGTGTGTAGTTCCTTTAGAAGACTATCATATTACAGTGATAATGGACGCAGAATAAAACCAAACACAGCGAGAGAAAAACACGATTACGACACACTCACAGCTTGTGGTAGGCGCCACAACGAGGACTTCTTCTTCTACGGTTACACGTTCACGCTACAATGGCGTGCTGCGCAGCCCCACAACGAACTCCAAACTGCCAAAATACGCGATACAGGCTGGCGAGATTTGCAAAAGTCAGAATCTGATTGGTTGATAAACCCGTCCATCAAAAAATGCGGACTATGATTGGCTAAATTTGAAGTTGCGTTTTAACCAGGAAATAGTTTTTGGGTTTTTTTCTTCTTTATTAAACTCTGTTAAACACAAAAGACAAAGTACAAACAAAAGAAAATTAAGAGGTAAAAAATAAAACATAAACGTACACATATTTACATATACGTTGAAGGCGGGAAAGGGGCAGTACAGTAAAGAGGGATAAAATGGTTTTAAAAAATATTTCAAGTTATTTATAATGGAGGTTTTACTCCATACAATTCATTTTTTCGATATTTTGTATAGTGATTTGGGATTTAGGATGTATGGGATGTCAAAAAAGCTTTTTTGTTTGAGGTTATTCTGGACACAGAGTCAAATGAAGAAAACTTTAAGTTAAGAAAGTAACCTCAGTTGTCTGTGTGAGGTATTTCACCATGGGACACTACCAGTGATATGTTGTCGTTGTTTTTCTAAGGGAACTGGGGAATGTTCATGCAAAGTGTAACCCTCTGGCATGAGGCCTGCTTTTACAAAAACATGCAAATCTGGTTTCTAACTGGAGACACTACTTACATTTCTGAGCAGCAGGCCGATCTCAAATTTCAAACAGAGCGAAACTCTCCCCCAATCTTAAAGCAACTGAAGGCTATTTAAATGGAAATGTTCTGATCAGTCATCAGTTTTTATCAGGCTGAGTTGTGTCCTGTTGATCTATAAAATTGTTTATATTGTGTCCAACTTAAATTCAGTCCGCAAAATGATTTATTCTTTATTCAAGGCATGTGGCCTTACTAAATCATTTACACACGTGGGGAAAATGAATAAATAAAAAAACTCAGACAATGTTAGAATGGGTTGAAATAAACCAGGTGATGAAGGCATCAGCCACTTAATTACCATTTCATCAAGAAGACACATTCTCACTCAGTCACTTTCCATTTGTTATGCAAATAATCTAAAATGTGTTGCGTCACAGGACCAGTGGTGTCAGGACCCTTGGTAAGACCCAGAGTAAAAATGTCATGGCAACAATGTCTGAATACTCCACTGCAAGTACAATTCCTGCAGTCAAAACCTTACCTGAGTCTCACGTAAGCATGTACTCATTATCAGCGACATTTCAACTTCAGGTATCAAAAGCAAAAAGTACTCATTGTGCAGTAAAAAAAAACCCTCCGTAAATTTTACTGAAGTTCATGAGCTCAGGAAAAAAAAATCTGCTTGTGTCAAGGCACTGTTGAGCTGCCCTAATAAAACAGAAAGAGTATGACTAATTAAAATCAGAAAAGAAACAAGTAACTTTAATTGTCTGACAAATATGACAGGGTTTTTCCAACAGTTTCTAAAAAAGAAACGTTTCAGAAGTTTGCCTAAATGTCCAGTAGAGGGAGACACATACTGACAGAAGGAAAGTGGAGCAGAGTTTCTGTCTCTTGAATGTGATATTAATAAACTGGCACACAACATTTTTGACTTTCACGTCAGCTTTCAAGTTACCTTCCGAATAAAGAACAAGCAGTGTTCTGGACTGACTAAATGTAATAATTTGTTTTGTATGAAAAAGACAATGAATAACATTGACCAGCAATTTTTATTTGACAGAGTAAGTGGCCTTGTGTCTTGTGGCTGTTTATTGATTTTTTTTAATTTTATTTTATTTTTTTTATATATATCCATCAAAAACGTAACTAGAAGCAGGAGCTGGAAACTATCAAAAGCTATAATGTCTGTAAGCAGAACATCAGTCCTTTCAACTTGTTTGCACAAGTGGTTGTGGCACTATGTTGACCTGCACTGTCCCTGTCAAATAAATGAAATAAATAATATCAACCATCAATTAAAAAATAAGAGTCTCTGTTTTCACAAAGCTATAAAACTGCTTCGCTACATGATAAAATCAACACGTTATTAAATCAAAATGGAAACAACTGCAGATAAATCACAGTTTAACCTTTACTGGAGCACAAGATGTAATGAAAAAAAGTCAGATAATCCCTTCAGACCTTTTCATGATTTGTTAGAAGTAAACTCATTGAAATAAGAAGACAAATCTGCTAATAGGCTGGCACTAGCATTGACCCCTTAAAGCTACTTTTGGCGCTAAACACACCCTTAAGAGTTTTTCAGTTTTGAACATCTGTGGCAGAACATACTGCGTAACTAGTCGTGTGTAAAAGCCTTACTGAATCGTGGAAAAGATCTTATTTCTACGCAAAGTCTGGACTTGATTTTGGAGATTTTCCTGCAGGCTGGGGTCTTGCAGCATGAGATCAAGCCTGTAATGAACTTTGCATGAGCTTTGCGAACAGTGTGATTAAAAATAGCTGTTCATTTTTTCCCCTTACGGTTGGATCATTTCTTCTTAGTATCAGCCACAGTTCTGTCTTTCTGCCCCACCTCGTTCGCTGCAGCTGCGACACGACTGCATATTGGGCGTGTTTGGCAACCCGCTGCTGGGTGCATAATATCCAAAATAATAACTTACACATTTTCTCACAGTACTCCCACATATTCCTCTCAACAGACAGCAGCAGGATGGAGAGACGCGAATATCTGTCCCTTTCTTTATGATAACCTAAAATATCTCCCTACCTCATTGTGCTGGCATCACATGAGGGGAAACTGCAAGGCAGGTGATGCCAAATTTATCATAATTAGAGGTTTACACATCAAATGGGATTCTTGGAACCCACTCAAGTGAGGTTTTTTTTTATGCTCGGCATAATTTATAAATCAGCACAAACAAACCGGTGTAAGCCATCTCAAGACTACATCAGCCTATACGAGGCCCATGATTGGACGCTTCAGTCTTCCCCTCATTCTTCTTTGTAAGACTTGAATAAGTCCAGAAACAAATCTGGTCAGCTTCAAGCATCAGCATGGTGATTTTAAAATGATGCCTGTGCAAATGTGGCCTTTTTTTTTTTTTTTTTTTTAAATTTGAGGAATTCTTTTCCTACAAAATAAAATTGCAACCATGTTTCTCAGTATTTGGCTGCATTCACGGCCCCTCTGATATGTAGAGGTGTCCCCACAGCATAATGCTTCATGGCGAGGATGGCGTGCTGGTGTCGTTTATAACAAGGGTCCCCAAAATACTGGCGCCACAGACACTGGGGACCCCCAGCGCCCCCTGGAGGTGGTACATAACATTGTGCGCAGCCACGCACACACGTTACGAGGCCTATGCACACACAGGCATCATTACAACACAGAAATAACAGCTTAACAGCCACAATAGGACTTTAATGTTATTTAAGAAAGTTTATAATGAAGAATGTAACCAGAATGTATTCAATAAAGGGTTAAAAAGACAATTTTTAATTATTTGAAAATGTTTTCTTTGGAAGGCATCTCGCAACCCCCCACTTTGAGAACCACTGGTTTATAAAACAGTATTAAAACGCAGTTTGTTCTCATTAAAACAAATCATTCAGAACAAAGTTCCACCGGGGTTCATTTTCTCCCACATGTTGTCTGGCTAACTGCAGATGTTATTACCTTTTTTTTTTTTTAAATTAACATTGACAACTAACTCGCCATAAATGTGATGAAGAAAAGGCCTGCTGCTAGAACTCCTCACAGATGCTGTACGTGCGTCTCAGCCGTGCAGCCCTTGCTTGTTGCTGGACTCCCCTCCTGATATTATGTCCTGCTAATATTCTCCTAACTGGCACGTCACCAATTTTTTTGACAGATTTGTTCGGGATGCTCCTTTATTGCTTTTGCCTGTTAGGAGTTTTTTTTTTTTTTAAACCCTTGGTGTTGACCAGTTTGTCTTTGAGTGCAGACAGTAAGAGCAGCCTGCTGAGTCACTCTGCTGAGGAAAGTCCCCGATTCAACTCAGAAGAATCAGACTTTGTAACAGAGACGGGGACTTGAACCGGACACACAGCCGAGTCAAGAGACTTCAGACCTGACTCGGACCCTTTTTTTTTTTTCCCCCTCTTAGCAGCAACGAGGTCTGACAAGCTGAACCTCATTCCTGCCTTGATGCACATGCGTCATTACCCACGTGTGATCTCTGCTGTCCGTAACACAGTTCCTGCTTTGAATTCCACAGATGTAGCGACGCCGTGTTCTGCGCAGACGAACACTCATTACCGCCATAAGAGACTTGAGACTCGAGGTCAAAGACTTGTGACCATCTCGGCCTTATTAAAAAAAAAAAAAAAGCAATGACTGAAGGTGAAAAACATTTTAGCAAAGGTCTCTTCACAGCCAGAGTTGTTAGAACAGGTTAATGTGGACGGGGCGAAGCACCACTGAATGCTAAAAAATGACAATAGCCTGACTTTAATGACGCCTCTATCAACCTCAAATTAGGACTGCCTAAAATAGCTTGAGACAAATTTAACACTGGTGACGCATTTTTCCGCTTCCATGTGGTTTTGCAACAAAGTCTTTGTGACTGCAGGATAAAAATTAAAAGAGAAAAAATCCTTGAGAGTTTCAGTTGTACTACCTGAATTTTTTTTTTTCCTTGCTGTGTGAGGTTGAGCGCAGATTTAAAAAGAACAAACCGTTCAGAAAAAATGTATACCAAACAATGAAAAGTCCTTTATTGCCATCAGAACATGAGTGAGAAAACCAGAGACAAAATCTGACAGAGTGGAGTCGACTGTACAACCAGCATCCACACAGACGCAAACAAACACACACACACGCACGCACGCGCGCGCACACACACACAGCGGCCAGCAGTCTTTCAACAGGACGTGAGGGATATAGATACATAAGGAAATACAGTACTCACACAATGAGGTATAAAGGTAAACACAAACATACCAGAAAGGGCTTCGTCCTCCACTCACACTCATGCAACTGAACCAAGGTACAAATACTCAAGTGCTCGTTCATTCTTTAAAAACACAACATACAGGTGAGCAGAAATGTTTAAGAGCAGCATCTGGGTCATCTCGATTCAACCGCACTCCCGTTCGTCTGTCTCTCAAAACCTTTGGTCGCGTGGACGCTTGCTTGTCGTGCACAATGCTGCCCTCGTATTTTAACACTTTGTGAGACTCGGAAACTTGTGATGAAAAGAACGGCTCCTTTCCTGACTCGCATCCACCCACAGAAACCGGGACGCTCTGGGCAGACGAGCCGGGGTGGCAAATGTTTTTTTTGTTTTGTAAGTCACAAATAGTTTCCCCGTCTCTCTCTCTCTCTCTCTCTCGCTTCCAGGTAGAGTTTCTACATTAGCCGGACATTCAGTGTGTACATTAGCAGCAATTCTAGTGAATGGAACAATGGCTTTGTAAGTCATATTAATAACACCCTTTCCTCATGCACAGGACAGGCACCACCTACTACTCGTTAACTAAATGCCATGCAAGTTAGAAAAATAGACTGCAAACTCACAAGACAGAGAAATCAAAGTTCATCTCCAGAGAAGAGGTTGATTTCACTTCAATTTTTTATTTCATATTTTCTAAGATGTGGAAATAGCAACAAAAAAAAGAAACTTGAGAGCGGTAACCAAGACAACAGTAACAACATGAGCAGAGAGCCACTGAGGTTTCGTGTCCCTCTCTTACTCCATTTGCGAACCCAAACTGCCAGGTACAAGACGGACGCTCTGTTTACACTCTTCTGCTGCGCTCCTCGACTTCGCGTGCCGCGGGCGACCGCGTCCACTTGCGTGCGCCGGCTGTGTGTGTGTGCCTATTGTGTGTGTACCTGTAAGCGTGGGCCTGTGTGTCATGTGGCTCTCATGTCATTTGAAGCTGTCCCAATCCCACAGTCCCGCAGTCTCCAGGCCCTCGCCCACTAGCAGCACTCGTCCCGAAAAAGGTGGTCGCCCTCGTGCGCATCCGGAGCTGCGTGCTGCAGTGGTTCGTCAAGACACTATTGTGGCTGGAAGCTAGCACCGCCGCCCCCTCCCACACAAGAGAAAGAGGCACGGTATAGTTCTCTTATAGTCTAAATCTATAGTTGAAGGCTGCCGTCTGTCTGGTCTCAGCCTGTCCCGTTTACAAGGCTGCGCGGGTGCCACCCTGGACCCTTGGAGGACCTAAATCAGGTGAGAGGAGGAAGTGACATCACCTGATGTGCTGGCCTGTCGACAAATAGAGATGCCTCACCGTGCGACCCACCCAGGGCTGCTTCGCTTCGCGTTTCGTTACCTCGCCCCCCTCCCAGTTTAGTTTTGTGGTTGCCAAATATCTCAACTGTGCACACACCAACACACACGCGTACGCGCGCGCACACGCACGCACTGACCCCGACGCCGTCCATTCTACTCGGAATGAGGACAAGCGCCTTGAATTTCTTGTTTTGGCACCAGACTTTACCTCGCGTTGGCCAGCCGCTCCCTCGTTTTCTGTACTTCTCTTTTTACTCCTCGCAGGTCTGTTCTCTCCTCGGAACCAACGAAAACAAAACGAACGGAAGAAAACCTCTCCCTCTTTTCTTCCTCTCAGGAAACACGTACAAACTTAATGGAAAAACTCAAGTTTTTTTTTTCACTTTTTTCTTTTTTTTTTCAAATTCAAGGCACAATGTCTATCAATGTTCCAATCTGTCTGTCTGTATGTCTGTCTGTCTGTCTCCACCCCCTGGTACAGTGTGCGAACATCGCGTCACAGAAGCTATTGGACTGTCTGCTCGTACTCCCCACAGGTTACACCTCTACTGTCTGCACTTTAACACTGTTAAGAGAAGCGTCTGTTTTGGTTGAGAGAGCGACCGCAAAGTCCAAACCAGTGATAAACAATGAACAAAACATAAAGAAAAAAAAAAAAAAAGACAAATAAAGACAACCGTTTTGAAAACAAAAAACAAACAAAAAAAAAAAGTCTCGTCCTGTCCTCATGTCCTCGTATTTCAGTATTTTTAAAAATCAAGTCATATCCACCAGCTCTTTTTTGGCAAGCTAGTTCTT
>JAQLOL010000016.1:4041091-4052780 GCA_029783665.1 Naso thynnoides | reverse complement strand
AAAGCAGTAGGTGGCGATAGCACTCCTAACAGGAAGGCCATTTTAGCCAATCACAAGGCTGGAAAAATTCATACCGGGAAAAACAACAATGGCGAACCGAGGCCGGGCAGATTCCTTCATGTGGACTGACAGTGAAGTTGTCCCACCAACTAGAGGTCCGACCCGGCCTCATCCAGAACCTCCGTGGGCGGGCGCGTCGTCGGTGTGTTGGGGTGACGTTACGCAGCAGGAAGTCTCCTTAATAGTTACCCCGACGCCTCTGTTGCTGGATGTGCATGGGCCGTTGTATGATACACACACAAAGTGCTGATAAGTTGCTGAATAGCAGCAGTATTTTGGTAACATGTTGGTCTTCCATAACAGCAACTCCGTCAGCTGGTCACGTCTAGATTATTAGTCTCCATGGATACAACTTACTGTTTACTGTTGCACAGTGTGACGTCAAACAATGTCGACAAGAAACTGTGGTTTTCCCGTCCACACATGACTACTGAAACAGGACTTTTCGAAAAAGTTCACCCTGGACTCCGGTTACAAAAAACTCCAGTTTCAGGAGCCCACAACTGCAGTTACGTGTGGATGAAAGGCCAAACCGTGCAGAGAAACACACGGTTTCAAAAATACCTGCGTTCGTGTGGACGGCCCCTAAATGTTTTATTTGTCAGATGGAATGTGAAACGGTGTTTTGTTTTTATGTTAACACATGAAAATGACAGTTAAAGGAAATCTGGAATCTGGAAATTAAACGACCTCTGCAAAGCATTAACGTGAGCTCAGAGTTCACTCAGCTGGGACCACGAATCCTGTCTGCTGCTCAGTCATTATGAACACTCGGCTACTTGCTGGAGTGGCAAACTAGGTTTCATTTCACATAGGAGTCTGCAAACATTTATTAGTCAGACCCAACATATTTCCATGGTAACGGGAACCACACTCTCAAAAACATTTTAATTTGACAGCTGATTGCCCCCCAAACACGAATCACTTTGATTATACAGTTTGTTCTACTTTCGTTGGTAATAGTCGTGATACCTCGCGCTTGTGAGGTCGCTAAGCAACACTGTCATGTTCAAATGACATCAAAGCTTACCTTCTTGTGTAGTATTATTTAAGTGAGTGTTTAGGTTTAAAAACAGTAAAACTGAAGATAAATTTATTCTGTCAAATCGTAGGTTTGGTGTGTAAAAAAAGAAAATATTTTTCGTTAATTTTCATGCAGGTTTTCTTAGTTACAAATGACGAATGATTTAAGGTGATGAATAGATCTCCGCTGAGCCTCTTGGCGTTCTCTCTGTTTGTCTGGTCATAGTTGTTACTGTACAACAAACATCTGAACAGCTCCAATATCACCTAGTACCTAGTTTGCTTTGACACCGTCACCCCTTCCTCCCCCTAAATTAGCGGGCTATCGGGTTTTTTAAACACGGGTCGACTTGTTGTGATGTATGAGACAAAGGCCTGTTAACTTTAATATTAACTATGATTAATGACAAATGCTGATTTATCAGAAATTATTCTGAGAGTCACACTTTGCAAAAGTGGGATCTGGGAGGAAATGTTTGACAGGACATTCATTTTTCTCACAGCTTGTATGGAAGTGTAGGCGCTCAAATCGTCTTCATGTCAGAGTAGAAGCGATCTAACAACACTGTAAACAACTGCAGAGTGAATATGAGTCATGAGCGCCATAAACAAAACACACATAATAACCTGTGTGTGCTGCCCTCTTCTGTCCACAGTGATCTCTGTATGTTGATCATCTGCTTATTTGTTTAAACTGATTGCAGGGAGAGAGAGAGCGGTGTGCTGGGTGAGCGAGGTTGACTTTTAACAAGAGAGAGAGCGGCACACTGCCCTGTTAATTTATGCTCTGTGCTTGTAGAGACACGAGTCAGGCAGGAACCCTTTTCTGTTGGTGTTCATTTCCGTCAGCGTAAAGTCCGTCAAAAACTGAAATCCTGCGCCACGCCTGGATGACATGACGCACCAGATGAAGAGGGAAGAGCCGAGGCGAGGCGAGGCGAGGTGAGAAAATCCCGCATCTAATGCAGGGTCAACTGACCCGGGTGTAAATGGCGAGTGCACACATTCCCATTGGACAAAAAACCCAACGGCGGCAGGTTAACCAGGTTTTCTAACCAGTGGGAGACGGATATTAATGTGCACTTAAATCTACAAGCTCACAAATACCCAGAAAACATTCAGATTTTCATGTTAATTACGGTAATTCGGCTCCGTTGTTATTTTTTCTCCATCTGTGGATATGTAACGAGGCCATTCGCACGTTCATGATATGAGACCCAGAGTAAGTGTTTGTTCTGAGTACTAACCAGCACAATGAGTTCATGTGTTTGGGCGCTGTAGAAGATGCAGTTGGCTCCGATCGCTTTCCTGAAGTCTTTGTGAATGTTGTCGTTTGCGCAGCTGTGAAGGAAACAGTGCAAAGGTGAGTCAGCACGGTTCTTCATGTGGCAGCGCCGGGCCGGTTTAACGTCTCTGCTCGCTGAGGCAACACATGATGGAAGAGCTTAACATTTAAAGGACGAGCGAAAGCGTCCGTTCGCTTTCTTGACAAATCTACATTCATCATTCACTGGGGTAAACCTGATCACGGAAAGACGCTCACATGTCTCTCAGGTCTTCTGGGACGAGGATGGGGACCTTGTGGAAGGAGTTTCTTGAGGAGGGGCTGTTGGGGTTGAGGGGCCTGATGCGTTCTGATGTGACAATCTCGTTGTATGTGGCGTCGCATGCCGCGTATTCGATCACATAGAACTGAAAATGGCACAAAGAGACACAGATTTTCACTCAAGCAGCCAGAAAAATCAAGCACACGAATGTCTGACAGCTCGGATAACCAATGCGAAGTGAAGCAGAAGTGCTTTATTCAATCCATATTAAGTCTGAATCAGCTGCCAAAAAAAAAAAAAAACATTGGTGCTCACTCTCAAATTGAGAAATTATAAAGCTACACTCACTCCGATGGCAGTTTCTAAAACAAAGAAGGTGAACCAGAGTGAGATGCAGACAAGAATGAAAAACTACAGAGAAAGAAAAAAGGGGAAACACGAGAGTGAGGCAGTGAGACGAACACGGCCCACTCCGCGCTCAAAGGGCAGAATTAAAGCCATCAGTCAATGCTAGACATTCCTGCAGGCTCTTATCACACTGCTCCAAATAACAGCACCACACCGGCAGCAGCTCCCCCGGCACAGCGGCACTACAAAGCCGTCCTTTGCATATCCCACTGACCCACTGTTCAACCTGCAGTTTGGGCTGATGACGAAGAGCCGGTCCTGCTTGGAATTACTCCGAAAATTTTAGAAAAAAAAAAAATACACGAAAAAAAGAAGCCGGCCAGTGTGAGACTGAGCTTGGTGCGAATCATTTCTGACAAGGCGAGTCGGTGCGGAGACGAGAGTACAGTGCGTATGAGAACATAACGTGAAGGCAGAATGTCAGAGTGAATCAGGACATATTGACTCTTTGAGCTCATCAGCCGGCAACGTTTATTTTACTACGGGCCTGTTTTCACTCTGCTACACTCGGAGCTCGAGAAACAGTTACTGCTGATACCACAAAACACAGAGGCTACGTGAAAGATGACTGCTTTGCCCCTAATACTGATTATTACACACTAAGACAGACATAACTAGCCGAGCTGGATGTTAGCTTAAACACAGGGTACCATCTTTCAGATGAGTCCTTTTTGACAAAGTGCCTCCAGGAAATGTGAGGAAATAACTCAGGAACTAACAGTCACGTCGCTGCAATGATGTTTACACCGACGGCGCTGTGAAAATCAGGCAAATTTGACTGGTTAAAATTCAGACTGCAAGGTTCAAAGTTCATTATTGCACATGAGAAAACAATCGCAGCGTGTTATTTCTTGTCATTTACTGCAGATGTTTGAATACGTGGAGACACGCAGAGGCGGACGGGGGATCTGAAGAAAACTCGCGTGTCCATAGAGAAATTAAGTTTTCTTTATTTTCGTTTCTCCAGCTTAATTTTATCTAATTTTTTTTAGAGATAATTTCCATCAGCTCCTGGCAAACACGTACCTCTCCCTTTATCATTCTGACCCGGGCGAGCCACCAGCCACATGGCTCCTGCTCGTTGGCCCTGGAGTAAACCTGGAAAAAAAGACACGTTATGAGTGAAAGCTCAGTAAAAGATAAACAAAAGTACTTCAACTACAGCCTGGTTTCCATCTCAGTGTAAAGCGAATCTTTTGGAAGTTCGCGAAAAAAGAAAAAAAAAAAGAATTGTGAATTAGGTGTGATTCCATCACGTGTGTAGAGCCCATAAACTTTGCTACTTTTGTCCGAAGACGGCGTTATAGGCAACGTACGATAACATGGCTGTAATAAAATGTAGAAGCAGCAAAGGTTAAAAACCGGACACAAAACAAGTCGTCGCCCCGGCAACATACAACTTTTGAGATCACTTTCAACCTTAAGTCTCCTCGTCCGTCCACACGTGTCTGTTGTTGTTGTTGTTGCTGCGTGTCTGTGTAAACAGCCGTCACGTGAGTTCATTGTTCGTGACGTCATTCAACTTATTTGGCAAATGTGTTTCCATCTCCCAGCATGCACGGAAACTCTTTTTCGCCTCAGTCAAAAACCACCTCAGGGCAACGTAAAAACTTCTTTGCGAAGTAGAGGTTTTTTGTTTTTTTTTTAAATTCTGGCGTTTCCATCAACCTTTTCTGATGCGATCCTTCAAAATGCGCGTAAAGACAGGCCGATGGAAACCAAGTTACTGACATGTTCTTCCAACAGGCAAAGCAAAACACAGATATGCTGCGTCATGAACTGAATCCTACCGATCCATCGTCTAGTTTTTAATAAAGTCGACACGATGCGCGGCGCACAACAAAGTTCTGCTGTGTGATTTGGAGAAGCGGCTTACTGTGGGACGAAATACCAATACGGCAATATATCGTCGTCCTGACTCCTGATGGTGCCAAAAACGTGTATTTTAATTTAAGCAACACGTCGCTGTAAAGGCAGTTCCCTGCCCTTGACTTACCAGCACCACTACGTCTTGACTCCTCACGGTGGCGCTTGTGACAAAAATGTTGGAAACGTGACAAGAAAGTAACTGGCTGAAGAAGAACGTCGTGACAGAGGGATCATGGCGGACAGCGATGGAAAGAGTTTATTTAAGCGAAGAGATGCACCAGCCACTTCCTGTTAGCATGAAGTCTCAACCCACCTCGGCTTTCTGACGTCGTCGGACAGACTCAATTTTTGCATTCTGTATTCTTTAGTGAGACAGATGTTGTGACGTATCATTCTAGGATTGTCTTGCAACTTATTGATTATTGAGAATTGCTGTATCGTGATATTATTGTTACCACAGGCCACGAATCGCATATCGAATCATATCATGAGTTACCTTGTGATTCCCAGCCCTACTTGTTACATGAGCTACAGATATTAGACATTTCAACAACAATATGACTGAATGACTGAAGCCGTTTTGGTTACAGGTTTACAGTGACACAAGTATTTTTAATTTTTCAGCATTTTGAGGCCATGGGTGTCCTGCAACTGACGGTGAAAATACAATACTAGCCAATAATGAGTCGTGTGATGAAGAGCGAAGACCTTGAGATATGAAACTAGTGAAAACTCCAGTGGAGGAGCGAGGGAGAGACGCACAAAGCGGCAGGCCTTACCTCCACCTCCTCCCCTTCGCCAATATCCTTGTGGTAGTCGGCTGGAGGAGGCAACCGCACGTCGCTGAAGGGCAACTGTCTTTCTGGCTGCCAGCTGCGGCGAGATGACACACAGACGCACAACAAATAAATGTCAGCGTATCAACAATCACATGCCACAAAATGGAACTCTGCTCCACGGCTCAGCGGGCGGGCTCTTCTTCACTCGTGTCATATTGGGATTGCAATGACACGGGTGTGTTACCCGCAGTGAGGCATATTAGGAGACATAATGAAAATTAAAATTAAAATGGCTCATTAAGTTTAATGAGGAAGTTCGGGGGGGGGAAGTGTCTGGACAGTGAGTGACTGTGTTCACCGTATGATGTCCTCTTACATTAAATAAGAATGTGGAAGAGCTCGACAGAGTGTCGTTTTAATTCAGCAGATGAGTTTAAAAGGTGAAACGTGAGCCTGTTACGCTCGACACATCCAGCGGAAACTGGCTTATTTTTTATGTTCATTCAAAAACTGATTTTTTTTTTTTAAATCTAATTAATTCTGATTGCCAGATCGAACGGGAACGTTTATCTAAGAGTCTTATTACTGTGATCATTGACCAAAAAGGTGTTTTAATTCAATCGCCATCTTATACAATAAGCCACTCCAACACTGCCATGTGCTCGGGGAGAGGAGAAAGGGGAGTGGAGGGTGGGGGGGGGTGGGGGGTGGGGGGGTCGGAACAATCCTAAAAACGACACAGGCCACCGTACTGCCACTCCTCCCACCCTGCATACCTTGACTCACTATTTTTAGGGGCGCCCTGCACCAAACTCTGAGCCAAGTAGATAAAGAGGGACCAAAGGGGTTGGGGGGTGGAGAGGGACGGTAGGTGGGGCTGGGAGTAAAGGAAAGCATCTCAGGATGGTAAGGGCAGGAGGGGTCAGAGCAGGAGGTAAAAAACCGTTAGAGACATGTATGGACAGCTGCATGCTAAGCACAGGTGCTGAAGAGGGCAGTTTTTAAATGTCTGTGCAGAGCAACAGCCTGGAGGAGTCGAGCTTTAGTTCCTCCTGTGAGGCTGATTCAGTATGAAGCACAGACACGGGAGAGAGTAACAGAAGAGCGCACTTACTTGTTTTCAAAAAAAATTGTGAGCGAGTCTTCGTGGACATCTTTGATGTAACCCTGAAAGAAAAAGCGGAGAGAACCATTTTTATTCCAGTCGGTGCACGGGGCAGAGACAGTGATGAGGGGTGGGGCTGTGTGCGTTTGATTCTGCATGTAAACAACGGGGAGAGCGGGCTTGTAAGCCGCCACACTAGACCGGCGCTGAGACTGCTGCTGCTGCTGAAAGAGAGCATCTCGGGCTCTTTGGGTGCCACGGCGTCACGTCGCTGACACAATTCTCTGGCTGTGAATCCTGTGCTAGATAAAGTGACGAGAAACACTGACTCCTCCTGACAGCGCGGACGGCCTGGAAGTCCCTCACGCGCGCACTCACACTCACACAGGAGGGGAACGTTCGAGCTCTCTGTGTGTGCAAGTTGGAAAACTGCAGCTCGAAAGAGGCGCGTTGACGAGGGCGCGTGCGCGCGCGGGGGGAAGGCTGGCGCTCGCTCAGCCAAAGCCCACGTGGGCAGATTATGCGATAGGTGAGAGCGGCCACTTCGAGATGTTGCACGTCCATCATGACCGTCCGCAAATCTGTCACAGCGGCCCTAAACTTTGACCAGCAACCCCCAGTGTTAAGCAATGACGGGATGGGAGGAATATGGTGGGTGTGGCCTGACTCAGCGTGACACCGTATATGGGACAGAGATGCCAGGGGGGTATTTTCACTTTTTTGAGCATGTGTCGGGGCGGGTCAAGGGGTGTGGATTCACCTGCTAGGACGGTGCTGCCTTAGCATTAGCTTTCCTGCATCCTTTCACACCCGCGTACTGTGACCACAAGTGTGTTCATCAATCACCGCTTACTGCTGTCCTCAGATGGAGCTGGTTAACAGACAGAACATGCCTCTATATAGAGAGGGAAGGGGAGCTCCTTCCTCTCACGCCGCAGGGTCCCGGTGGCGTTAGAGCTGCCTCGCTTGTGCAGAGAAAGCCGGCGACGACAACAGGTCCGACTGAAAAAGTGCTCATCCTTCAGTTTCCAAAGGTCACGTAAGGAGACAGCTGCGTGTCCGCATTACGTCCGATTACTGCTTCCACCGAGCACTACCAGGTCAGAGGGCCTGCAAGCCCTCGATCTCGTGTGACATGACTGGTGGAAAGGTGGGGGGCACAGAGGGGTCACGGGAAGCTCTAGATGACACCGCCTTACAATAACATAATCATGCCAGCAACCACACGCTGGTCCACGTGCTGACCGAATAATTCCGACCAGAGGAGCCACATTTGCAAACAGGGCAACGATTTCTTTCTCACTGAAAAGGATTAGATGGGATGGTTTGCCCTGCGCACACACAAGCAGCCGCCGCGCTCAGATATTATCATTTGATTGGATTGTTTCTGATAAAAAATAAATAAATGCATTCGCTGAGACGGCTGCATGGGAAAAGACCCCAACAAAATTTGAAGGCGTGTGCCTGCTGCTGCGAAAAACGTCGAGCATGAGCAGGACAAAGCGCCGTGTTTCCGACAGGTGCGTAGAAATGTTTGATTCACAGTTTTAAAAAAGGCCAACAGACTCACACTGACACCAGCGCGATTGAGGTGCATTCAAAAAGCTAAATCCCTCCACCCTGTGTGTCAATCAGCGCAGGAAAAAAAAAAAAAAAAACAGCAGTGACGACTTTTGCCCCCACTCCAACCATCGAGCACAACGGAGCCGCCGGAACATGACATTTTGAATGTCACCAGCGCAGCCAAGTCGCCGTCTCGTCCGCGAAACGAGCTGCGGGATGATGGACGTAATGGAGATGAGTGGAAACCGTTCATTCATTCCAGAGCCAAACTGTCACCCTGTAAAACAGAACGACAGGTGAAGCGGCATGGGGGGGGTGGGGGGTGGGGAGGGAGTAAATATAGGCTCATCACTAAACCACCATGTGGTCGGCTGACCAGCTGAACAGGCGAGGACAGAGGAGACGAAGAGGAGCACATGGAGAAATAAATGTGTTTTCACAAAGAGCGATTGGAGTGAGAACAGAAGAGGATGAGAGGGATTTTTTTTTTTTTTTTGCCCGTTCCTGACCACTGTGGCGTCTTTCACCTTGATGTTTTGATTTAAAATGTTATGAAACTCCAAAACATGTGAGAAGCTACAGTGTCCTCGCAGAACCAAATCTGCACCACTGATTGACACACATACAGATCTTCAGGCTGAAAAATGAAATGAGTGTGCAGAGGTTGCTGCGACGTGTGAACCCACGTCGTGGCACAGCAGCAGCACAAACACATGAAGTCACGCGTGTGACGTTTTGAAACGCACACTTTCACTTGAAAACACGACAGAAATGAAACAGAAACCTAAACTCCAGTTCCTCTTTGTCAGGGCCAATAAACACCAGATTGGGAGTTCAGTGGGGGCAGACGGACCCCGGACTGGGCTACAAAACAAATGTGTGAGCTTTGATGTAGCATTTTGTCATATCTGTGCGCAAGAACTGCAAGACAGCTGCGAGATTAGCAACTCATTTCAGTTCAAAATGCTTGTTTTCCACATTTAGGAACAAAGCTACATAAAACACACACCAGTATAGCCAGTATAAAAAGTACGAGTACCTAAATATTAGGGTGTAGCCTGTATTCATATTGACATTTGTTAAAAAAAAACGACCAAATATAGGCCATACATGGTGATGACAAGTGTACTTAGCTTCACAGCTAGCTGAAGCTAGCTACCCAACCCACAATGGCCATTCCTACTGAAACGCAAACCGTCCCTGTTTGTCAGAACTGGACCTGAGCTAACATTATTCAAGAAGCTGCTATCTCAGCCTGGGCTCGGATGGAAGAACGTCGCCGCTACGGTTCTCCTGAAAACAAAACTTTCAACTGGGACAACCAGAAACTACGACTGTCAGCAGGTTACCTTGTAGAAGGCCCCATTCGAGCCGCGAACTTCCACAGCCAGCCCGTCCATAACGTTACCCGTCGGTAGATCCCCACGGCTGAGCTTGTCCGTCGCCGTCACGACTCCCTGCGGGTCCGGTAGCGTTACCACCCCCAGCTTCGCCGGCCCCTCGCCGCTATCCGGCCGCTTGTGGATTTCCAGTGTTTCGGGTGGAGGGAGAGGGGCAGAGGAAAGGGGTCGGGGAGATGGGTGTGATGGTGTCGGCTAATGCGACGCAGACGCTGTCTCCAGCCGCTCGGTGGGAAGCTCGTTGTCCGTTTTACTCTGGATGAGGGATTCGGCGCTCGAGAGCCGAAACAAACCGCCACGGGTAACGGCTGGTCTCGACGTGCGCGAGGAGGAAAAGCAAGCTAACGATGCTACGGCTGGAGGATGCTAGCTGATGGATAATTAGCTGGGAGGCTAGCTATCAACACCTTGATCCCGTCAGTTTTCAGGGATGCTAGCTGGCTAGCATCTGATAGCCCGGTTGCGTTTGTTGGTTGTGCGTGTGGCGCAGTCGTTGCGTGGAATAAATTTCCCAGAGGTCGTCACCGGGTGTCGTTTCTTCAGTCTGCGGTGCGATTTTCTGCGGCGTTTCGTTCCCTTTCAGGCGTCTGAGATGCACTACCGCCCGGTGACTCCTTACTCCAACTACCCGTCCCCACAAACACACGCCGACAGAGTGAATCAGAGAGGGACTGAATGACCTCGAACACCCCACCCCTCCACGACAAAGACCCGCCCATTAGAAATATGAGCCTTATGATTGGCCAAGCCCACCAGCAATCAAATCTGACTGTCATTAATTGGTTTAGCCAATAAGGGTTGGTCCACAAGTGTGACCAATCAAATCAGGAGAGGCGCATCCTAACATAATCCATTGGTTTCATTCCGTGTCAGTTATAGTTTTACTCGAATCGACTGGCCCCGGTATCGAAATTTGCCCACTCATTGATGAGTTAGGACCACCAGCCATTCGGTAAACAGCACTACAGTGAAGTTACTATACATATTACGTATCAGGTAAAAGTTACATTACATGCTAGTAACGCCATGTTCAGGCTTGACAAGAGAACAGTCCACTCTGGATTATTTTACTTACTTATTTTACTGTCGTCTTACCTCGACCGACAAAAATGGGGCTTTCTCCATGTTATTGTAGAAGAAAGTAAAGACGTTTAAAACCGTGTGGGCAGTTTTTGGTGAAGACATCAGTGGCGGACTCAGGTTGTTTGGAGGGCAGGGGCGAGAAATTAAAAAGGGCACCTCTTGCATATGGGGCCCTTAGACATTTTTTCCTCAGTGTCCTTTTTGCAACCACTGGGGCACCAGGCCACCATTTTCCATTGGAAGTGTACTTTATAGGGCACTGCATCACATTGTTGCCACTAGAAGGGCACTCATTAAGACACATGATCATAGTTTCTTGTTCCAGAGCAGTGTTTCTCAAACTATGGGCTGTGGACCGGCACCGGGCCGCGGAGCAATGCCTGCTCATCCACGGCATCCCTCTCAGATAAATAAAATAACTGCGTGTTAAATGAAATGTGTGTGTTTAAGCAGGTTCACTTTCAGCTGTGTCAAATACTACAATACCCTGAAGACTTTGTAGGTTGCACTAGTAGGCTAAACAAATCCTGTTGTCATGACACTGTTACTCAGTCAGCGGCTCTCTCAACAGCGCCGAATCACTCTGGCTGAGAAGTGACAAGCTAGTACGTCGCTCTTTACAAGCCGGCAAATATTTCATTCACCTCGACTAGCCAGCCACGGCCTGCTCTAAACAAAAGCATTCGGACGCTTATTTCAGTTCAACAGAACGGAGGACGAACGAAGAACCTGAGGCTAAAAAATAAAGGCCAATCGATCGTAAGTATGACCCAGCATACATTAAAGCTATGGTCTACGATCTGAAAACCAGTTTGGCTGTTGAGACAGATTTGAAAAACGCATCCTGCCCAT
>JAQLOL010000016.1:4025811-4039733 GCA_029783665.1 Naso thynnoides | reverse complement strand
GTACCTTCTTATGTCTCCTGTGAGTTGCCGCTGTCATCTTTCTGGGGGGGGGGGGCTGCTTATTATGTAGAAAGTAACTTTTTTATTCGATTATAAATTATATAAGCCACATATCAGTAATTATCATAGAATTTCCCAAACAAATCATTCAAACATCCGGTCATTTTTGCAGTGCGCGCTCCCGCCGGTTGGCTGCGCACAGTTCTCGCGGGGGCGGAATTCGCGTTGACCACGTGAGCCTCTCTAGCCAATAGGAACGCTTCCCGCAGACGCGCGCAACTTGAGTCAGGAAGTACGCGTTTTGTTTTCATGTCGTCGTTTCATAAACTGATCATTTTCTCAGAAAAGGAGAAACGCAGTTCGGTTGAGATGTCCGCTGGCTCTAAGTCCGCACATGTATCCTCGCTGGGAAAGGGCGACAGCTTGCATCAACGCGGTAAACAAGTTTAACTTTATTCACGTTAAATGCGGCTACGTGACGTTACTCTGCTGTCCACTGCATGTGTGGAGGCTTGAAACCTAATCCATTTTAGAGTTAAAGATGAAACAATAAGAGATCAAAGTGAATATAAAAGAACGTATAGTGGCTTCAGTTGACATTGTTGTGTTTTTATGAACCTCCTGAATGTAAACAATTATCTCTGTGGAGAAAAGTAAATTGTGTTGCCTGTCCTTCCTCCCAGTTCTCGCCTCCTTCCCTCTGTGTGACCTCACCGAGGACGATCTGACCCAGAATCCTCAGTTCTGTAAACTCCTGGCCACCCTGGCACAACACGTGGACCAGACTGGACTCACTGGTTCTCTGAAGGCAGAGCTGGAAAAGGTATCAGCAGGCGCTGTGCTCACACCGGGACAAAACTCCACAAATGTTCTCTCCCACATCCGCCAGCACACAAGTCCGTCACTTCCGTCAAGATGCAGAATAACATAATTCACACTAACCTTAAATGTGACCAAACACCTTTATGTTTGCTGGACTTGCCAGTTTGTGAAAGCTTACTCATTATTAATTACACAGTAAGTAGTACGCTTACCGACCTCTACTGGTAATCGGTAAGAATTGCAGTTAAGAAGACGGAACTTTCTCTTGTTTAATTTTCTTTTTCCAGGCCGAGCAGAAGCTGCAGAGCCAGAGGCGTCACTGGCTGCGCTCCCAGAGTCTCCACAAAGGGCTGCAGGAGATGATCCAGGACCACTGCATCAGGAAGCACCACGCCACTGTTCCACCAGACCAGAACATGGTACCTTAGCGTGCTTCGTGCTCGGACTACAAATGCACATACAGCTGAACGTGAATCGAGAACACGCCTTTATTTTGGTCAGCGGAGCTTAAAGGTGGAGTCAGTAGCATTTGGAAACACAACATTCAAAAATGGGCCCCTCCTTCCGGCTCAACGCACCAGAAGTATCATAACTTAGCGTGTACTGCATGTACTACTTGTACTGCTATACCGCTTACCTGTTACACAGCAAGCTCTCGCTCTGGAACAAGTTTTATCCGCTCGCTCACTAGGGCTGTATTTTCTTTTCTTTGTGCTACGTCCGCATTCGTAACTTTCTCCGGTCTGGATGGCGTCCAGTAGCTGTGCTCCGCGGTGCTCTCACGCTATCGTTACTTAAAAATTGATTGTGCATCTACGTCGCTCTTTACGGTATCTCATCCCGAGCAGGTCCTGAGTCAGCCAAAACATCAAAATACATGCAGAGGGCGGTGTGTCTCCATACAGTCACCACCACACATATACAGACATGATGATTGAGCAGCATTACTTTTGTAAGTGTCTGTGTTTTATTTTTTTTAGCAAAATCCTACTGACTCCACCTTTAAAGTCACGGTTAAAAATATTTACAATTCAGTTTCCGGAAATCAAATTTTTTGCAAACTAAATGCTGCGTTTCTGTGTTTACCAAACTGATTAAAGAACACTAGGATGTGTCTAGGAGACAGACATCAGCAGTTTTAATTGACTGGATGAGACTAACCTACAAATATAGCTGTAATATATCACCTACTGTGGTTGTGTGTGTGTGTGTGTGTGTGTGTGTGTGTGTGTGTGTAGTTCTTTGAGACAATGGAGAAGGCTCTGCTGGTGACTCAGTGTGCCAGACAGCTGGATCCCAGCAGCTCTACAAACCAGAACCAGCCCTTAATTCTGGGTCTGAGCCCCCAGCAGGTGATGGAGCTCATGCCATCAGAGAAGGTGAGTCATAAGAATACACGATCAGCTAGGGCTGGGCAATAAATCGATTTTAAATCACTGGAATTAGTTTGTATGGACAATCTTAAAAATGAAAATCAGTTTTCCCTTTACCTAGGATAAATACGGTAGCCGACGTCTCTCTCTCTCTCTCAGCTCTGGGCTGAGTGGGCTCTTATTGCTTTTTTTTATAAATTAAGTTTGGTGAAAGTTAGGCTGCCACTTTATTAATCTCAAGTTGGGGAAGCTCAGTTGGGCACTCTGGACTTCCTTCAACCTGGCAACACTCCCCAGCTCCTCCTGGGGATCCCGAGGCATTCCCAGGCCAGATGAGATATATGATCCCTCCAGCGAGTTCTGGGTCTCCCTCTGAGTCGGACGTGCCAGGAAAACCTCCAAAGGGAGGCGTCCTAACCAGATGCTCGAACCACCTCAGCCGGCTCCTTTGGATGGTTAGGAGCTATACTCTGAGCTCCAAATGTCCGAGCTCCTCATCCTGTCTCTAAGGCTGAGCCCAGCTACCCAGCTCATTTCAGCCGCTTGTGTCCTCAGTATCATCCTTTCCGTCACAACCCACAGCTCATGACCACAGGCGAGGGTTGGAGCGTCGATGGGCCGGTAAATCGAGAGCTTTGCCCTCTGGCTCAGCTTTTCCTTCACACAACGGTCATTACTGCTGACGCTGCAGGACGTCATCCGTCCACGTCCCGCTTCTGCTTCTCAGCACTCGTGAACGGGGCTCCGAGATACTTCAACTCCCTCGCTTGAGGCAGGAGCTCACCTCCAACTGGACAGAACAATCCACCGTTTTCCGGCAGAGAACCACGACTCAGACTTGGAGGTGCTGAACCTCAACCTGACTGCTTGACACTCAAATCGCCCCAGTGCCTGCTGGAGGTCACGAGCTGAGGAAGCCAGCTGAACCAACTCATCTGCAAAGAGCAGAGACGCAAGTCTAAGGTTCCCGAACCAGACACACTCCTCACCGTGAGATCCTGTCCATGAATATTACAAACAAGACTGAAGGCGAGAGACGACCCTAGCAGAGTCCAACACCAACCAGAA
Organism: Naso thynnoides; assembly: GCA_029783665.1. Classification (NCBI taxonomy): domain Eukaryota; kingdom Metazoa; phylum Chordata; class Actinopteri; order Acanthuriformes; family Acanthuridae; genus Naso; species Naso thynnoides. The sequence goes on along the minus strand of JAQLOL010000016.1, from coordinate 4,036,470 downwards.
ATATGCCGACACAGCTTTCTGCTTCCTTTTCAGATTCTTCTATTGCATAATTAAAATGTTGCAAATTAAACCTCAGACGTCACTTGTTAACCAACATTGCTGTATTTATCTTTACCAGAATTTTCAAAGAATGAAACAAAGTCTTCCCAAAGAGCTGGAGAAACATCTGAAGAAAAAGTGCTGGAGCCTCCTCGCTTACTATCAGCCTGAATGGGGTACAGTATCTACAAACCGATACATTTGCTCCCACCAGTACAAACTCTCGATCGCTTCCACTCCCTCTTTATCACGTCTTTGTTCTGCATCGACACGAAAACCAGGGTGTTGTTGTGTGATTTCCTCCAGAGAGTGACAGTGAGGGTCTGAAGAACAGCAAGCTGTCTCATTTGTCGGCACAGCTGGACAAAGAGAAGAAGAGAGCCGAGAGTCTGAAGGAGACGTGCAGGGAAAACGCCGTTCTCCTGCAGAGACAGACCCAGCTCTACCTCTCTGTAAGCACCGTTTAAATTTCATGCAGTTGAAAAAAACAAGCCGATACTTTTCATTTATTTACTGCAGGTTGTCACATGTAAATATTAGGGCCTGACCGATATATCGGTTTGCCGATATTATTGGCCGATATCAGCCCATCACAAATATATCGGCATTGGTGTATATATTCTCCAATGAGTGCCATTATTAAAACTGTTATTTAAGGCTGGAAAAAAAGCTTGGACGAGTGATTTAAAAAGGTGTAATCACGTAGTTTGTCCAGCAGAGGGCGGTCCGTTATTTAACTGGTAATAAGTGAAGTGTACCCTGTTCAGTGCACTGATGTTTGGAATAAAGTATTTTGGATTTCCTGCCTCCATAACGTATCTTTGTTACCTGTATTTCATAACCACATTCAAAATATTAAATGTCGAACATCGGCCGATATATCAGATATCAGAATATTCTTACTCCCTTAAATTTGTATCGGCATCGGCCCCAAAAATCCTAAATTGTTCGGGCCCTAGTACATATCATGTATATAGTTATGAGCATTTTGGGTTTGTTTTTGCACATTTTTAAAAGGTTCATTCACTGGAAATTGTTAGAAAATGATTAAAATGTTCATTTTTGTAGAAGTCATGCATGTGCACTGTTCAGTATAGAACAAATTGCTTTTTTTTTCTTTTTTCTCGTGTTTTCTCGTGTCCAGGAGCTGATTAAGTGCATTCAGCTTCTCCAGTGTCTCATCTTGGAGCACAGGCTGAAGATCCAGACAGATTTGGACCGCAAGAAGTTGGACTACTTCGAGGGCAAATGTGAATTAGTCTTACAGAAGATCAAGTAAGGAATTTTCTATTCTTTTGTCAGTTTAAATACATTTTAATTTTGTGAAATTAATGGTGTTCCTATCCAGAAAGACATTTTTTCCCCTGTTTTTTTTTTTTTTTTTTTTTGTCTTCTTCCCTAAAAGAACTGAGATGGTGGAAATTCAGCTGGACACGTACACAACTGACTCGATATCTGGTCATAGAAAAATAAGGCAAGAGGCTTTTCGTTCATCTAATTCTTCTTTTTTGTCGTCTAATATTTTATTCATATCACTCTGCTGTCTGTAAGCAAAGTGAGAGTAGTTATGGGAATGCATTCAAATGGCCTTTAAATTTGACCAGTAACTTCCTGATTGTTAAAATAAAGCTCTTTCATGAATGGATAATTCTCTAAAAAAATAATCTTTTCTTACATTTTTTTTTAATCTCAGAGAGAAGCTGGACTCTGAGCTGAAGACCTGCCAGGTGGAGAAGCAGTCTGTTGAGTTAAAGCTGGCCTCCTTTGAGATCTTGGGCAAAGAGTTTGAAGCCCTGGCCGAGGAGTACTGCAGATTACGGCAGGAGATAGAAATGAAAAACTGGGCTCTGAAGGAATTCACCCACTACAAAGACAAGTAAAGATCACATGCGATGCTGCGATAACCGCCAGGCAGCCCGCATTCATCGGATGTCCGCGCCTGCTTTTGGATGCGACACAAAAACCGTGTGGACTCTTCGACCTACGGGAACTAACGCATGTAGCAGGTGCAGCAGTGAGTGGACAAACTGTGGCCTCCCATTAGAGCTTCAAACCTAAGTATGTTTTTGATTAAAAAAGGATTTCCATCGCTTTGGAAATTCTCCCATGTGAACGTCCACTGTAAATTGTGCCAAAAGTCGTGTAAGCATTTCTGTGAAATAAACAAAAATTTTAAAAATTGCCATTAGGTGTATGTTTTTGTTTTGTTGTGGGAATAATGTATAAAACACAAGCAGCATCCTTTAGATGTGCTGGAAATCAGAGATGCTTGTGTTGTTTTATTTCCACATGGATTACTTATTAAATCATTATGGAAATCTAACATTAGGATTTGCACGAGTAACCCCGAACCCTAAAGATTTAATATGAGACAAGGATGCAAATGAGTAAAAAGGGAGCATGCAGTGGAGGAAGAAACAGTCAGATTCTTTACTTAAGTAAAAGAACTTTGAACACAAAACTGTTCAAGGTAAAGGTACTTTATTTATTTTATCACATATTCAGCGTTCAGTGAAATGTGTTTGCATTTAACTTGTCCCTGAGGAGCAGCGGGCAGCCATAGCGCAGCGCCCGGAGTCCAAATCCAGAATTTGAGCCAGTACCTTGGTCAGGGGTCCTGACTGGAGATACATGTAACATGCACGTGTTGATGGTGGGGAAACATCCGGAGAAAACCCACGCGAACACCACGTAGAAAGATCCCAGCCAGGAATCAAACCCAGGACCTTCTGGTCACGAAGCTTGCAATGAAGCCACGGTGCTAACCACGAAGCCCCCATGCCGCCAATGCTCAGACACACGTCAACATCCTGCATTTACAACCTAATGTGTGTCAGTCTTATGAGCAAAATCTACTTCAATCAAAAGTCAAAGTGCTCTAGTGAAAATCTGGTCCCTGTCAGTGTTGCACTGTGATCTCTGTGAGCTGCTGCTGTAGATGTTTGACAAGGGTTGAGATCATTTTATGATTATTTTCTCTATATACTGTCGTGCAGGCGGTAACATCTGTAGCTGTGCTGTCCTGGGAAACTCAAAAGTCAACCTTACCTTAAATAAATCAATAAAAACTAACAGTCCTGTTCTCATTTTCCAGCTTATCCAGATACTTTATATACAAGCTGAACTTGAAGATACATTTTATGTTCAACAGAAATCTATGAAAAATTGCATTTTTATTTATTTATTTATTTTTAATTGCACATTTACTGGAGTTGAAGTACAAAGATGCATAGACTGGAAAAAGAGAAGCACCTGAAATTTATATTAAAACACTTAATTATGTAAATGTACTCACATTACACCACTGGAAGAATGTCGGTGGTAGATGTTAATATGTAGGCCAATGGCTTTTTTTTTCTTTTTTGAAAAGGAGAGCCAGATTTCTGGTAAAACTCACACTGAACCCGCTTTCAACAGCGCAGTGCATGGGTCACTGCAGTTTACCCACAGTTTGCTTTAGAATCCACAAGATGGCAGTATAGGCTACTTTCTCCACAGCATACTTTGTCGTTGTAATAGTAATAATCTGCACATATTGTACAGAGTGAAACACTTGAGACAAACTAAAAGATGTCCGTCATTTTAAATGTCTGTAAAATCCTGCATTATAATTTAAGCTGTGAGTTAAAAGCTGATTCTTCATGTCCCCAAGCAAGTTTTGTCAACTGGCTTTTGGTACCGACATTCATCTGTAAATGTATTTGGGGTGTTTTAGTGCCTTTTTAAAATGTACAGCACTTTGGGCAGCCCCGGTTGTATTTAAATGTGCTGTACTGATAAACTCGACCTTGTAACACAGCTTGCAAAAATGATGGTTGTCAATGTAAAAGAGAGGGAAAAAAACACTTCCAAAAAAGATATAGGCTGATGTTAGGCCCCACTTTTTATTTGTCCTCATTTTAAATACAACGGCAGTGGTTACTTGAATAATTGATTAATCGATCAATAGAAAATTAATCACTATTTTGAAAACTGATTTATCGTTTAAGTCATTTTTAAAATCAAAAAAGTAAAAGAAACAAGCAATTCACTGAGTCATCACATTGGGCTCTGGGAAATGAAGATGAACCTTTTTAGCACTTTTCTGACATTTCATGAAATACATTACTAATCGATTAACTGTAAAAAATAATCGACAATGAAAACGCTCATTTGTTGCAGTCCTAATTTCAAACACAAGCACAGTTTAGAGCATAGTGCCGAAGAAGTCCAGCAACTTACGTTTTTTCCTTTTTGGGCCGCAAACAAATATTCACAAAAAAATAAAAACAAATTGTTGTTTTTTTGGTGAAGACTGTAGCCTAGTTGATGCTGTCGGCCGTGTGGGTTGGGAAGTAACACATTACTGTGATTTATTTCAAACATTTCCCAGTAACTAGTAAAGTAAGGGATTACAATTGACAAAACAGTAATTGTATTTACCTAATTATATTACAGTTACTTCTACATGCTTTGGCACTGACGACACTCCTGATCTCTGACAAAAAAATCTTATGAAAGGATTGTAAAGTGGAAAAAGTTCTGGGAGCAAAACAGGTTGTGCGTCACTTTTTTAGGAAGTCAGTTGCGTTGCAAAAGTAATATAGTAAAGCAGCTAGTAATGTAACTAATAACTTTTGATACAAAGCATTACTTTTACGAGGAGTAATCAGTATTAAGCAACTTACTCTTTCAGAGTAATAAGTAAGTATTGCGGTCTTCTCTTCATTGACGATCTTTGGTTGAGTCCCCGCCTCTGAGAGGAACCGGAAGTGTGTGCGAGTGGAGCATCTTGCGCTGTTTCACCATCTCTGGTCTCCTCTCATCAGCAGCAGCAGCAGCAGCCCCGCCTCACGACGCGAACCACTGGCTGGCTGGTTCGCCTCCAACTCAACCCACATCTGGCTGTCACACACACACACACACACACACACAGTGCTGCGCTGCCGCCCCGTCCGGTACCGCGGCATGCTCATACTCACCCCGGGACAGACGAAGTGGATTTTAAGCAGCAGCGGGGCACCATGTCTGAGGTGCGAAAATTCACAAAGAGATTGAGCAAACCCGGGACCGCCGCGGAAGTGAGGCAGAGCGTGTCGGAGGCTGTGAGGAGCTCCGTGGACCTTGTGGTGAGCGCAGCGCGGAGCCTCTGACCGACGGCGGTCATTTTTATTCGCTAACAGGCAGAACGCAACTAACGTTACCCGGTTAGCCCGCTAACCCCGCTCCCCTCTGTCTGTCTGTCGGTCCTCTCCGGGGCTCTGTCGCTTTTTACCCTCTTTCACGCCGCCTTTTCCACGTCGCTAATGTTCTTTTTGGCCTCTCCTTACATTCCTCTCCTTCTTTTATTTCTGTTTTTTTTTTTTTTGTACTGAATGAACTGAAACAATTTCACAACGTCGCTGCAGCCGCTGTAACGTCACAAAGCGGCTCGTCACGGAGGGGTTGCGTGCCGCCGGTGCAGCTCCCATGTGCTGGCTTTCTTTTCCCGGATGATAAAATGGGATGACATTGTCCTTGCGAACACATGGTTCTTCAGGCGCCTTTTGTGTGCTGGCGGATGCGGAGCGCTGCCAGTTGGACAGCTGCAGCATGGCTCCCCCGTCCCTGGCTGGGAGCGCTTGTCTGCGCCCCTTTTATTCCTGCTGGAAACGGCCACGATGTGCAATGAGAAGCAGCTTGTGCACGTCCCCGAAATTGTTGCACGTTGCTCATAACGACTGCGCAAAGAAAATTAGACAAAGCGACTGTTTTCTCCCTTTAATTGTGCAGCAGGAGGCTGCATGCTGGCTGACAGACAGACAGAATGCAGTAATGCTGGATTAAGCGCAGTGGCTTAAGAGAAATAGCGTTGGGGATCCTGCTCATACAGCATTTGTGCAGGTTTGCCAGTCTTGTATAAAGTAACTAAAAGCCACACTTGAGTAAAAGTAAAGATACTTTACTGGAAAATGACTTTGGTAAAAGTCAAAGTTGCCTATCAAAATATTACTTGGGCAAAAGTCCTAAAGTAGCAGGTATTTATTGTACTTGCGTATAAAAAGTACAGTGAATATAAATGTACTTAAGTATGGGGCCCGAACGATATTATCGGCCGATATTGGCTTATTTCCAGATATGTCACCATTAGCTTATTTATTCTAATAAGTGCTATTATTAAAACAGTTTTTCAAGGTTGAAAAAAATACTTGGACTAGTGATTTAAAATGGTGTAATCATGTAATTTGTCCAGCAGGGGGCGCTCCCTTATTTAACTCATAATAAGAGAAGCGTTTACTGTTCAGTGTTATGACGTTTGAAATAAAGTTTGTTAGATATCCTGCCTCCATTATGTATTTTTGTCACACATATTTGAAGCCACATTCAAAATATTATATATAGAATATTGACCGATATATCGGATATCGGAATTTTCGTACACCCTAATATCATAATACTGGCATTGGCCCCAAAAATCCCATATCGGTCGGGCCTTACTTAAGTATTAAAAGTAAAAGAAAATGTTAAAAGCGGTCAAGTTTGACTTTTTAAAAACGGTTTTCGTGTTTGTAGCCTCTGGTCTACACAAGGACAGAATGTCTCAGTCATAAAACAAAATGCAAATAAACTGATAAAAAGTACTTTCAGGAAGCTTTCTAGACTTTTGAAACTCCAGTGGACCTGATTTGAACACAACAGGCGAAAGTTTAGCTCGAGCTGAATCTGCAATGGGGCGACTGCTTCCTCGCCATAACAACAAAATGATCTAAAATCAGACATAAAACGTGACGACAGCAGCCGCCAAAGTAGAAAAACCAAGTCATTACTTGTGCTGCAGCTTAAGAGCAACTGTTTGCACTCGTGCTCAACACGATTAACCAGAGATCCAGCTGCTTGCAGTCTGCGATCCAACATTACTGGCTACCAAAACAAAACAAAACAAAACAAAAAAAACATTGGCTAGTAGCCTCCCAAATTTCTTCTGGTTTATTTAGTAACCAGTACCTAATATGGTGACAGGAAATGTAACAAAGTCACAATGTCTGTTTTCCTGTGAAAATGTCGTAAAATAAATGTGAAAATCATCAGAAACAGAAAAAGTGAAGCACAGATATCAAACAAAAAACTACTTAAGTACAATAACAAAGTATTTCTACTTGGGCACTATACAATACTAGTGTTTGCATGCGCGCCCATGTGTGTATGAACTTATTCACATGTGACTTCTTGAAAAAATGTGACATTTAACATGAAGCTGAAAGTGATGTGAGTGTAGACTGGCGCTCTCCTGCTGTTATCTGCTGTATTTTGTCATAACTAAAACACTCCCTTTACTTTGTCGTGAAGTTAGAATAACAAACTGCAACCTCAGCCTCTGACACACAATCATAATATATCCTCAGCTGTTCAGAGAGCGAGAGGAGAGAGAAAGTCTTGCTCCCTTGGGATTAGTCTTATGATGATCATCTTTAGGAGCGTGACGCAAGGAGGTTATCGGCGTAATAAATCCAGTGATACGGTCTTCACTTCTGCAACAGATGTGGGAGTATTTGTTGGCGTCTGTAGCCACGTGTGAAAAGTGTGTTCGTATGTGTTTCTCTGTTCCGGAGTCCGAGGTTTTGTCTCTGTAATTTTATGAAGCAAATTGCTGGCTGCGGAGCCGAGAACAGACCTTGTTTTGTGGAGGTTCCTCGCACATGGGGATTCCCAGGCATGCTGTGTCCATGCTGTCTCTGTGACTGTGTTTCTGTCTTCATTCTGAGTGCCGTCATCTCTGTGAAGTCCGTCCTGTTTCGGAGTATTTTCTTGCATTCCGGTGTTTTTCAAGTTTTCAAAGCAGAAAACTTAGCAAGGGAAACGGCACGGTGCAAAACGTGGAACAACCCTTGGGCAAATTAGTGTAAAAGCAGCTTCATGGGAAGTCCAGTCAGCTGATGTGTCAGTGATAAATGGCTTAAGTGGAGTTCATAGAGAGTTCTGTTGAAAAATCAGTGTCAAGTCTACATATGAATTGTCTTTACTACATGTATAAAATGTTTACGAACCAGTAAATAAATGGAATAGACCAAATCTAGTTTCTCCTAATGGAGGGTTGCTGCATGTTCTGTGGTTATCTGGTGGCCAGAAGGTACACATAAGAAAAAGAGGCAGGTATTGATTAGTACTGACATAGTGTGTAAGTACAAATTAATCACAAATAACCAAAATCTAAGTGACTGAGGAGCTGACAGTTTGACCTTACTAAACACGGTTACTGGTTCTCGCTTTTCAAATGTGATGATTAGATGCTTCGATTTATGTATTGGTGCGCAAAGTCTTCTTACTGATGACAAGGTTTCATATTCAGGTCAGAGTGGGTGTGTAGTGTCGGAAATATTTTTTCTGCCTTGTTTTATAACTGCTTGCACATACAGGCTCTGTAGAGACTCATATTCTCTCATCCCCATGATTTTCATCGCCGTTTCATGCGTTATGGCTAGCTCAGCAGGTCTAACGAGGAAGAGATGGGCAGCGCTAACCCACTGCTAATTAGCTTCGCTCAAACACTGGAAGTCAATGGAAAGCGATAGCCTGGTAATCTGAGTCTAAAAATAACACAACGTGGTAAATAAACAAGTCGCAACAAGCACACAGGACCATTTAGTGTTGTTGGAAAGTTTATCTGATGACTTTAGGCAGATGCAGGCTAGCAATTCCCGTTGACTACCAGTGTTTTAGCTAAGCTAATTAGCGGTGGACGAGCTCTGCCCGTCTATTCCTTGTTACTGCACACACAGTCAAAAAAATGGTATCTATCTTCTTGACTGGAACTTAGGAGAGAGGCAAATAACAATAAAATAAGCTGTGACAGAGTATATAGAAGGATTTTCAGATGATTGATAGGCCAAACCAACAACCAAGTAAATGAGAAAATGATCAACAGGTTAATCAGCTGTGAAAATAATTGTCAGCTGCTGCCCAGGTGGTTCCCAAACTTGGACTGTGGGCATCCTGCAGAGACATTACAGGAGGTATGGGCAAGACTAGGATAAAAAAATGTGGAGTGGAACTAAGCTGTTTTTACCCCAGACATTTTGACTTGTCCAACACAGGTGTAAGTAATAACATAAATCAAAGTTCTGTATTGCATTTGAGCAATTGTTGGAAAAGAACCTCTGTTGATGTCATTAGTTCCATCTGTGTCTCTGCTTCTTTGACAAGTTTAAGCATCTGTGGAAAAAGTTTTGTGAATCAGTTTTATTTGAAAACGATCTTAAACAAGAGTGTTTGGATGCACCCAAGACTATCGAGTCCACAGTGCTTTCACACCTGGATCATTTGGAGAAGTTGTTTCAAACCCTCCTTGGCTTGGTTCGTTTGGGGATATGTGAACTTGGATGCGGAACAAAACAAGTCTCGGCTTGCTTCCAATGGAACCCTGGAGCGGTTTGATGGCAGTAACAGTACAGACACGCCGGCGATGACGGATCTTGATGCAATGGAACACCCCACGCTCCAGCAAGTGGGCAGTGCAGTATTCAGGTCGGATAGATGTACTGCGATTTGGGTAGTGCTTGATTTTGCCTCAGACTTTTTCAACATAGCTGATCGGCCACAAACTAACTGTTTTATATGCGATCAGCACTGCCTGTTTTGACAATTCCATCGTACTTCATAAGCCTGCAACCTTGCATTGGACGAACCTCATTTGTATGAAGTAGAGGTCTAGTCACAATTATGCAAGTCGCCGCGCCGTACCCATCATGCACTGATCACCTCCTCTCTATTGGAAATGTATTAGATCTGTTGACTTGATGTTTGTTAATGGATTTGGTGTATCTGTACCTTAAGATCACAATCAACTCAGCAATTGGAACAAATAATGGTTGGCTCCTTCAAACTCCAGCAGCTGTAGCTAATCAGCATAAAAATAGGGAAAGGCTTCTCACCATTTGTATTCAACATACCATCAGTAGAAGAGCTCGGCTTGGTGGAGCAACATCACAGGACTCGAGAACATCCAGTTCAACAACAGGTTTAGTTCTGAGGATTTTGTTCAGCTTGTCCTCGAAGTAAACGGCATCATTCCTGAGATCAAACGGCCTCTTATCAAACGGCATCACACAAAACAGCTACAGATAAAACTGCATCACAGGAAAAGGTTTTGTTTCAACTCATGACTCAAGTAGCTAGTTAGTTTCTTGGACTTTTGACTGTGGTCTGCGAGGAAGTGTCCCATAAAACGAAGCACGACCACTCTGCATTCATTGTTTCCCAGAGGACTGAGACATAGCAGCAGGGTACTTGAGGGCGAAATTTTTTTTTTGAACATCGGCAATTCTGCCCTGCAAGGACGTTTCAAATGTGTGTTTTTCCTCCAAGGGTTCTTGAGGTTGAAGTACAAACTACATTTACAAACTGCATTTGTATTAGATCCAAGTATTGAAGGTAGAAGTACTTTATTAGTCACACGTACAGCGTACAGTAAAATGAGTTCTCTGCATTTAACCCGTCCCTGAGGAGCAGTGGGCAGTCAATGCTGCATGCAACTCCAGACCAACTCCAGATATTAGCCAGTACCTCAGTCAAGGACACTGACTGGAGACAGACCTTTATACACGTTTTGGTGGCGGGGGAAACCGGAGCACCCAGAGGAAACCCATGCGAACATAGGGAGAACAT
>JAQLOL010000016.1:3984711-4006738 GCA_029783665.1 Naso thynnoides | reverse complement strand
TTTGAATAAATTTATGATTTATTTCAATTGTATTTAACAGTAAAGACAGCAGCATTTAAAATTAACACCAGAGTGAATGCTCAATAAATTTGAGCATAACAGCTGTATAACAGCTGTGATTTCAATACTAATCGACATAATTATGATCATTTTTGCCATAATCGTCTGAGCAGGCCCACTGGTGCTACTGATTGACGTAGTTAGTGATGTAAAGGAAACAGAAACATTTTTCAAATTTGTCACGGTGTTTGTCTACATCCCATGTGGACTGGTTTATTATTGTAATTATTATGTTTTTGTGGGATTTCTTGTTTTGCCTTGTGCCTGTCACGACACAATTAGTACAAATGGTAGCAACTAAATGAAAGAGAAGATGGCTCCGTGTAGCAGAAGACTTTATCTCACCTAAAAAAACTAGAGTGGCAATCTTTTGTTTGTGGACGTCCGCCTGACGAAGAGCCTCAGACGAGCAGCAGCTCTTTTGTTCGACTCTTTATGTGCGAGTCTGTTTTCAGGCCTGTGAGCGTGTTTATTCCACAGAGGCCGCGCTAGTTTAACGTGTCTATAAACTCAGAGCTACACAGACAACAAAGCCCTCTGTGCTCTGCGCCGCTGTTTGCTCTGGGCCACTCCAGCTCAGCTCTTCCTCTCCTCGCCAAAGATCGCTCGGGTTTGTCTGCAGGCCGGTCACAGCGAGAGCAGAAACGAGGGGAGGAGAAGTGAGGAAGGGGATGGATTAGAGCGCTTACTGTGACCTGAGGCTTTGATGTGTTTGCCTCCATCAGAGGCCCTCCTCTCTCTCTCCTTCGCTGCTGCTCTTCATCTCTGTCTTACATCTGTTTCTATATTTGTTTTGCTGGCAGAGAAAACACAAAAGTTTCTATTGTCCTGTTTTTTAAAAAATTACCCAGTTTTTCACTGTCTGAGGGTTTTGGGATTTTTTTCATAAAATGAGAATCGGAATTATAATCAAATAATGAAAACTACACGTTCCTATATTTAAGAAGCGAACATCAGCTTAATAAAATGACTAAGAACCAAAAGATATCAACTAAAATTACATTTACATTGCAAATAAATAAAAGATATTTGTGTTTATGAGTGTGTTTCTGTTTGTGTGTGTGTTCAGTACGCGAGGGAGACAGACCAGCTCAATAAGATCAACAGGAACGAAGGCAGACAAAAGCTCTTTTCTCTGGATCCTGAGACGCAGGTACACTGCAGAAAACGTTTCCTTTAACACGTGGTCGTCCTATGATTTATTTATTCCATTAACTCATTCAGACCCTTTGATCTCTCCTCCTCTGCTTTCCTCCTTTTACACCGTTTCCTTCTCCCTTGTCCTTTTTTATCCTCTCCCCTGGATCAATCTTTCTTTCCTTCTGTTTGTCAATCTGCCACCATCATGCTTCCTGCCTTCCTCCTTCCTCGTCTCCCTCCTCCTGTTCGATACCCAGAGACTGGACTTCTCAGGCATAGAGCCGGATGTGAAGCCATTCGAGGAACGTTTTGGCCGTCGAATCGTGGTCGGCTGCCACGACCTGACCTTCAGTCTCCAGGGCTGTGTTAGTGAGAAGGGAGACGGCGTCCTCACCAACGTATGTCATCGCTGTACTTCCACGGAACAGATTCTGTTTATATTCTGCTCTTATGACTTCTCAGCCGTGTCAACAACTTTCTACGGTTCACAATGTGCTATGTCAGTTTTTATTGTCTAATGAATGATAATGAATATTTTTAGAAAAATTAAAAACAAGTAAAAAAAAAAAAAAGTAAAGAAAGAGAATTCCCCTCTAGAAGCAGCTGAGTGTCTCGTGTCACAGCACACAGTTTTCCTTTTCACACCCAAAAACTTCCACCCTGCTCACCGCTGCCCCACATAATCTAAGAGTGCCTTCATAATTCATGTTGGCTGCTCTGAAAGCAAAGAAAGTAAAAAGGCCAAAAGAGGATAACAGATAACATACAGTTTAGTTAAGATAAAATCACTTTTAAGTTAAATATATCAAGTTTATCAAAGCAGCTCAGCAGACCAATGTTCCTACATTGTATAATTTTTAATCTAAACTGGAAGCACCAGAGCTTTAAAGGGAAATAATTTTTCTTATTTGCCTCCCTCCTGAGTTCAAATCAAGTAGATAGATACCATTCTCTCGACTGTGCCGCTAGTTAGCTTAGCTCAAACACTGGCAGTCAATGGGAAGTGCTAGCCTGCCTCCGCCTAAAGTCATCAGACAAAATTTCCAACAATTCAAAACTGTCCTGTGTGCTTGTTGTGATAAACTGATTACTGTAATCAGATTACATTTTTCTGTAAAGCAGTAAAGTTGGGCAGTACTCCTGCTAATTAAGTAATCCCATTACAATGACTAATCAAACAATTATCTAGTTACTTTCATCAGTTGAAGTTCTTCAGCTGCCCTATTTTCACAACTTTGCTTTGTTGTATTTAAGATCATAAGAGAAACATCCTGAGTGTTTCCTTTGTCCTCCGTATTAAAATGAAGATTTGTGCTGATGTGGGAATGTTAACTGTGTAAGCTATAACTTTATATGATTAATTGGTGATTAAATGATTAAATTTCTTGTGCAAAAGTAATGAAACTTGCAGTGTAACTAATTACCTTCACCAATGAGGTGAAGTGAGTGATTAAGTAAAGTAAGGCATTACTTTTTTAAAAATTAACTAATAATGTGAAATAAATTACTTTTTTAGTAACACCCCAGCACTCGTACCACGTTAAGTTATTTTTAGACTCACATAACACATGATGACATTTATAATCAAATGTGTTTACTTTTGGTACATTGTTTACTGGTGGGAATGCGCCCTGCAGGTTTACTTCCAGGAGGTGTTTGATTCTAAAACTACATAAACTCTTAATCTGAGTCTAAAAATGACTTAACATGGTAAATAAACAAGTCATAACAAGCACTCGGGACCATTTAGAGTCGTTGGAAAGTTCATCTGATGATTTTGGGCGGAGGCAGGCTAGCACTTCCCATTGACTTTCAGTGTTTGAGCTAAGCTAACTAGCGGTGGGCGAGCTCTGCCCGCCTCTTCCTTGTTACTGCACACACAGTCGAGAGAATGGGATCTATCTTCTTGTCTGGAACTCGGGAGGGAGGCAAATGACAAAAAGAAAGAAAAAGTTGGCGTTTCCCTTTGAACTCGGCTCCTCCACAAAAACAAAAAAGTCCTCAGTGTTATCGGTGAAGCGCCCCTGGTAGCATGATGCCGCAGTTTAGAGCATGTGAGAGCACCACCTTCGTCAGAGTGGATTTCTGTAGTCATAAAACATTGAGTTCAACCTCCTCCTCCTCCTGGTTGTTGCTGCATTAGAGTGGCTGCTCGGAGAGTCAAACCAACTCTTATTTGTGGTTTGGAAGTGGCACGCTCTCTCCCTCCCCCCCCCCCGGGTCTCTGATAGGTTTCATGGTTATTGGATGGAGCAAGACTTGTCCGTCGCGCAGGAACCATTCATTCATCGCATTAGTCATTCAAAAATGTGTGGGCAGCAGAGCAAACATTTGCTTCGAATCTTAGGATGAATAAATATTTGTTTGAATCTGACACACGGACAGCCAAAGGTTCAATAATATTTATGTAATATCAATTCTTACAGCAAGGAAGAAGTTTATAAAAATGGAAAAATCTCCTTTTTTAATTGTTACAGGCAGCAGAGCAGATTAAAACTCAACGGTTTCTTTGCAGGCTGAGGCAGATTTGGAGACAATGACTTTTAAGGATTCATATCAGCTGTGAAACAAAGAGTTTTTAGGTTTCTCTGTGCCAGCAAATATGTATTAAACATGCTAACTTTAGCTCATGTATAGTGCTAGAATTGAATCATTTGGGTGAATTCTTAATGGAAGGATTAATCTGAAGGAATGTAGCATGAAATGTGATGTGTAGCAAACGAGCCCACCGAGACTGTCTGATGGATTCAAGTGGGAAAAGTCCTGAAACTCTCTGCCAAACTGCAGGTGGAGCCGTTCTTCATCAGCCTCGCTCTCTTCGACGTCTCCAAGAGCTGCAAAATCTCGGCCGACTTCCACGTCGACCTCAACCCGCCCTGCGTCAGGGAGATGCTGACCGACGCCTCGGGCCAGCTCTCCCCTTCATCGGACTCCGAGAGCGGAGGAGGGGGAGGAGTCAGCAGAGGGGGAGGCGGAGTCATGGTGAACGGGGATTCGGGGAAAGGGAACGGCCTGCCGGCTCTGCAGAGGGTGTCGGAGGCTCTGCTGCGGTTCCCTACACAGGTACACACTTGACTGTTTTCAGGCGGCTGTTTGACGGAGGAAATGAGTCTCGCTGACTCACCGACAGCGAACCTGATTCATTGTTGTGTCATTCATACAGATCCAGGTGGGTATAACACAGTGTTCCATCCTTTGTGAAACAAATTTTGACATCTGCTGCTGCTGAATCTGTTGACTTTAATTCATTGTTCATATTCAGGATAACAAGGCAGTGAAGCATCCAAATCAGACCGGAGAAAATACAAATATAGCAAAAGCAAGAAAAAGTAGAAAATGTGACTTGAAGGCAGTGTTGATCACAACAAGATGTCCTTTAAAAGAGATGTAAAAGATAACAGCAATGTTATTTAACCTTTAAAGGAATTTTCATCTCTGGAATATGTGAGAAGGTTTCTGCGATGCATTTCTGGGGTTGATTTATTTACATTTATGTTATTAAATTACAAACAGAAGTCACATGGGCTGTGGCGCTCTAGCTCGCTTATTAGCCGGAGTTTTGGCAGCCCTGTCATCCGGTTGGGTTAGAGGTTTTGCGAATGTGCCTTTATTTTTTTCTAGTGTTCATAATTAAGAGGCCACAAGAAGAGCTGGCTGAGAATGAGCTTCAGCTCCTAAATGTTCATAATTCAGTTTGTGTCGCTGTTCATGTTGTGTTTAGTTCAGATCAGATGCAGCTTAAAGGACCAGAACAGTCTGCTGTTGACTTCTCACCGTTAGCAGAGATCCTCCTTATCTTCTACAAACAAATTTTAAAAAAAAATTTTCTCCATAAACTATGACCAAATTTTACTGAAACTGCTGCTTTACGCGACATATTTACGTGCATCATTAATTTTTGTTTTTCAAAGCCTAAGGTTTTGGTCAAAGTTAAAAATTGTTGCTTTAAGTTGCTTTATTAGACAAAACAGTTCGAGATAGAGACAAACATCTGTGTAGATTCCAAGAAATATTGAACTGACTTCCTGAAAAACTTTTTTGCAGTTTAAAGAGTTATGCCCCTGTGTTATATGTGAGTCTTCTAAAACAGCGCAAAACAACAAAAGCAATAAGCATAAAAACAAAGAGTGACGCACATGAACTACAGGAACATGCCTATAAATAACCATAGTTTACGAGTTACACCAAACAAAAGTTTTAGAAAATCTCTCATCTTCCTCACCAGTGGAACTTTTTCTTTTACACCCTCGTCAGTTTGTGGTTGGATGCTGTCCTCATTCTGACTTTGTCCTTACACGACTCAGTGAGACTCTCAAGTCTGTGACTCTCAGCGTTCTCATGCACGCAGCGGAGGGACTTCGTCCGCATTCAGACCAAATCAGGTGATCTGGCGAAAACGCAGGTTTCTCCTTCATGTGAGCGAGGCTGCGGCGGTCAGAGCTGCAGCAGCTACCTGAAAAAAAATGCAGCCGACTGCGGCAACAAAGGTGAAACCGCCTCGACGTAAGGAGAAACGCTGCCCTATGTCACACTGCGGCAGTCAATCACGTCGGAGGGCCATCGCCGCCACCTTGGACTGGGGGAGGAATCGGGACACAACAATGTGAGAATGGAGTGAATCAGGTTTTAGATAATTACTCTAATTTCAAAAGCTGGGAAATAAACACAGTGAAGGTGTGTGGTTCTGGCAATGCGCCCGTCGGTGCACACAGACGTCCTTGTCAATCAGCTGAGGGCGCGCTAAGGGTTTGTGTAGCCCATGCCCGAAATCAACATATCATCATAAACATCCGATATTTAAAAAGACAATGTAAAAGGGCTTAATGCTCTCTGGGATATGAACTCCTAAGACAAATTTAGCGCGCTGCGCTCTCAGCTGAGTGATGCGGACGTCGGTGCGCATGGACAAGTGCGTTGCCAGGTTCAACACGGACGATTTACGCCTTTTTCCGTCTCCCTTTAGATGTGTGTGTGTGTGTGTGTGATCCAGAACCACACACCTTCACTGTGTTAATATCTCTGCGTTTGAAATTAAAGTATCATCTTCCTGATTCTCTGACCAGAATCACTCCGTCCTCACACTGGGCTCAAATTGCAAGTATTTCCTTATTCCTTTATATATTCCTTGTTATTAGTAGTTTTGGGCCATCCAACTGAAAAGCAGAGGTTGATAAGATCTGCCACCGCAGGCATCATCCAAAAACACTCATCCAAAAACAAGCGACATCCATCCAAACTTGCAAAGTGTAGCCAGATTCCTGACTTGATAGAAAGAAAAACACACATTTTCGAGTTTATTTCTCGCAGATTTGCGAGTTTCGGAAACGTGCAAACCTGTGACCTTATAATATCAGAGTTTTTTCTTTTAAAGTTGCGAGTTTAAAACTAGCAAATTCGTTCGCTTAGAACTCTAAAATTCTGAGTTTTAAACTAAAAACTTTAAAACTCAAGAATGCACACACACAGCCCCAAGCTTGTCTTTGTTTTTTCGTAAAGTGGCTCTAATTTATTTGTGATAAGCTACAATGTTAACATTTTACTGAACTTGTATTTTAAGACAGTGTCACAATATTTACCTACACTGAGTAATTGGGGATCTCACACACTCATCGTAGGCTCCTCTTTGTCTGCAATGAATCATGTGGTGTGAAAATCTTGAGGACTGAAAGACTCCTGATACAAGGCAGACAGTTGTGTAGTTTGATGACTTTGCAGGTTGTATAGTGTGTTCCAGTCATTAGTGGGACAACGGATAAGTATCTGTTGACAGATTCACTCCTATGTCAGACGACTCTGTTGACATTGTGACGACAGCATGATGAAAATCTTTATCCAAATACACGATAAAAATGTTTTCGCTTGTGATTTCTTCCTTTTAATCACAGTGCTGGGCGCTCAGCTTTCTTTCCAATGTCGTGCTTCCAGATACTTAGTGTCTTTCCAGACAATTCCTGGTCCGTGTCCAGGCTTTTAAAACTTTGAAAGGATCCACATGAGACTTCAGCTGAGCTCATTGCGCCAGAAGTGACTTCAGACTTTCTTCTCTTTGCCAGTTTTCTGATATCAGCTCAGCGCTCGCTGATGTCAGCTTTATGACTCGACACTTCTTTTCGCTGTTTTGAGTCAAGAGTGTATTTAGGAAAGTTACTCCTTCCAACTGCTGCAGGTGCTGTGAGATCAGCACACACACACACACACACACACACACACACACACAGCCCTGCTCCTCTTCTCGGGCTGCTTGTCTCATTAATGTCATTAACTCACTCAGCACGGCCGGTGCCTGCTGCAAATTAGCAGCAGTTTGGCTATAAAACGTTCTCAGATAGTCGCTTTCTATTTCCACGACACGTGACCGGGCCGTCATGGCAGCGGATTGAAAACAGGAACAGCTTGACGGTGAGGAGATGAACTGGGGGAGAGTCGCACTCACATGCACTCAGAGCGGAAAGTGTATTTTTAATAGAATATGCAGCGATGGACAGGCCACACTGTTACGCAAAACATCAGATGTGTTCCAAGCTTCCATTTGTCTTTTATTGTGACGTTCTGCCAGCCAACATCTGTGGAAGTTCTCCCCAGCAGAACACACACACACACACACACACACACACACACATTATCCAGACACACGCTTTCAAACACATGCACACAAACAGAGCAGGCTCTACCTCTGTGATTAGTGTGCTGTTATAGCTCGGCAGACCACAGTTTAATTTTGGTGCATTGGGTGTGGTCCAAGGACAGAGGCTGCACGTCTGGTATCTCTCCAACGCATCAGCAGATCTCAGGAGGCTGCAGTCCAGCTTATTTCATAACTCACAAATCTAATGCATTCGACCTCGTGTGGATATTTAAGAATTCTGGCGTTTTTTATCCAAAATCCGATGGGTTATGCTTGCAAAAATAAGCTGTGACACGGCTACTCAGGGCCGTTGAATGGCAAAATATTGAATTTATGAGCCTATTTTTTTGTCATGTTGTACAAAATGTGTGGCGATAACTTAAAAACTGTTCATACGAAGATTTAAAACAAGAAGCAGCTGCGTTTGGTTGTGCTGAAATGGTGAAAATCAGTAGACGAGAGCAAATGGGAGAGAACAAGCAGGAGAGTGTGTGTGCTTGATGTGTATTATTAATGTGCACATCTATTTTCATTTAGCTCCAAGATGCTGAAACTTTTATGATGCCCCGAATGACTTCCTGCTGCTCCTGTCTACATTTTTGTTTCCGCTCCCAAACACCCGCCGAAGTTTTTTCTTTTTTAATTTGTTGGACGTGCAGCATGTGAATACGAGCGGCGTGGTTCTGTCCAAATGTAATTTCTGTCCACTTGAGATTGTTTGTGAAGTGACACTACGAGCTGAAAGACAGCCCCCTCTCGCCAGACCGAAAATAGATATGAGCCCCGTGTGGTTTTCCTGTATAACTTTCAGCTAACAGCAGCCACTTCCTCTGCACTTGCCTTGTAGAAGAGAAGCAGTTGATGAAGACTGAGAAGACATTTCACGTTTGAATTGCCAGTAATTGCCTATTTATTTGAGCACCCTGCAGCTCCAATAAAGACTTTTTTTCTTCTGGTCCATGCATTCATCAAGTGATCTGATCTCCTTTTTTTTAAATTACCAATGTGAAAAAAAAGCAGACAGTTGTAGCAAAAGACATTCAGGTTGGATTACACCAACGAGGTTTACCTTTTAAACCGGATTAAATTATGGTTTACGTTTGAATTCAAGTTTCAAGTTGATTTAAACAGCCCATTTAAAAACAACCATAGATGACCAAAGTGCTCAACAGACTCAAAAAATGAGATGCATAAGAAAAAAAACACAAATAAAGCTCACTAGGCAAGACAAACCATAGATGAAGCCAAGTGTCAGAGCTTAACTCGACTTAAAAGCCAGTAAATAGGGAACATCCAGGATCGTCTGAGTGGACGACCTCAGAGCTTTAGCTCAGGTATACAAATGTAAAAACACCAGCCCATTTTTAACCTTAAAAAACAAGCAACAAAATCTTAAAATCAGTCCTGAAGTGGACAGGAAGCCAGTAAAGCGAGGCTAAAACTGGAGCAATGTGCTCACGCTTTCTTGTCCCACTTCGAAGTCAAGCAGCTGCATTCTGGATTTACCGTAACCGACAAAGAGAAGATTGGTCTGATCCCACATGTGAAGAGTTACAGTAATCCAAACCAGAATTGTAATAAATGCATTAATGACTCTTTCAGAGTCTTTGTGTGGCGGATGGGGCTTGACTTCATCCAGCAGTCTTAGCTGGAGAAAGCTAGCTTAAACAAATTCTGTTGCACTGATCTATAAAACTAGTTTAAGAAAGATTAATTTCAAACCTCTCTTTAAACCAAAGTTTAGTTTTTACTCTAAATTAAGATTATATTTATTTCTGTTGCACCAAAACTTAAATCTCCCGTTTAAACTGTAATCTCAGGTTAACTTGAAACCTGAGGTTGGGGAGGTTTAACGTAAACCGTGGCTGCGGTCTTTAAATAAACTGACAAAAACAATGAACTTCCACGATGAAAACTGTCAGACAGACTCAACCCACTTCAGTTTTATGATGATGATGAATTTTCGTCAAGATACTGGTTCACCAAGAAAACTGTTTTGGAAATCAACAGGAGGACTGGACCAACTGTCAAACAGAAACGCAGCTATAAGCCGATTGGTTAAAACAGTCCGCCGCTTGTTGCTAAGCAGTCTCTGTCTCTTTCATTCTGCTGTTGTTTGTTTTTTAATCTTCTCGATTTGGCCGTGTTGCTTTATTAATTTGGCCAACAAGTTTTTCCTCAAAGGAGAAAAAATTTGATCTGAGCTGCCGAGTCGTCACAAGAAACATTAAGCTAACAACGTTTTAGCTAGCTAGCCGTTTTAACAGCTAACAGCCTCCATCCACCACTCTTGTATACAAAGTATGTCCTGACAGAATGACATTATTTATATATTTATTTTTATTTCATTATGCAAGCTTGTCATTTTTGATTAAATTCAGTTTAAATTCAGTTTAAGTAAATAAAATTAGCTTCACTAAACCGAGACTAATTTAAAATGGTGCAACAGAGCTTTGCTTAATTTTAAATCTGGATTAACTCGTTTTAAACCCAGTTTTACGAAACTCTGATTCAAGCTAATCTTAGATTAAATTAATTATTGTTGGTGCAGTCCAGCCACCGTCTGCTCATGCACATTACATCCACAGCTCCTGTTGTATTCGAAGCCTGTATAATTAAGTCCCTCCTCACTTCTTTCTCCGTCTCTCCTCCAGGGTATCTTTTCGGTGACCAACCCCCATGCCGACATCTTCCTGGTGGCCCGTGTGGAGAAGGTGTTGCAGAACGGCATCACGCACTGTGCCGAGCCGTACATGAAGACCTCTGACATCAGCAAGGTCCGTTGCCTTTGCTTTTCGCCCCATTAGAAATCGTGGTTTCCACTCTAACATTCGGTTTGGCTCTCCTCTGCGTATTGATTTAGTGTTTTCTGTCTGTCTCCGCAGACTGCTCAGAAGGTGCTAAAAGCTGCCAAGCAGACGTGCCAACGCTTGGGCCAGTACAGGATGCCATTCGCCTGGGCTGCCAAGTAAGACAAGAGTAATCCACAAGTCAAAATATTAGCCAGTAACAGATCTGTTTGGATTCATCTGTTGGACGGCTTAATATGAGAGCATAAAACATATAATCATAATAGGATAATGCATCAGATTTTCAAATGCTAAAATTCTATTCTAGTTAGAGTGTTACTGTTTAAATGTCACACGTCCTCTGTATGCTTCAAAAGGTTTCCACTAGGTGTGGAAAATAAGAGTCATGATCATTTTTTGAACCACAATTTTCCAAATGTTAATTGTAAACCGAGTAGAAAAGCTTCCAGTGTTGAACGAAATGTTCATTTCACCAGTGAGTCTGCACAGGAGGCTTTTCAGACACTTTTTGACAGTTTCAGCCGTGTTTGATGGAGCAGATTTTTTTTTTTATTTTAATCTAGCTGTCTTTACAGGCTGCATAATACAAACCAGAGCATATTTGAACTCTTCAAGCCTATTTTTTTTTCCTGTTTTCTATACTTAAACACTGATGTGTGTCGATTAAGATGACCTACACTCAGTACTGTCCCTGAATGCATCCTGTGTTGGTAGAGACAGAGGAGTGAAGCTGCCACGTGGCTGTATCAACACAGAGTTAGTCTCTTAAATCTTAGATGAGGACAGGAGGACCCGACAAAAATGGGATTTTTGGAGCCAATGCCAGCAGCGATTAGACTTTGACAGCATGATGTATGTTGTGGCCCGGCTAACGTTCCACGGACAAGTGACTTGGCTATTAACTAACGTCACAAGCTGTTCAATCACATAAATATTGTTATATTGTGTTGAGATTGAGAATCTGACCCACTGTGCATTGTGGAAAGAGACAAATAGACGTTTTTCGCTTGAAATAAAATCACATTATCGTTGAGTAGCTGTGGGGGACAGTCGAGCCAACCACTAGCAAGACTCCGACCTCTCGCTAATCAGGGATAATAGTGGCTCAAACATTGGCTAATGTTTCCGAAAGACACCTACTGAAAGTTTTATACTTTCCTACGCGTAGTAATCACAAAAACCAGTACGTTCTGGGTCATAAAGGCTGTGATGGGTCATGTCGGAACATTCCTATTTCTTAATATTGCGTAGTTTTTGATAATGAGGTTTTTGGTGGCCTGGTTCACTTGGTGAATTGGCCATCGCCATGACTGAACTACAGTAACACAAGCCCTTGACTTCTACATCATTGAACTGAACCACTCCTGCTAGTCGTTGATTGGTCCAACCGCAAATTTTGTCTCTGCAGTTCTAAAGAGGACCCCTCTTAGCGAAATCTGAGCTGAGCGGGAGGAGGGCGAAGCCAGGCTAGATTCTGATACTAGGGAGCAAAAAAAATTCCA
The DNA here is from genome assembly GCA_029783665.1 of Naso thynnoides. NCBI lineage: Eukaryota > Metazoa > Chordata > Actinopteri > Acanthuriformes > Acanthuridae > Naso > Naso thynnoides. The sequence continues at coordinate 3,994,601 of JAQLOL010000016.1, read as the reverse complement.
ATTCTGAAATATCAGCTCATGTAAAACAAGGTTATCAAATACTTGTAAAAAAGATTTGCAACGAAGGCCGGATATATCTTACATTTCTAGTGCTCCGAACAGTAAGCACTTCACTTATTAGTTATTAAATAGTGGACTGTCCTCTGCTGGATGGATTATGTAATTACACCATTTTAAGTTACTAGTCGGTACATTTTTCTGGTGTTAAAAAGTTTTAATATCGGCAGGCTGAAATGCAACATATCTGCACTTGGCTTATACTGGACAATAATATTGGCGAACAGATACATCAGTTGGCTGCTGGTGCAGAGTTCAGACCTTGAATTGATCATAAATATTAATGATGGCATACAATAAACATTTAAGATGTCTAACAGCTACTGGTTGCAAATGGGTCAGGCTACGTTAAGCTAGTATAGGGTGTTTGTATGAAGCCTGGTAATCCAAACATACTGAGCCTGACTAAAAATATTTGGCTGTCTGGTGAGGTTGTGTTGTAGCCGTGTTTGCTGTGTTTCCAGGCAGGTGTTCAAAGACGCTCAGGGCAGCCTGGACATGGATGGCAAGTTTTCTCCTCTTTACCGCCAGGACAGCGGCAAAATCTCCACTGACGACATCATCAAGCTGCTGGCCGACATCAGGAAGTGAGTCATCGCCACTCCACTGCTATTTTCACGAGTGCTTGGTTACTGTAGCTCAAAACATGCCCTCGAGCTCTTGCACATTTAAGTGTGCAGACTGAGGAGGGTTGAGTGTGTATTTAAAAATGGTATAGCTGAGAATACAACTCCTTTACTCACACCCGATGACACTTGGTTGTTGCTTTGAATCACTTTTCTCTTATTAGGCCAGAGAAGAGCAAACTTCAGACCATCCCTGGACAGCTGAATGTCACCATCGAGTGTGTCCCACCTGACTTCTCAAGTATGTTGTCATTTTCTAAACACTCTTCCTGTGTTAACAGGACTCCAGACGCATTTTCGACCATTTTTTGAGACGGCGTTAGTAACTTTAATAACTACTCAAGTGTGCGCGACTTGCAAATTTGCCAACTTTTTTGTTTTTCATGTTGAAAAACGAGGAGGGAGGGAGTCTGTCAGTGTAGACCTGTGACTGGGATCACACTGAGATGTGTCGCAGTAGGCGCGGCCGCTCCAAAAGCCATGCGGGGGAAAACAGGCGGGAGCGCCTGACGGTCCCATCTGGGGCCGAAACTCTGGTACCGTCGGTTAAGGAGGGGTGAAGTTTTTGGGAGGTGTCGTCTAGACGTTTTCCCCTCAGTTACGCGCTGGATTCCCCTCAAAAAAGAGGGGAAACGCGCGAGAGCGGGAGGCTGTGAAGTGACACGATGAGCGCTGCGACTCCGCGTCTTGATCGTCTAAGATCTTGACAGCTGATAACATCTGGATCAGCTCACTGTCAGTTCAACAGCTGTTTATGTCTGCACACATCAGTACTGGAATATTAGGCACACAATACTCAGTTAGTCTCGCCGTAATGTCAACCAATCATAAACATCTGCACCGAATAAAAAGCTGCATGCTTGTATTTTAACTGCACTGTGTCAAGCAGAGGCACACATAAATTTCTACTAAAAGGAAACGTTTTTTATTTTTGATTTATTAGTATCGTCTGTTTTTATTGCTTTATTAATTTTATGTCCTGATTTTGAAGTTGTTATTGAACAACCCAGAATATATTAAGGTGTCTCCTGAACACCGGAAATGTTTCAGGAAAATTTAGATTTGGTCACTTTCATCAACGCTCAGGGATCAGCCTGACAAGTGACTTTTTAAAAAATCTTTAATTTTAATCTTTTCTTTAATCCATAAATACAATCCAAATCCATAGCAGTTACATGAAAAGAAAAATATTTTTAACGAGTGCAGAGGCCCTAGGTCCTAAATTTTCTGCTTGTGCTCCTAAAAAGATTCAGTAAAGGGCTGCAGAGCTTCCAGTGAAAAAAAATTTTTTTATGAGGAACTGACTAATATTTGTCCTTGTGAAACAATGAACTCGAGTGTCACCTTGAAAACAAACTATCAACAACACATTGTAGAAATGAGGAAGCTGACGTGCATGTTTACTCTTTACTGAGGAAAAATAAATGCAACGTGTAGATTAAATGTACGTGAGTGGGTTAATACAGGCAACTTACGAATTTCACTGTGGATTCAGTGTTAGGATGTGCTGTGCAGAGCTAAGCCTTCCTGTGATCTCTTGTGCATCTGTGGTTTCACCAACGTCACTGCTGCCGACCGTATCTGGCCTGCGGCCGGTGAAGAAGAATTAGAAAAACTTTCGACTGTTTGATCGCTTAGATTAAAATCAAACAAAAGCAGCAGATGCAAAAACTTAAAACAGGGGTAAGAATATAGTCCTGTTTCTAAAGGGGAAGCCACACAGGCTGGCAGTGAATGAAAGTCAGTTACTGGGTTCACAAAGGAAAGGTTGATGGATCGCACCCACTTGGATGAAAGAGCGTGATTTAGTCGGTATAATAAAGGACAAACCCTGGCACGCTGCATCGTAGCAGGGGCTGAAGAAAGCACTCAGAAGCTTTGCCAGGAAGTACTTAAGATAATTGTGAATACGCTGTAGCTGATGCTCTCTGTGCAGTCCTAAACCGTGCGCATTTGCCTGCAGGCTCTCTGTTTTTGTAATCAATATGAGCATGTGAGTTTGCACTGATGGGCAGTTTGGGTATCCGTAGTGCACTTAGCTCGCAGATAAATGAATGACCTTGAGCCGACTCTTTGTGATGGCACCAGAGACAGTTCAGGAGCAGCGGAGCTTTAATTCTCCAACTTCTGCCTCCGTCAGACACGGTGACGTCCTCGTACATCCCCGTCAAGCCCTTCGAGGACGGCTGCGAGCGCGTGTCTGTGGAGATCGAGGAGTTTCTCCCCGAGGAGGCCAAGTTCAACTACCCCTTCACCACCTACAAGAACCAGCTCTACATCTACCCGCTGCAGCTCAAGTACGACAACCAGAAGACTTTCACCAAGGTGTGTGAGGTTAAGGGGGCTGATGGAGGAAACTCTTTCAGAATGAAGCACGTATCACTGATTGAACTCACTGGGTTGTTTTGCTGATCATTTGCTCTGCTCTGTGCGCCCGAGACGTTCCAATACCTTTTTTTTTCCTTCTCAGTACCGATTTGAATACCCAAACTTACTTACTGACCGATACTGAGTACCAATACAATCTGACTGGCACCTAAAAAATAAGAAAATACATGTATTTTTTAAGACTGTATGCTTATAATCCTGTATGGATGTGATATGATAAATGTCATCAGCTGGGTTCCCATCAGCCAGTTTTTGATTTGTGCATAAAAACGCCTGAATGGAAACACAGAAAATTCCAAGAAATCCCTAAATATGAAAAAAAAAACAACATTTTTACACTTGAGCGGGGTGGAAAAGTTGTCATATCGACAAAGGGTAAATGCGAACAAGTGATTTAGCAAATAAAGGATGAGATTTACAAATCATGTGACTTAAATGTCACTCCAGCGAGAGTAGTCGTCTGCGCTGGAGAAGCAATGGCGGTGGCGAGCGGCAAAAACACAGGATGTGTTTGGACTAGTGAGGAAACGTGGACATTTCTTGACTTAGTTATATTTTCCCTCATCTTCTTTTTTTCTGTTTGCGTTTGTTTACTTCCGTCTTTTAATTACGTCATCACGTTGCTCCGTCTTCTTCTGCTGTGGTAAATGACACCTGACTGGAAAATGTCGCGCCACCTGCTGCTTACCTCAATGAACTTACTCTTAGTTTTCACGTAACAGTAGTGAATGGAAACACTTTCTTTTGCTGAATTTCTAGAAATTCAGTGAATATTTAAGATATATTTGAATGGAAACCCGTTTATTGTTGCGTGGCCTGGCTCAGATGAACCTTTTGAACAAACACATACAGAAAAAGTGAATCCCACAGAACAGTAATGCATCAACAGCTTCAAAATTAAAATCTGATTCCTTACACATCGCATTTTTACCCTCCTTCGACTTCCTCCGTTCTTCTTCGCCGCTCTTAAAAATAGTAGTTGACGGTGGCGGCAAAGTGCGGCTTCCTGTGTGCTGTGTCAGAGCGGCAAGAAGAATTGATTTCAGGTATGTAACATCGGTCCGAGCTAACTGGGAAGTTGCCGGGCAGCTCTCACGGCTAATTAATCACACGGTATCGGATCGGTGCGCAGACTGGCGTACTCTCCAAGAGCGACACCAGCGTTTTGGGCGGTATCGGAGGCGTTCTCCGATGCTGGTATCAGTATTGGAACAACTATAATACGCACTGAGTTACTGATGTAACGTTTTCTTCACCCCAGGCCAGAAACATCGCTGTCTGCATCCAGTTTAGAGACTCAGACGATGAAGGTGCCGCCCCTTTGAAGGTGAGTCGAATTTTCTTTTTTTTCCTTTCGGGCACATATCAAACGCTCCGCAGTGATGAGATTGTAGCAGGTGCAAGCTGTGAGTTTTGTTGAGTAAATATTCCAAGTATAGCCTCACTGATATGGCATTGTTTGGGACCAGTGCCGATACCAGTATTAGAAAGCAAGAAAATTCTGACACTGCACATATATTAGCTGATGTTATTGATCTATAATATCGGCTGAATGTGGTTATCAAGCACTAAGTTTGGACGAAGATATGTAAAGGATGCAGGATATCGTATGTTTTAAAAAACTTAACTCCAAACATCAGTAAATTTCTCACTTATCACTTATTTTGAGATGACACCCTCTGCTGGACAAACTCTGCAATTACACCATTTTAAAATCACTAATCCAACCATTTTTTCCAACCTTAAAGAAACAGTTCTAATATCAGGGCATATCAATGAGCATATGTCGATACCGATATATTTGTGACAGGCCAATATTGTCCGATCATACCGGCAAACCAATAGAGAGAGAGAGAGAGAGAGACTTTATGGTTCCCTTAGGGGGAAATTGGACTTGGACTCTACAGAACTACACCGGTCACACACATAAGGGCACAAAGCCCCAGCAAGCGAGAAAGCATTAACAAGAAACATTAAAAAAGTACCCACCTTATAAAAATACACCATACAAGAAATACAGAGAGGGACAGGACGGCTGAAGAGTGGACAGGAAAGGGGGGGTTACATGCGGCAAAGGGCCACAGGTGGAATCGTGGAATCGAACTGGTGGCACCTGCTCGACCACCTGAGCCACCGGACGGCCCACGAAGGAATTCTTGGACTGGTTCGGTTTACGCTGCCGAGCCCGGTCTCTCCTGCCCGATGGTAACAGCTCGTACTGCGAGGACAGATTATGGGATGGATCGTCACCTGCTGAAGTTTTGCATTTCTCAAACACAGACTGAAGGCTGTGTTGATCTTTCTCTCCGATTATTTCGAACCAAATGCAGTAGCTTTGGTTTTGCTGATACAGGAAGGGTCCCAAACCAAACAATGTATCATTTGAACCGTAATTCCAAGTTACATTGTTCAGAAGTTTTTAGTCTGACCTCATAAGCAACTGCATGTGTTACAGTGTAGAAGTTTCCGAACAGGTCAGCTGCTTGGTGTGTCTTTCCTCAGAGTTTTAGGACTACGAAGGCCTTTCTGATGTCATGACAACAAAGTTAAAGTATGAGGAGAAAAACTGCGATATCACACATTTTGATGCAAAGTTCGCAGATGCAAGAGATGCAAAGTATGACTAGAAAGATTACAGACCGACAGGAACGACATCATCCAGAGATCTGTGTTTACTTCAGGACAACATTCGTGCACAAATAGCAGAACTTAGTCGAATGGGTGAAACAGTCAGATGATGCAGACCAGATGAGCAAAAGAACCAAAATGCAGAAGATAAAAAAAGGAAAAAGAGGATCGATGACAGAGGACGTGAAACAAACAATCGTTTTTCTTTTGTTTGAAAAGGAGTTTGGTGCAGATGTCTCAGAGACAATAACACTGTCAGGAAGACTGAAGTGAGGTTTGATCAACAGCAGAATCCTCACGTATGATAAACTTTTCTGTTTATTGCTTTTCGCTGAGTGCGAGAGTGAAGCCGAGGGGCCAGACGAAGGAGAGAGGAAGAGCCGACAGAAGCTGGTTATTATGGCTGGCAGGAGCAGATAATGAATGGTCACTCGTTTTCTCTTGTTTCTCGCCGGCCACACATGTCAGATATTTGTGGGCGGAAACAGCCATCAAAGCACCGCAGATCGTTTTTCTTCACTTTTTTTTCTTTTTCTTTTTTTTTCCAAGAGGACGGAGGAAAACGGCGAATCTCCGACTTCAGCCGCCAAAACATTTACACTCGATGCTCTCGATAAAGACAGTCCAGACAGACGGATCAGTGGCAGTCACGCGTAATATATCTCAGATGCTGCGGTATAAGTCGCTCACACACACACACACACACACACACACACACACACTGTCTGGTCTGACACAAAGCTTGAAATACAGTGAGGGAGAGAGTTATTTACTAACAGTGAGCAGGAACGGGCAGCGCACCTCTCAGGAGATTTTAATCAGAGGCAGCAGAAGCTCAGGGAGGTTCTGAGTTTTTACATGAGACAATTTCAGGAACATGAACATGAAAGTGCGCACATCGACCTCTGCTGCCTCTAAACTCCTCTCTTTGTCCTAATAAATGGCTTTTTGACGATTAAAACTTACTAATGAGCTCAGGTTTGATTCAATTGTGGGCTCCAATTGATTTCATCCCCAGAAACTGAGACTATCTGCGGGTGCAGCTGGTAGAAAATGTTGTTCTTCCTCGAGTGTGGTGCAGCACATGTATGAGCAGGTCAGCCTCTCTGACAGATAAGATCCGAGGCTGCTCCTCCAGCCGCAGCTCCGCCCTCATCCTGAGTCGGGCAATCGGCGCTCCCATCAGCCCCTCTGCTGCTGTAAGGGCCCTTAAAAACGGCTTGTTTTTCCATGGTGGTGCTCAAAGGATTCACCGCCTGCGGTCTCACTGTTCCTCGTGATCTGTAACAACGGATCTGTGCTGAAATCTGCGTAATCTTCCCTCCTCCTCCTCCTCCTCCTCTTCCTCCCAGACTGAGCTGAGAGCTGAACCCTGTCCTCTCTGTCTGAGCCTCTCCCGTCCTTCAGGCTCCTCTCGTCCTCCTGTGCAGGTTTTTTTTTTTTTTTTTTCCCCCGATCCCAGTTCCTATCAGTCTCCATTTCAATCAGCTGGCTCCAGAACTCCGTCCTTCCTCTGGCCAGCACCGCTCATTATTGTTCATTACACATGACTGCAACTGTTAGCATCCTAATTACAGCCTTCAGAGCAGGTCTGACCTTTTTTTTTTTTCTTCCCTTTTGTCGCCACTTCATTAGAAATATCCTGACCTGGTCACGCACGCCACACGGGTTTAGTTTTCCCACAGAGCGTCTCTGTAGCAGGAGCTGCTGCTCTGCTGCAAAACAGAGCTTTGTCTGTGCTTTCTCCCAGAGGTCGAGGATGCATTCATAACAAATCCCACATTTGCGTCTGCCAGTAGCCATTTGGAAAGAAAAGTGAACATTTATGTAATCACATGTGGAGTCGAAGTGCTGTAATTGTTCTGTTTGTTGGTTTTCTGTCATCAGCATGGAGAGGAGGAAGGGTCCTGACGCTTTAAACACAGGCCTGAAAATGTCTGTCATTTTTCTTGTTTATTCAGAGGCCACGCTTTTGCTAATTTCAGGTTCCCCTTTCTGGTTTTTTCAATTCTTTATTTAATCTGGCGAGGCCTCACAGATGCGTGCGATGAAGGGTTTGCATTCATCTCGTCTTTTCTTCAAATATTGTCAGTAATCACAGATTTCTGAGCACTTTTTCAACCGCTGCGCCCCAAAATCAAAAGCCAGAGTGGATGACTGATGCAAACGTTTGTCTTTCAGTGCATCTACGGCAAGCCGGGAGACTCACTCTTCACCAGCAGCACCTATGCAGCCGTCCTGCATCACAACCAGAGCCCCGAGTTTTACGACGAGGTGAGATAAGTTGCTCAGTTTCCCGACTTCTTTCACTGTCACTATCAGCTCAGGTTTATCGCAGCAGATGCACTGGTCAGCAGTTTTACAGCCCGTTATTACCATTGGATTAGACATAAAGATGAAATAACAGGAAGTGCAACCGGAGCGACGGTGAAGAAGCATCCCGAAACTTTTTTGTTCTTTGTTCAGAATTCAAATTCCTCAGCTGGCACTGAGATAATCCCATTAATCCGTCTCAGGGCAGAGCTGCGATCCCACACCTGACTGGTCAAACAGTCACACACCCAACTACACACACACACACACACACACACAAAGGCTGGAGCTCAGTGAAAGAGGTACAGTCAGGTTGGTGGGTGGAGCAGAGGGGCTCCATATGGCCCTGATATCAAACAGATTAGGATCTGACACGCACCCGCATGCACACACAGACACGCTCAGCGGGATTTACCTCCACACGCCTCAACTTCCTGTCACATCAAGGAGAATTTCTGCTCAAACATGACAAAAATGATCTTTATCCTTTTAACAAATGTCGCCTTTGTCTGTCTGTAAGGATGCTGCAAAGCCTCTTGTAAAATGGATTGTCGTTAGTAGTAGTGTTAGCAGTTGTGGTTTCATGGATTTTTCTGACTCTCCCAAGAGAGAAAATTTATCGCACACACTGAATGAATCCCACTCATGTCATGAAGTGGAGTCTTTGAAGACACTGTCAAGGAAATTGTCGGTTACTAGATGTGTATTTGTGGAAAAACACTTCACTGTTTGAGTATGTGTCACTTCCTGTGACAGTAGCGGCACATAAACACAGAGGGAGAATACATTTCCTTGCTGGTGCTGCCCCCTGGTGGATATCACAGAGTATAAGTTCCCTGAGAGGATGTTTTTTCAGAGATTCACAAAAGCTTTTTCACATTCGTCTAATGGCTGAATATAAACCACAGTTTACTATGAAAGCTACAGTCGAGTAAACAACTCATCCACTTTTCTAAAGTAAGTGAAGGCACTGCATGTGGAGCATGAGTGAGGTTTTTACTTTTGCGGAATTTCCAAGAAGAGCGAAGTAAGACTGTTGGTGAAATCACAAGAACTGCTAGTTGTATATTTTGGGGAAAAGCATTTATGCATTAAAAACACTTTCCTGTGAGACAAAGAACAAGTTCATTCGCAAAAAACAGATAAAAGCAATTCTAAAAATGATTTAAAAACGTCTTTTTCACTGACACTGCTTGGATTGCACACACACAAAAAATATAATGTAGTATAATAAAGATTTTGCCTGCCTAAATACACACATGTATATAGAAAAAATCATAAATTAAAATAATATAGGCTATATAAAAAATTCATTAATTTTTTAATACAACAGCGATATCTGTTTTTGCAGATAAGCTCTTCTTCAGTATGATCAACGACTAAATCTCTTAGAATGGGCACAACTGTTGATATTCTTACTCTGTATCACAGCTACATTAAAATCTATCATTGGTATTTCGTAAGCATTCTTGTCTGAGCGTGAAAAAACCAAAACACTGTCGATAAATGAAGCCGCCTCCTCTGTGTACAGGTGAAGATTGAGCTGCCGGTCCACATGCACGAGAAACATCACATCCTTTTCACCTTTTACCACATCAGCTGTGAGTCCAGCAGCAAGGCGAGCAGCAAGAAGAGAGAGGGAGTGGAGTCGCTGGGTGAGTCCGCCAGGAGATCTGCGTCTTTAAAGGGATATGACAACTTTTTTTTTTCCTTTGTGTTATTTGCCTCCCTCTAGGATTCCAGACAAGAAGATAGATGCCATTCTTTCGACTGTGCGTGCAGTAACAAGGAAGAGACGGGCAGAGCTAATTAGCTTAGCTCAAACACTGGTAGTCAATGGGAAGTGCTAGCCTGCCTCCACCTAAAGTCATCAGATAA
>JAQLOL010000016.1:3967130-3978998 GCA_029783665.1 Naso thynnoides | reverse complement strand
CATATTCACCACACAATAGAGGCGTTGTAATTGTGGGAGCAACCACTCTTGTATAAAATACCTAAAAGTCATATGTTAGTTTAAGTAAAGATACCTCACTGGAAAATGACTTTGGTGAAAGTAGAAATCACCTGAGTAAAAGTCTTAAAATAGCTGGTATTCACTGTACTTAAGTATCTGAAATACAGTGAATATAAATGTATTTACATACTGAAAGTAAAAGTGAAAAGCAGTCACATCTAACTTTTTAAAAAATTGTTAATTTTTTAGCCTGTGGTCCAGATAAGGACAGAATATCTCAGTCATAAAACAAAATGTAAATTAGTGCCATAAAAAAAAGCTTCCAGAAAGTTTTCTAAACTCCTTTGGGCCTGATTTGAACACAACAGGCAAAAGTTTAGCTCGAGCTGAATCTGCAGCGTGACGACTGCTACTGCAACAGTTAAATGATTCAAAATCAAATATAAACGATGACGACGGCGGCACAAATAACAACACAGTCATTTCTTGTGCTGCAGCTCAAGAGCACCTGTTTGCACTGGCACCTAACACGATTCACCAATGATCCGACTCCTTGCAGTCTGTGAGCAAACATTAATGGCTACTGAAACAAAACAACAAAACACTTTACCACTTATCTTGACGAACCTGCTCCTAATATTCACATGACAGTAGTGGATGGAAACACATAAATGGGCATTTTCTTCAACCGAATTTCTGAAAATTTGGTAGAAATTTTGCGACGTATTTTAATGGAAACACGACTAATGGGAAAGCAAGGCGTTGCACTTTAGGTGTAATTTTAGGTACTTTCAGGTACTGTTACCTAAGATGCAAAATTGGATGTGTTCGATCTGTAGGCAACAGTCGACCATGTGACCTTTGTCCTGCTCTCACTGTCAAATTTGATTAACAAATTAAATCAACACATGCGAGAGGCAGGTCTTGTTTGAGAAGGCCCGTCTGCAGTGTCGAGGGTAATATTTGAACAGTGAGGAGGACTGTATTTATGTACCAAGGCAGTTGACACATATTTGCATATGCACTTGCAGGACGTGCACTTACCTTTGTGTGTTTGCTACAGGTGCTGACAGAAATGAAATTTGATTTCCTGATGACGGTGTGCAACCACGAACACTTCATCCCTCTCAACCTGCCCATGGCTTTCGGGCGCACCAAGCTGCAGCGAGTACAAGGTGAGAGACGGACGCCGCGTTCCGCCTTTCGTCGGATGCACTTTGCTTCCCGTCACACGTGTAACCACTGATGAGCTCTCACACGACCCTAAGCAACCCTCACTGACCGAATTCCAACCCGCATCCACACTACAAGCCCCTTTATTAACCCGTTTGCCCCACACACGCACAGGTATCATCAAGCAGGTAGCACGTCACAGCGATGTGCTCTTGCTTTGATCGAAACCTGCCAAACATGTTAATCCAACACTTGACACCACATGTTTTGTTTGTTTGTTTGTTTTTTTTAGAACCACAAGTGAAAAACAAAAAAAAAAGTGCTGTGGAAATGCTGCATGGATTGTTCACAGTTTTACCCTAGTTCCTTTGTTTTTACCCCCCGCCCCCTCTCTCTGTTTTTTGTGTTTTGCTTGTGGTCAGATTTTATTCCGTATGCGACGGAGCTTTTTGGCCCTGTAGGTAGGTGACGCTCACCGCACCATACCGCTCATCAACGCCGCCATGTTTGCTGCAGTATGCAAATGACCTGCCTGCAACTCCTTTTTCTCACCTGCACTAACCTGCATCCTGTCGAATCCCCCTCTTTTTTCTTCTCACAGGACATCCATTCACTTCAGCTCAGTGCTAATGCTAGGCTAACGTGTCTGTGTGTTGTAGAGGAGAGGAGCTTGGCTGTCATGGGAATCAACTGACCTTCTGTTCTCGATGCTTAGTTGACTCGGTGGTTGTAAACATTAGCCAGAGACGTCACGGCGCTGCGGTGTGTGTGTGTGTGTGTGTGTGTGTGTGTGTGTGTGTGTGTGTGTGTGTGTGTGTTCTTTGTCTGACTCTCTGCTTCACGCAGTCTGCCGCTGCCATCAGGGAAGATAATAGCAGATGACAACATAGTTCCAGGCTGCATGGCCTGTTTTAGTATTAACTCAGAGTTGTTGAATTTGCCCGTCATCATCTCTGTTTCTAATCTCCAGCAGCTAATCTCTTTTGATTCACTGCTCTTCTCTGAAAGAACACAATGATTTTTTCTAACATTACAAATGTCCTTCTGTGAGCAGCGCGTGCTGAGTAATCTTACTGTAAGTGTTTGTGAAACACTTATAAACATTGTGTTGTTCGTTCATTTGACATGCAGTTGAGAATGCAAAACCAAAAAATGGGGGGGGGGGGGGATTTATTTCATTGTTTTTGATGATTGTGGAAAAAAAAAACCAACAAGTGACGCTTTGTTTTTTGAACTTTTAATTTTATGCTCAGATCAAAAGTAGAACATTCAGAAAACTGACTGAGGTTTCATATTTAATTTCTCCGATCTGCTCTGTGTTTCTGTCACTGGTTATTTCTGTGTTCGTGCTGTCATGCACAGGGTATTTCAGAATCAGGCTGCATAGAAACGAACGGGATGTAATTGTGACTTTAGCTGTTATTAATGAAAAATGTTGCTGCAATTTAAGAAGAAAATCATCACAGATGTACTTGGGGACTTGTAGAACAAGAATCTGGTGGAGTTTTCTGATCATAATCTGGTTGTACTTTTAAAAAAATCTGCCTGTAGAAATGTGTTTTTGGTTTGACCCCCCTTCAAACATTCAGATTGCTTTACGTTTCGGAGTGATGTAGCCATAAATGCATTTTTTTGCACAGTTAAATAATCAGGATTACCTTGTGTTTGGGTTTTTGGGTTTTACTGGCAGATCTGTAAAATATATAAACATCTCAGTACGTTATTAATAAATGCTTCTGCCGTCTACACAGTCTCTCGTTGCGCTGCGTTCATTGAAAGTGCGGTGACCTGTTAACTACAGATACGCTCACTTTTGGGATTCTGCCCTAGCTGCAAAAACGAAGAATTGCACTCTGCCTGTACACGACGTCTTTGCAGTCTGTCCATGTGAGTCGTGAAAATGTCCGCCGTCTTGGACAGCGAGCGACAGCTGCACCACTCGTACAAACCACTCTCAAATATCTGAGTTTGACCGACTAAATCACATTTAATGTTTTAAAACTTAATCGTAATCGCAGTGTGGCTAGCCCAACCCAGCTCTGGCGCTAGCGACGGCCTTTTTTAAAGTTTCAACTTGTGGTGGCTTGTAGAGCCCAACTGATATATCAGTTTAATAATAATATTATAAGCCGATATTGGCAGATATGTCGGCATCGGTGTATTTGTTCTCCCATAAGGGCCAATATCAAAACAGTTTTTTAAGGCTGAAAAAAATAGACTAGTGATTTAAAATGGTGTAATCACGTAATTTGTCCAGCAGAGGGCGAGCCCTTGTTTACTTGGCAGTAAGTGAAACGTTTACTGTTTAGTGCAACAATGTTTGGAATAAAGTTTGTTAAATATCCTTCCTCCATACATATCTTTGTCACATGTATTTGATAACCACATACAAAATATTATATATAGAATATTAGCAGATATATCAGTTATCGGAATTTTCTTACTCCCTACTATTGATATTGGCATCGGCCCCAAAAATCCCATATCGTTCAGGCTCTAGTGGCTAGTTTGCTAGCACCGAGCAAAGATGTTAGCATGACATTAGCCTCTACCAGTACTCCAGCTAATTTAACTGGCAAATAAATAACTCATCGACAGGTAACGTCCATTTCACAGCAGACCCATGCCTCCGCCGTTAATTCAACTTGGAATCCTAACATAAATATAAAGATGGGAATAGTAGAAATTCAATCAGTAACATTTAACGTTAGCATTTAATAGCCACATGTGATTTGTCCAAGTGGTGTAGCCTTAGCTAGCTGTCCAAGATGGCGGACCTCTTTGCGCATGCATGACTTACATCGACACAGGCAGACAGACAACTGGACATAGAAATTCTAATTTTAACAAATGAACTGAAATGAAATGATGATAAATAAGATTTGCCAATTGAGGAATGGAATTACCTAAAATAGGGATGGCCTTTTCTAAATGACAGTGTGCTTTAATGAGCTGCTTACTCATGAACATTAACTTTGTTTCCCAACACAGTTTTTAAGTGCCAATAGCGTTACGGCTGCTCTCTGAAAATGGATGACATCACCCCAGTCAAGCATGAATAAATCAAGACAAATGACACTAATGACAAAATGACTTCAAGTCATTTTCTCATTTTTTGATTTTGCAGTCTCAATTGCATATCAAATAAACGAATGATAAACGGATTATTAATATCTGAACGATTTTGTCAAGTCATTTTTTAAAGATTTCTTTGCATATTAGATTGATTGATTACAGGAGTTTTGTGACTGTTTTGCTTGAGTAAGATAAATAACGAACTCAACATGAGACTGGCAATTATTGGCCATTGAACAACACTTAAGTTGATATCTTCTGCGTAAAAATAACATAGTAGCTGCTGCTTTGACAAAAAGAAAAACAAGCCTGGATATCAGATTTTAGCATTTTGAAATTTCTCCTTTTACTTCAAAAAAGTTTCCCACTAACCACATTAGTATCAGCATTAGCCCGGCCAATACAAATGCACTGACGCTTCTTCTCTGGCCCGACCACAGAGCAGAGCCTGGAGTTCAGTCTGACGGAGGAGTACTGCCGCAACCACTTCCTGGTTGGCCTGTTGCTGAGAGAAGTTGCAGAGGCCTTGCAGCAAGGGCCTGGGGTCAGGCAGCTGGCCGTGAGCGTTCTCAAGAACCTCCTTATTAAACACGCCATGGATGACCGCTACACTGCCTTTAAGGTGAGAGAAGGCGGGACCCTTGACTGTGGGGAGAGGAGACAAGCAGCAAGAGGAGAAGAAGAAATAAGAAGAATATTGAACACGGGAGAGAGGGGGACATAGAGTCAGTGTGGAGGAAAAATTCTTTTTGGTAGATGATAAACTTTTATTTACCTAACAGTGCTGTTAAATAAGCAGTTCCTCTGTCACGGCTTGCCTTATTGGATTATGTTACTTTTGTTTGTCTTTGCTGCACCTATTTCTTAGCAAAGGGATTTATCCAAGATCTCAGTTGAAGCCAGTGATGGATGAAAAAAAGCACACATTGCCTCATTGTCTCCAGAGTGTAAACTATTGGAATTAGAGCCTCGCTGTTTGCACGCAAACCGTTAATATTGTATGTGCACAAGTTTAACACACGACACCTTCTGCACATACATTTCACTGCAATTTTAAGGCGTGCTGACCCTCTGACCCCCACAGCGAGATATCGATATCTGTTATGCAAACAAGCCGGTGTGCATAAAGTGCTGGCGTCGTTGGCAGCAGCGGGGACAGGTGGCGTTCGAGTAGCAGTCGACAGATGTGTGTTTCGGCGAGTCTTCTCTCGTAACCCGTGTAGTCTCTCTGTCTGTCTGTGACTCCACACTCTCTGACTGTCACGCCCTCCCCTGTATTCATACGTGTTCGACGGTTCCCTGCATTTATTATTCAAAAGCTTACCTTGTCACATTTGAATGTTTCAGAACCAGCAGGCCAGGATCTGTTTGCTCTACCTGCCGCTTTTCGAACTGCTCTACCAGAACCTGAAGCAGCTGTCTGCCCAGCCACACACCTCCAGCCCTGGGCTCGGCCTCAACGTGAGTCCCCTCTGAGCACTGGATGTCTGCAGTGGGCTGCACACAACTTGTAACGCTGTCCTGTATTCCCTTTAAATTTGCCTCTTTATTAAAGTGATTTTGTCACAAGATTCAATACATGGCATAAAGTCTTGTTGTCAGTGTGCTCAACAAATATTTAAATTGACTTACCAAGGTTACGCGCCTCTGTGACGAAGGGGAGGTTTTTGAAATCAATCAATCAATCAAATTTATGTTTGTATAGCCCAAAATCACAAATAACAATTTGTCTCAGAGGGCTTCACGAACTGCACAGTGGTCTCGTGACAAAATCACTTTAAAGGGATATGACAGCTTTTTTCTCCTTTGTGTTATTTGTCTCCCTCCCAAGTTCCAGGCACGAGGGTAGATACCGCTCTTTCGACTGTGCGCGCAGGAACAAGGAAGAGACGGGCAGAGCTCGCCCACCGCTAATTAGCTTAGCTCAAATAGTGGTAGTCAATGGGAAGTGCTAGCCTGCCTCCACCTGAAGTCGTCAGATAAACTTTCCAACCACTCTAAACGGTCCAGTGTGCTTGTTGAGGTTGTCGTTTCCCTTCAGGAAAACCATTAAGATTGAAGTCCAAATTGGCTTTTCATCAGGTGAAGAGGAACTTTATTCAAATATGGAGGAATCTTTTATCACATGTACACGAGAAGATGAAGGAGATTAAACAGGAGCATAAATCTTGGACTCTGGAAAAGATAGAGATGTGCTTCTCTTTGTGGACTTTATCAAAACGCCTGTACAAACTTTTCTAATTCCCTCGAGGAAATTATAAGCGAGTATTCAATCTGTGACAATTTACATCTTAGTAGCAACCCAGTTTTTTGACCTCTTCCAACTTGTGCAGGGCTCCAGAGACGATCTCATATCAACCGCTTCCACAGACAGCAGGAGGATCAGCACTGCGATTGAGAAAGACCACGGTGAGTTCAAAACAGCTGATGCAGCGCAGTTCTGCCATCTGGCATCTTCCTGTTTACAGATACGCCGTTATTTTCACTACAGAGGCCCTGAGCAACACACAAAAAACCGTGTTTATGTTACATGATCCACGACAAGCACTCCGTGTGAAAGCAGCTGCGTGCCAGACGTGCGGCACTCAGAGTGTGTTGTGTGTTTTGGTCTGTGGACGTGTCGCCCCACAGTTAAGCATCAAAGCTCCTAACCGGAGCCTGATGACGGTGACACTCTGGTTTGTGACCTGAGTGGATTGTCGTCCACATGAAACCAGCGCTCGAGTGTCAGGAAGGAAAAGACGTGAAACACAATGAGCCGAATGTTTTGGTTTTTTTCATCTTTTTTTTCCTGTAAGGCCATGATTTCACAAGAGACAGATTTAAATCAAACAATGGTTAAAATCTAATCAGCCAATGATGCGATACCCTCACAAGTATGAGCCCTCGCTCATTTCCCAGAATTGAAGACAATAGTTTGTATTCCCTGATGACATAGGGAAGGTCACGCTCTCAGACCTTAGACAGCTGCTTTCACATGCATAGTGGTAAACTGGTCTTGCTATGCAAAATCAGTGGAGTTCCCACTAAACAGATGTTCCTCAAAGATCTGTCAGATATGATGTTATTAGCAGGGACAGAACTGTCAGTGTATCTGGTGTCTATTTCTGCATCCATTTTTAGCCGACGTTCATTATCATGATGAGAGAGTATCAGTGTTTCCCTCTTTTCTCTGTCAGGGAGTGCGTAAGTACTGAGACACAAGCTGTTTTTACACAGACTGTGTCAGCGCTGTGTTGAAGGTTCACCACCAATCCAACTTCTATTAAAGGAGAAGTTCATTTTTTGGCACGTTAAACTTTATAATAAGAATGTTGACGATCATATACCGTGTTCTACAGTGTTATTATGACGAAGGATGCAGTCCTGAGAGCTGCGCAGCATCAAATGAAACTTAAGTCCATCAGCTCATTCTATTATTTCTTTAACACAGCTGAGTTTAACTTGACACTAAAGTTTGACAAAAAGGTTTTGCACAGAAATAAAAATCCGTTTTTTTGTTTTATCCTTGATATTAATGCAATTATGTACCCTGAACACGGTCCAACCCCTCCCGCAATTAAAGAAGTGATTTCACCGCGTAAAAATGGTGGAAAAACTCTAATAATAACCCCCAAAAAAAGAGTCATAAATGTCCATTTTGTCATAATTATGTTGAATTCCTTCGTGTTAATCTCTCCACTGCTAAAAGAAATGCCCCTGACCTGTCGTAACAGCTCTCCCATTTACACAAGCGTCACTCGACCCCGGCTCCACTCCTGACCCGGCTCTGATACTGTACTTTGAAGGCGGGTTCTTGGCGGGGAAACTCAGACCCGTCACTCTGTGTCCGTTTGTCTATACAGACAAGTGAGTCATGTTAAAGGCGCATTAAATCCGCACCGAACAGACCGTGTGAAAGGGACTCGTCGCTACTGTACAAGTGGTATCATGCTTTGTGTTGCTGCTCTCTGATGCGTGAACAGTGCTTCTTTGTGTTGGCTGCAGGTCTGCCCGCTCTGAACGGCCACGTGGTGAGGAGAGAGGACTCCCGAGGTTCTCTGTCTATAGACCCAGGAACACCAGACAGCATTGAGGTGAGAAACTTTCTCACAACCAGTGAATTTGTTCAGTCTGTTAGCAGCGCAGTGGCACAGCGGTTGGAACTGTTGCCTCACAGCTAGAAGGTCCGCGACTTCAGTCTTGGCTCGGTGAGCATGTTCTCCCAGTCCACGTTCGGGTCCATCAGAAACTTGTATGTAAAGGTTCAATCTCCTGCCAGCGCACTAGTTACAGAAATGAAGTTTGGTTGTATCTCGTCTGTCCACTGCTGACTGTGACAATGAAACATTCCTCATCGTCTTCCTCTCCTTCTTCAAGGAAAGCCATAAATTCCTCAGTTTGTCGTAAATTGACCGCATGAAACGAGTTTTCCTGCTGCAGAATCAGTTTTTCTGACACCGGTGATGTGTTCGGTGCTGAGGAAGAACTACAGGTCACTCCGGCTTGGTGGGCCAGGTGACACGTTCCACTCAAAACCAAAATTTGTTTGCTCAGAGGGCAAAGGTCATCAGACAGTTGTTGGGTAGGCAGTGCTTTGCGATCAGGAGAACTCAGCTGTCTCAGTCAAGATAACACACACTAAGGAATTTAATGTTTTAGTTGGCGACATTACTATCAACACGGATTGGATGTCCACATAAATGTGGCCAAGTATCCTTTTAATGTAGACAAAGCAAAGACAGACACACACTCACATCTGTTATTTAAGTAACTTTGTGTGATACTTGAACAGTTCTTATTATATCCAATGGGCTATGACATGTAAACACATTGTTTTGGATCCATATCTAAAAACTGTCACACAAGTAGTGTTTAAAATAAGAACAAAAACAAGACATGTCATTGGTGCTTTTGGACATCGTTACATTGTCCTCTCAGCGTGACACGCTCGCCGTGTCTGAACACAGTGCCAACATAACAAGCTCGTCTGTTTTCTGGCTGCACAGCTTGTACACATTAAGTGAAATGGAACTGCAATGACAGCTGCATCATGTTAATCTTCATTTACACAAGCCAAAGACCACCAGTGATTTAATGGTAAAGTTCATTTAGTCTGGGACAGACAGTAGTTTTGTATTAAAAATGTGACAGACTTCCAAGAAAAAGGCTCAACAGATTCCCAAGACTGTTCCCGCTGTGCACTGACAGGCTGGTCTCCATTACAGATTAGTGCAAAACTTAAGCGATATTTACCAAATGTCAGAAATATTATTATTTCAGCCACCGCAACAGTGGCGGGTCAGGGCAAGAGAAAAAAACTGACACAGAACGCTTTAAAAATCTACAGTGTCCGCAGCAAAACTGGACAACACCTGGGGCCTCTCAGTTAAAACTTAACAAAACCAAAAGCATGCACAATATCTCAAAAGCAGTAGAGGTGCGTAAAAGCTGATTAGTGTTTACACAATACGCCTCCTCAGTCACTTCACTTTTGCGTTGACACATAGCAAATGAAATTAGGCCCGAAACATCCACAAACAACCACAAAAAGCAAGCAGACTAAGAAACTGAACTAAGTGTCGCAATCTTTTAGTCTTCGGTCTGTTTGTCACTCAGGTCCCACACGGTTTCTTTCAGGATCCTGGAAAGCATCACACACACGCAAAAAAATAATAAGAAGAACATTTTCATCGTTTAACAACAGAAACGACCACCTGCTTGACAGGTTTACAGAGACCGTATGCCAAAATTTAGACTCCGAAATGTGCAAAGGCACATACCAGCAGAGCTTGAGTGACGCGCTCAAAACTTATGTGACATTAAATCTTGCCTCAGGGACCTGACCACCGTCCTTCTCTTCAAAATGCATCCAAAAAATGCAAACAGGCCATCTGTGGGTAACTTGGGCGGGAAATAATATAAGAAAAGAAAAGGCCTAGATGACATGAAACATTACACGGTATTTTATTCACAGATCTTGAGTGACGTCGGTCTCAGTCTGGGAGCCTCCAGATGAAGTTCTAACAGGATCGGACACAGTTTAAGCCCTGCCTGATCAGACAAATGTTTAAAAAGTGTTTCCATAGCACTTTTGGAAACACTTTTTTTTTTTTTTTTTTACAATAAATTAGAGATCTTTTCAAAATTGACGTTTTCCATTATGCGTAGTTTTCCAATTTCAGTTTGCGAATAATGAGGGTTAACGGAAAACCCACCTACTGTAATGTCCATGAAGCAGGTACAAGTAATTCCAAGTTATATCGCTTGATCATCATCAGCAACTGCGTGTTTATTTGGGATTTTCTAACTGCTGAGCAGAAGTAGCGCTGTGTCAGATTTTAGGATGATCAGATGCAGAACAGACGCGGGATGACCAAAACTTCATGTTGAGGATCATTACCGATGGCGAGAGTTGTGTCTATGGCAATGTCCCAGAAAGTAGTTTCACGGTGAAAGAGATGGCAGTCTTAAAGAATGAAGAAGACAGAGGAGGTAATCTTTGACATTCGCCGTGTTGTGCGTCCTGAATTCAAACTTTAAAAAAAACTTGTGAAATTTGCACGTTTGAAAAAAAACTAGTACCATGTTGATCAAGTGACGTACCTTAAAAATACCTATTAGTGAAAGTTATTGCTTGTACCTGCTACATGCACATTACTGTGCAGAGCTCTCATCACATGTAACTGAAACAGTTTCTAAGATTTTTAATTGCACCTCGCATTTTTCCACCTGAGAGCTGAGAGTGCATCGCTGTCTGGCATTCTTAAGGAAAAATAAAGACACCTTGCTGGAAAATCACTTTGATAAGAGTGAAAGTCACCTTCTATAATGTAACTTGAGTAAAAGTCTTTAAGTAGCTGGTATTCACCGTACTTAAGTTTTGGAAGCACAGTAAATATAAATGTACTTAAGTATCAAAAGTAAAAGTACAAGTAAAGAGTACGTGTAAAAATGCTGTAAAAAAGTCGGGTTTGACTTTTTAAAAACAATTGATTCTTTTATTACGTAGCCTGTTTTCTACATAAGGACAGAATATCTCAGTCATAAAACAAAATGTAAATTAGTGCTAAAAAAAAAAAAAGCTTTCAGAGAGCTTTCCAAAAGTTCTAAACTCCAATGAATCTGATTTTAGCACAACGGGCAAAAGTTTAGCTAAAGCTGAATCTGCAACTGGGCAGCTGCTTCTACGGCATCACAACAAAGTGATTTAAAATCGAAGAAAGAAGCAAGTCAGTGCTTGAAACTCCAACATTTCCCTTTAGTGCTCAAGTTAAGTGACATCAAACGCAGGGGGAGGAAATATGCGAAGCCTCTCCAAGTCTTTTACTGTTCCACAAGCCTTGGCAGCATTTTTCCTCTGGATTATGAGAAACTTCAGGTAGATCGCTAACGTAGTCAGGGCTGTTTGTTTGATATCCTCCTTTTGTTTGATTTCCTCATCACCAGCTACACCCTGTGACATGGCTCTTCTCAACGTTAGGTCTCTTTCCACTAAAACTTTTATTTTGAATGATTTTATCTCATCCTCCCATTTAGATTTCCTATTTTTGACGGAAACCTGGCTGAAAGCTGGCAAACAGCCAGCTACTAGAAGAATCCCCCCCCCCCCGCACCATT
>JAQLOL010000016.1:3949863-3962233 GCA_029783665.1 Naso thynnoides | reverse complement strand
AGAAGCTGCGTTCAGACACGTCTTCTCCGCACTCAGAGCTTTCATTAACAAGGTACGTCAGCACACCTCTACACACACACACACACACACACACACACACGCACATTCACAGTGGAAAAGCTCTGCATTGCTGCATCCGTGACATCAGCATGACTGGATCAGTGACTGAGGAATATAAGATACTCTCACATGTCTGGCCCGTCTGTATTCGCCTCTGTGTTGAATGAGAAGAAAAGCGGATGTGTAAAGCCAAATATATCCAGCCTTGGTGTTTATTGTTCCCCTATTACTCGCATGCGTCTCCTGTATTTTTAGAGATATCGACTTACTTCATTTAGACAGGAGAAGCAAGCTTAAACACGTCTCTCAGAGCAGGAACACTTCTAGTTCCCAAGGGAGGGAAACGCCCACTCCCGCTCGGCGTCTTCTGACAGCAGCAGCGTTGGCAGCTTGTGCGATGAGTCAGAGGAGAGCAGCATGGCAGACCGGGTTCTGGCATGCTTTTTCTGTTACGGCGCGAGTGAAAGAATGAAGGCGTAGCTCCCGCGGAGTTACAGACGGTTGACGGTTTCCTGAGGTCGAAAACACGTCTGTTGCCAAAGCAGAACTTTCCAGCCCTGAGAGGTTTGAGGCGGAATATTAAAAAAGAGGAAAGAAATGCACAATACGTTGTCCAACACACCTTGACTGTGGGAAAATCTGCACTTTGATTTCAATGAATCCAAGTTTATACATATTATAAATATGACTTGCATCATTCACTAAAAACTGTGTGTGGGCAAAGCCTGGTTGATCTGTCTTAATCCTCCTCGCCTAATAGCTACATTGTCGTTAAAAAATAATAATAAAAACACGTCGATAAGCGACACAGTGGCTGACATGTTCCTTTTCGTAATGAATGTGCAAACTGTAGTTTATTTGGACTCAGTCCCACATGAACTGTCCTGCTGACCCAAACATTCATTTTTTTCCCCTTATTTTCGTGAGGCAATAAATTTAACACTGTGCCCACGACAAATTTCCCTTAGCGGACAACAAAGTTTACTCTTACTCTTACGTAATCTTACACTTCAGCGGCTAATGTAGATTAATCTGCCTCTGAAAATAGTTTCAAGCCAACTTTTTTTTTTCACAATTTAACCACCATTAGTAGAGATTCTTCTACAGATGTTGTTAAAATTAGATCATGTCTGAGATCTGCTCGAGTAGATCTACTTGAGTAGATCTCAGACTGCATTTTTAAACCTCATTAACTGCATGGGTTTGTGCTGATCAGTATAAATATTTAGTTTTAATGCTGGATGAACATATGACTTTTGAGGATGGGGTAAATGTTCTGGCTCAGTCTGCTCTGGGATCTGTGCTGAACAGGGTTAAAAGTTGTGATAACTTGGGTTTCCATACTTAGGCACAACTTAATAACTCGTGTGTTCGCCCTGTGGCTGATAATGCGTCTGGTTTATGGGGTTTCCAAGAGCATACAAGCTCTAACACAGAGCACTGCAGAGCTATTCACTCCTTTTTAGGAGTCCATAAATTTACATCAGTGTTGGCCATTTGTGGAGAAATGGGCTGGGAATTAGCGTCCAACCGTCAGACATAAATGTCAAATGATTAGACTTTGGAATGAAGACGTCTGATCACAGACTCACCAAACAGATTTTTAACTGGGGCATCTCGCACTGTCGTCCCTGGGCAGAGCCACGGACGGGAGGGGTACACCGGGTCAACTCACTTTAACTTTTAAATATTCTGTCTGAGTAGGAAGTCAAAATACATATGCACAAAAAACTTTAAATGTTGTATTCGACTCATGTTGGAGCGTTTTATTTTCATATTCCTGATTTTCCATGACACAGCGGTGGAGAATTATTTTAATTACCCTCCCTAAAATCAAAAACGATTCAGTCCAGGCGGCGTCTCCGCGGTCTGATGAGGCGCTCTGATGGCACAGCGCTGCGTTGGGGCAGCAGAGAGCGACTGCGCCATGAATGAACCTAAAGCTGCTCTTAAGCCACAGCGTTCACTGCTGCTGTGTGAATGACGACGCGTCACTCAGACGATAAGATGGGCGATCACGCAGACAAAACTCTGCGTCGTGCGTTTTTAAACGTTAACAGACCTTCCCGCGCAGTAATGACATAATTATTGCGGCACATTTAAGCAGCAAAACAACGAACTTGAGGAGAGAAGAACTCTGGGAAAACTAAAATTCTGACATTTGAAAAATTTCTTAGGAGTTTTTTCAAGAGGAAGAGTAAATCACTCCAAACAATTTAACATAACTGCAAAAATCTGAACTGTGTGTGCGACCGTTTGGACATCAGGTGGAACACAATATATTTATTTACACAAAATCCTGTTTTTTGTTGCTGCTGCTGCAGCTTCTGTAATGTTCATATTTTCCTCTTTAAAGACGCAGCCGATCACATCCACCCTGCTATTAATCATGTTAACGATTTTTATCACCCGTCCAGCCGTCCAGCGCATCACTATCACAGACACAGGAACGTGTATCAGCGCTGCTTCTCCTTCATAATTAAACAGCCTGGTGCGTTTGCTGACAAGCAGTCAAGTTGTTCTTGAGTCCAGCACTCAGTTACCGCATACGTGTCGCCTGCTGAAGACGAGCGCCGCGGGCAAACAGCAACAGCGCGCTGGGGACAGACACGCACGATGGAATTAAATCTGTACTCCATTCATACGATTTGGTATTTATTTTCCAGAATGTATTGTTTTGTGATATTCAGGAGATAAGGAGCGAGGTGTTTCTCAAATAGAAAGAAAAATGGTCAGTCGATACGTGGTGCACGCCAAAAGTTGCAGTGTGTTTGTTGTGTGAGCCGTGTGAGATCGAAAATGAGGCTCATCTTCTTGTTTGGTCACCGTGTTTATGATGACCTCAGGGAAAGACTTTCCACTAAAATGTCGTCAAAGTTCGCTGATTTCTCCTGGTCGGATAAAGAACTTAAGTTGTGCTTTAGGAAGGGAACCTTTTTTGTAGCAGATTTCCTTTGTCAAGCCTGGGAAAGAAGGAATAATTTTATGTTTCAAGCTGTTAATTAATTTTTTTTGACTGCTGCAGCTGGAAGGTTGGTGTCATAAACCCATGAGGGTTGGGCGCTTTGTGTGCATGACAGGAAAATAAAGCAATCAATCAGTCAATCACTGACATTCGTGAGAATGGGTGTAGAAACTGGTGGTGGGAAAAAAATCGATTCTCAGATTCAGTATGGCGGACGGGGCGCCCAGTGGCTCAGTCGGTAGAGCAGGCGCCCCATATACAGAGGCTGTGTCCTCGGGCAGCGGACTCGGGTTTGATTCCATCCATGGCCCTTTGCTGCATGTCATTCCCCCTCTCTCTACCCTGTTTCCTGTCCACTCTTCAGCTGTCCTGTATATAAAGGCACAAAAGCCCCAAAAAAATATCTGAAAAAAAAAAAGAAAGAAAGAGATTTTGAATCTAATCGTAGGGCCCTGAATCATAATCGAATAGTAGCGTTAGGTGCCGAGAGATTCCCATCCCTATTAGAAACATTTTCGGACCCGTGAAAGTTGCTAGTTTAAGTAATTCACCCTTTGAAAGAGAACGTCTGCATTCATTTGGTCAAAAACTGCTGAACGACAGAGAGCTAGAAGTTATTACGCCTGGAGAAATAGTTCCTTGCATTTGCCGCCCTCCTAGTTCAAATGTCAGCGTGAAGAAGGAGTTTGACCTGTCAGGCCGTACAGTCGTGAATGTGGCAGTCACCACGTGGTCACAGCATGCAGGTGGAGCGTTTTTGGAGATTTTCGTTTGTAAGCCGCCTGCTGTCAGCAGTACAATGACATGCAGTGACACAAACACGGTCTTTGAAAGGTGCTGTGCTGATTTACACTTTGTCAAAATAAGTATCACATAGCTCCACTTTCTGACAGACATCACTGATAGCAGAATTTGGTCACTAATGTGGGTCTCAGAATCTCTTTGTTCTGCAGTCAACCAAAAATACATTTCTGGCATTCTCTCTCCTGATTGGACGAGAGTGGGAGCGGGATGCCAGAAAATGTCTTTTCTGTGTAAAAGCGGATGATCCATGTTACTGACGAAACACTCATACAAGTGATGTTTAAGTGTAGAGCTATTAGCATTTATCGAAAAATTTTACGGCATAAAAATTGAAAAACCTACAGCAACTTTAACATGTACAGGTTTGTCTAATGAGAGCAGCTCGCTCTCTTTTTTCATGGGAACCCATCGTGTCGAATGTATGAGGTTTGGTCCTTTGTTGCCCTTTGTCGGTTAAAAAAATAATTTAAAAAATTGCAATAACTAAAGTCGGGCCACGTCAAACCACGACCAGTCCAAAAGCCTCAGGATGTTGCTGCAATTTCAGGCCAACGGCAGTAACATGATGCTCACAGAAGCTGTCACTCTCACACATGCCTGTGAACGCTCTCAGTTCCACGACAAACTCAATTAAAAAGGGATTTTGTTTTAGAAGAAGAAACGCCATTGTTCCGGTCACATCTGTTTTCCTTTTTTGTTTTTTGTTTTTTTTTAAGTCTAATTGTGAAAAACAGAAATTAATTAATTACATTGAGAAAACTGACAAAAATCTTGAGAAAATTAAAATCATGTTGGGTCATCAAAAACTTTAAGTGCAATAAAAGATCAAAGTTGCCTTAAATAAAAGCACCAACACATTCTAATTGCTAACAAACTTCATAGTTCTAACAAAAAGCAGAGGATAGATCGTGGGGCGACACTCTCTGCAGGTTTCTGGGACGTGACATCTGTTCGTTCCTAACGTCCCTCTCTGGCTTTTTTCTGCTGTCCCTCCTTCATACTCACAGTATTTTTCTAATCCCATTCTTGCCCGGAATCTGCCTTTAATACACTAATACGTTGTCCTGGCAGTTCCCGTCGGTGCTGTTCAAGGGCCGCGTGACGCTGTGCGAGGCTCTGTGCTGCGAGGTGCTCAAGTGCTGCGTCTCCAAGCTGGGCTCTCTACGGGCCGAGGCGTCGGCGCTGCTCTACCTGCTGATGAGGAACAACTACGAGTACACCAAGAGGAAGACGTTCCTACGCACGCACCTGCAGGTAAAGTGAGGTGACGGCAATACGTAAACCCTCAACTAGGACTTTTTTCGAAAAAATCGATACGGAAATATGTTGCAATATGTATTTTCAGGATATGTTGCAACGATTTTCAGCTGTGATGCGTGTCGTGATCAAAGTCCTCGCCAATGCCCGCCCCTAATCTACACAAGTTCAGTGACACAAAAGAACACTTTTCACACTACATCAGTGTGTTCATTGATTTGCCAAAACTGTTCAAATAAATTGGAAAGTAATTTTTAAATTAAGTTGTTTTGACTCAATTTGCTGGCTGAATTATCAAAATATAATATAGGGCTGTCAAATGATGATTATTATTTTAATCACAGTTAATTGCTGATTTTCAATAGTGAATTTTATCACGTTTAAAATGCTATTATTTTGCATTCCACAACAGTTTTTAACTGTATAAAATATAAAAATATAAAAATGTAAAGCAATTCTTACCAGTGTGACTTGACTGGGAATCAAAAGCTAACAGGAGAACATCTCTCGTGTGCTTCAGTGCCGTAACAAGGAAGAGACGGGCAGAGCTCACCCACCGCTAATTAGCTTAGCTCAAACACTCGTAGTCAATGGGAAGTGCTAGCCTGCCTCCACCTAAAGTCATCAGATAAACTTTCCAGCAGCTCTAAATGGTCCCATGTGCTTGTTGTGACTTGTTTTTTTTTACCACATTATATTATTTTTAGACTCAGATTAGCACTTTATGTAATTTAGTTGTTTTGTTTTTGTTTTTTTTTTAACTGACTTTTGTTTCGTTAATCTTCTTACAAGCTTCTTATCTGGAACTCGGGAGGGAGGCAAATAACAAAAAGCAAAAATTCAGAGAATTCATTCAGAGGAGTGTTGTTTGTCCTCTTCCATGACGTAGGGAGCAGGAAACCGCTGCGGCGGCGTGAGTAAAGACGCATCAAAGGGACAAAATAGCAGCAAGCGAACAGCAAAAAATGAACAGAAATAACGATATTTTGAAATGTGTTAATTGTGACCTTTTAATTAATGGTGGTTAACGCGTCAAGGCTGACAGCCCTAATATAACGTGATGTATCAAGACTACCAAGATCATACACAGAAACTTAAAATCATATCATGACCCATGTATGGTGATGCGTAACATATCATGAAGTAATTGCCAATATCCAGCCACAACACACTTAATGGTCTGTTACAAGGTCTGTCTGGACATCGGTGCTTATCCGTCCTAATATCCCCTTGTAGCCATTAGCCTTTTGACCTTAAACACTCTTCCAAGTGCTTGAGTTGCTTTCTTAAGCTGGTTATGAATGTGAAGAGGCTGTTTAAACAGTTTGAACTAAGATCTACTGCCGAGTGTAAGATTTCAGCCTCTCTGCTGACGCAGTGTCAGGAAGCCGTCCAGCTGTCACTGGGCTCTGTCAGTACAAACACTACTTTGAGAAATTGGTTGTGATGTTTTGTTCCTCCTTGTGTTTTTTTTTTTCTTCTCCTCATCCACTCCATTTTTATTCCCGTCTCCTTCAAGTTTCTCACTTTATCCCCCTTTCGTTCTCGTCTCTGGTCAGATCATCATTGCTGTGAGCCAGCTGATCTCCGATGTGGCGCTGAGCGGCAGTTCTCGCTTCCAGGAGTCTCTCTCCATCATCAACAACTTTGCCAACAGTGACAAGGCCATGAAGGTATCGTAGAAGTCAGAATAACCCGTCTAGGCAAACCAGAAAATCCAAATTATCGCTGATTTTTCAAAAAGCAGCAGTTATCATCAGCAACCCTTTTCTTAATTCGGTTGAGATGAACTGAGAAAGCATCCAACGGATAAAATCAGAGGCAGCTTTAAAAAAAAAAACCCTTCCTGAGCATTAGAGTTTTTCTAAACGACGGCAAGAGAGGGTTCAACCTAGAGACAAGAAGAAGAAGCCTATCCGTGCTCCAACTCTTTGTGCCTGTGTTTATTTATTTTTTCTTTAACGTTGACGCTGGATCCCGTCTCTCAAACACTCTGTCCCGATAAGCAAGATAAAATATGCGGCGCCGGGATAAAACTTCTGTTGTTTGTTTAAGCTGGAGACGTGTGAGAGGTGAAGACGATAAAAGACCCTCTTTCTTACAAGCAGCCATTGCTGTGACTTCGGAACACTTTTGGCACACATTCGCGCGCACTTCTGTGGAAAATATGATGAGGCATCAAACTGCAAAGTGTGTCCAAGTGCGGCAGATGTCTTTTCTAACAGACAAAGACTCCGATTTATTAAAAAAAAAAAAAAAAAAAAGGTTGAAGGTCCTACATGCTGACAAATACATGCACATAAAAAATCTCTCCGAGGATTGTTTGATAAATGCTGATATAAATATAGATTTGGGATGAAACATGCAGGTTATCAGGTAACCGATTTGCGTGATAGAATTTACACAGGAGCAAAACTTTCATAGTCGGTGTATGAATTCTCAAATGTAACGGTTTCCCAGCATGCAGGTGATTATTGGCTGCAGTGTGTTCATAAACTTTAAAAGTACACATAAATGGTCCCATTAATGTTTAACAGTAAACTTCGGGGTATACCCGTAGACAGCTATTAGTAAGTGGCGTGGTCTGAGAGTATCATGAGATTTCTGTTTTTTCCCACCATGCCTCTGAATCAGGATTGGTAAAAATCCTATCGCTCACGTTCTATTCGCCCTTTCAGTGACGCTGTCTGTACTCTCTGTCCTGATTGGCCAGTCTGCACTGTGCTCCTTCAACAGGTGGCGTCAGTATAAGCCGAGTAGCGGATTAGCTCTCAGTGCCTTACGCTTTGACTCGCCTCTGCGTACGACGGAGTGTCTGCAAGCGACGCCGTCAGTCGGCTCGAGCTCGAGCTGAGACGGACCGGTTTACTTAGTTACGACTTTCCCTGCAACCGTTTGTCTTGTTTCAAACGGGACTTTAAAGAGAGAGCGACAACAACATAAATAAAACACCAAATGCAGCTTTAATACAAGTGTGGAAACACTGTGGATCATTATATAAAACAGAATAAAATCAAGAAAAATGAAGTAGCTGCGTGCAACTACAATAACTTGAACTCGGTCAATGATGAGGGAGCTGATATTGGTTGTAATTCCCTCTTCCCGTTGTCTTTATTCCAAAATAAGAGCGCACAAATACTGAAAATGGCTTCTTACATTCTAACAAGTCAACGGTCAAACTGCACTGCAGATGTCAAAATGAGCTAAATGAGAATGAACGGGATGATTTAAGCCCGACGACATATTAATCTGGATTTTACGCATGTTCTCATCATCGTCGCGTTTTCATAAGTCAGAGTGTGTTTGCTCCTCTCTGCGTGCCGCAGTCCACGGCGTTCCCCTCTGAAGTGAAGGGTCTGACCAAGCGGATCCGAACGGTGTTGATGGCCACGGCTCAGATGAGGGAGCACGAGAAAGACCCCGAGATGCTGCTGGACCTGCAGTACAGCCTGGCGCGGTCCTACGCCAGCACCCCCGAGCTCAGACGAACGTGGCTGGACAGCATGGCGCGAGCACACCTCAAGAACGGAGACCTCTCTGAGGTATGAACACACACGCACACACGCACGCACACACGTTGGTAAATCTCATGTTTCACTTTGTGTCACTTGTTTATCTTTCCCTTTACGTCTCTCAATCATCAGTAATGCGCACCAGCAGGACAAGCAGGTCCTGTATTGTGATCACGTCATGTTTCCACATTGTTTCGTGCAGCCTCATCATCCCTCCTCTGTCAAGTGCAGCGATAACCGAAAAAAATTATTTTCATTTCGGTGCCGTCGCCGCTTCACCTGCTGAGCCCCCACACCAAAAACAGCAAACACCTCGCAGACCTGTCATGTCTGCATGGAACAGTGAGGCCTGTTCACGTGGCTCTCACAGTGAAGAGAGGCGTCCGGCGTGGAGTGGTTGAAAGAGAATTTGTTTTGGCAGGAGATGGAACTGATAAGGAAGCCACAAGGTTTCAAAACAGGACGGTATTGTGCGTTGCATTAATCCTGGTCCCTTCAGAACACAATGATAATAGTGCATAATAAAATATGAACCTATATTAAAGGACCTAAGCCGGGTTTCCCCTGGTTAATAAAAAGTCCAATAATCTTAATTGGAAAGTAATTGTGGGACTCAACTGATTCTGAGCTATTATTATATTTTAAACACACACTGCTTGGATAAGAAGACATTTCCTGCCACTACTTTGTTTGAATTGGATAATGTAACAATATAGAATCTTCATCATGAAGGAACATTCTCTCTTCTTCCCCAAAGGAAGTTCATAGGTCAGGATTGTGCAGAGCTTCGGCCAGCCTGGGTGGTCTGGTTAATGCGCTGTTAGCCCGAGGCCACGAAGTCAGTTTCTATTTATATGTTTTGTTTACTGTTTTTTATTAAATGCACGGCTTGAAAACAGGATGACAAGATGACAGCGCGGCAAATCTCTCCTAAAACAGTGATTAATTGTGATTTTTGTTTTTAGTCTGTTTTATCGTGTTTTTCTTTGGATTTTGTTTTCATTTCAATTTTGCCGTTTAAGTTTTCATTTTGTTTCACTCGCTTCACCCGCGGATTTGAATGAACGAATCCCTGCAGGCTAAGGAGAGGACACTGTTGCTCACAGCGAGTCACGTGTCGAGCTTCATGCTCTTCTTCAGACTTCAAAGACACAGAGACGACGCTTTATTTGAAATGTACCCACTAGGGTCACGTGATGGTCACATGATACCAGTGAAAAAAATATATAAGATTTTCAGTCACAACACCTGTGACCCCCTCATAGTTAAAGTTTTTTCGTAGGGTCATTCTACTCAGAATGTAAAGCGTTTACAACTAGTTGATCAAATTATATTAGCCATGTGGCCTGATGTTATTTTTTCTGTGCTGCAAAGAGCTTCTCTGTTCCTGTAGTTTTATTTGTTCATTTGTTTGCATTTTTTTTCACTGGTGTCATATGACCCTATGGGGTACGTTTAAAATACGGCGTCTCCTCGACATCTTTTAAGTCTGAGGAAGAGCGTGAAGCTGGAAAACTTCACTCCTTGTGTGGATGCACTAATTGAAGAGCACGCCAAGTTAGCAAGTGTGCCGATTTTTCTTTTCCTTTCAGTTTGAGTTCGGTTGTTTAGTCTACAGAACCTGGCCTGGAAGGTTTTTGGATGTGCGCACTGTCCTTTGTTTTGCTCAGCACTGTTGCTGCCCCGCAGCAAGTGACAGATTCCGATCCTGTGGAGTTTACATGTTCTCCCATCCTTTCAGTTTCCAGTTTCCCCCCCACTACCAAGCACACATACATGTAGCTCTCCTGTCAGTGCTTTTGAGCGTCGCGCTGTCCTAAAGGTGTCCCGGAGTTGGTCACCGTTCGATGGCTGCCCACTGCTCCTCAGGGTACATAATAAATAAACGGGTACTCATAAAAACGTGTCACCGCTCAGGCCAAATTCATAAAACTGAAAAACAGAATCATTTCACCATCATATATAAAATTAAAGACTCACGTAACGTTTTGACTTTAAATGCCATTTGGGGCTTGTTTGGAATTACGAAATGAAAAAGCATAAAATTGAAAAATGTAAGTCCAAGTTGCGTCGTTCTTTGATCATTTAAGGAGTCAAAGATGTCTAGCATGTCCCAAAAAAAAAGACACAAGTTTAACATTTAAGTTGTCATCAGCCTTTGAAGTGACTTAAGCGGATTGCAATAAACGAGCAAAGAAGACGGTAAACTGCTGAGAAACAGCAGAAATGAAAACAGCGTTTTTCAGGCGGCACAGGCCTGTTGTTGTTGTTGCCAGCTTGTTTTTCAGGTGTGTGTGACCGTGTGGTGTATTTAAGGTTGAATCACGCGTTACAGTTACTGTGACAGCGTCAAATACGAGCTGCTGACTTCAGTTCCACCTTTGACTCCTTGAACCTGTGGCAAGATTTCTCCTCTCACTTTCATGCAAAGCTGCATGTTTCCACTCGCGGTCTTGTGGTTCTGCTTCAGAAATGTTTGCTTCATCTGCTGTTTGTTCCCTCCACAGGCGGCCATGTGTTACGTACATGTGGCGGCGCTGGTTGCAGAATACTTGCACAGGAAAAGTAAGTTCCTCTGTCCGTCTACACACACACACACACATACACACACACACACACAAACAAATATTATGCTTATCGGATGCCAGGCATTGTTTGGTTGGTTCATCCAGCTGAAGATGGACTTAAGTTAAATATTTGGATACATCAAACTGCTGCCACTATGAACGAGTTAAATTACATCCTTAAATGACACAATGAGGACAAGACTCCAGACTGTAAACACACGGTGCCACATGCTCTTAGAGAGCGTTGTGCTTTTTTAGGAACATTTGCCTTTGCTGACAATAAAGGACGAGCCCTTCGGTTCCCTGGCTGTTGTTGGATACAGCATGCAAACACTCCCCAGGCTGATATCTTTGGACCCACACAATAACGTCTCGCAAAGAACAAAGCCTCACAATACTGTTTTTGTTCCTATGTGTTTTTATCTAATGCAAAACCTGCCGTTAAATAAACCGTCTAAACAAATGTGAGCTGCTGTTTGCCTCTGAGGAAAGACAACGGACAAAGAGATTTCGTGAGGTGTAACAGCTGGCTGACAGCTATCGCTTATCTGTCAAAAATTTGTTTGCAGCAGTGTGGACGCAGTGTCTCTGCTGTCTATGTGTAGTTTTTTTATTGGCAGGTCAGTACAATCCCACTACTGCCCCCTAGCTATGATATTTTCACCAGACTCAAGTCAGGATATGATGTTATAGCAGTTTCACAGTTTTGGGATGTGTTGGGTTGCTCGTCCTATGCTAGTACGCTGGTTTTAAAAGCATTATTACCTTTTGTCAAGTGCAAATTATGTCACTAAAAGGAAAACTTGATCAATGTTAGTTTCAACTATTAATTTAAAACTTTCAGTCTGTTTTTCTCACTTGTATTGCAGTAAACAGGATTATCAAAAAAACAATAACACCAACTAACCAATACTATCATAAAAACCTGCCAATCCTGCTGACTGTGAGCTTAACGTAGCACCACCTAGTGGACTGAAAAAGAAGTAGATTTTATGAACGTAACAGTTTTATTGGTATTAACAAACAAACAAACAAAATAATAATAATAATAATAATATGTGTAAGGAACAAATATTACAGGATGTCTGTGTATTGATACAATATTGCCACAGAAAATACTGCAGTATTTTCCTCATCCATACTGTAACTTGCAATGGCGTATTACGGCCACCAGGTATTTTTGAAAAAAAAAAAAAAAAATTAAA
>JAQLOL010000016.1:3893274-3903611 GCA_029783665.1 Naso thynnoides | reverse complement strand
TGACACTGATTGGCTGATATTTTTTATTTGTATTTTTTATAAAGGCTGTTGAATGAGAGAATCGTTTTTGTATGCAGCTCTGCGCTCTTGCTGTTCAGTCCAGCCTTTCTCGTTGGGTTTTTGTCCCTCGAGTTGAAATTTCCAGTTTGGTTTGTTAAGTCTCCCGCTTGTTTGTCTGTCAACAACAACAGTTTAAGACGCCGCTTGTCCGACTCTGACAGAACTGGAGGGGGAACGGTGCATCTCGTCGTCGCTGTGTTGCAGCGTTTTCAGAATTGCACTGATTAGCCCAAAGGGGGCCGTGCAATTACTGGTCAAAACAAGTGGGCATATTTTTAACTGATTGGTCCAGAGGGAGACTGCATCATTTGTGACATGCTGTTGCCTTGTTTTTGTGGATGTTGCTGTTGTTTTCCCTCCAGATTTTGGGCTTTAATATTCAGTTTTTAAAACCTTTCTTCCCCTTTCCTTTGCTTTGGTCAATCTTCTGATTTCCCCCCCTTCCTTCTTTCTTTTTCTTCTACAATTTCAACAACTGTGTGCCACGATTTTTTATTTAATTTGAAAATACTTGGCCTTGTAATGGCACTCTCCTCTCCTCTCTCTCCTCTCCTCCTCTCCTCTCTCTCCTCTCGCTCTCTCTTTTTTGCTGCTTCTGCTCTGCTGAGCCCTCCCACCAATTCTTCATTTAACTTCTCTACCTCGTCTCTCTTTCTCCCTCCTTCCCTTCACCTTGCTTGACTCGCTTCAGTTCACGCTCTCCTCTTTTCTGTCCCGTCTCTCTCTCCTCCTCATCTGCTCCTCCTCCATTCCTTCCGTCTCTCCCTCCTTTATTTTAATCATATTGTCACCGTAATGGTCCACTGCTTCAAGCCAAAGCTTTTAAATAAAAACATGTGAATGAACACTGGCTGCTTCATGCACACATACACTCAGTGGGTGTGTGTGTGTGTTTGTGTGTGAGGCTCTGTCCCTCTGCTCCCCCGCCTCGCTCTCTGGGCTTTTCATACGCTCACTCGCCCTCGACATTTCACATGCAAATGCATGTATATGTAGGATACACACACACACGCGCGCGCGCACACATGCGCACATGCATGCAGGAACAAGAACACACAGGGTTAGGCGAGCAGCAATGTTCAGTTCAGAGGCATGAAACGCAGAAAACTTCACATGAAATCTCCGTCTGGGCAGCGAACATGAATTCTGCACCACGGACTGGAGTCGATTTGAGTCCTCTAAAACGTTGCTGTCATAATGCATTCATCTTTTCCCCCTGCTGGCGAGAGAGAGAGCATGGACGCCACCTAATGGCGAGAATGCACAGCAGTGACACAGCTGGGCTCTGTGGCGGATGGGGGAAGGGGGCGAGGCTGTGTTGCGTGTGTGTGTAATTGTGCAAAAGTGCGTGAATGTGTACGTGCGGTTTGTGCTTGTGCATACACGCGGCGTGATGTGGCCGTGCGTCTCTCCGGTGTCAGTCAGCCTGATGAAGCCACAGTTGTGCTTCATGCATGACACAGACCTGATGTTTTATTATCAGCACCGACAAGCTCGGTGGTGTGGCGTTTTTTTCACATTCTGATACAGACCGGATGGGTGTGTGTGGATCCTGAGATGTGAAAAATAAGCACTTTGTTTTTTTAAAAGGTCTAATATTAAAGATTTAATGACTTTCACTAGAAGTATACAAAGAAACATAATGACTAGAGGTGGTGGAAAAACATCATTTCCTGTGAAAATGTAGATTCTCATTCTCTGAGATTCAAAATCAGTCTACAAATCTTAAAGAATGTTTCTTTATTGCATTTTTTAAATTTGCCAGGCGATAAATATGTGAGAGGAATGATGAAAGATTATTGGTGATCAACTCGAAACAACTTGGAACTTTTGACTTAGCTGAGGATTTAAAAACTGTTGAAACTTTCATGCCAAAAAGCTTTTATTTGTGCAAGTTAAGCATAAATAATCCAGAGCTGTAATGATCCATTGAATAATTGATTAACCAATTGATAGAAAATGAGTTTCCAACTGTTTTGACAGTCGATGAATTGCTTCAGTCGTTTTTCAAATGAAAAAGTAAAAAGAACCGCTGGTTTAGTGTCTTAAATGTGAGGATTTGCAGCTTTTCTGTGTCATTTATGAAAATAAATGAGTCCGTGTGTTTCGGGCTGCTGTTTCTTAGACAAAAAAAGTAATTGGACGACGTCACATTTGGCTTTAGAAAATTGAGATGAGCATTTGTAGCACTTTCCCGACATTTCATGGAATAATTAATCATAAAAATAACGGACTGATTAATCAATAATGAGAATAATCTTTAGTTGTAGCCCCAAGTAAATCTTACCTTTTGTCGAAGGTTTGTCTTTGCATGTTTATATTCTAGAGGTTGACAGTTTAATGCGAAAACCCCCTCATAATTTGTACACATTTTACTCTCCCTTCATGCCATAATTTGTCACTCTGTCTTACAAAACAGACTGAAGTGGATTCTGTAATTAAACCTTCTATGCATTGAATCAGGAATTGATTTTGAATTGGAAATCTGTATCAAATAATGACCCCAAGAATCCCTAATAGTGACTTTCATTTTAGGCTTTAATTTTGGCCGGAAATAGAGCGCTCCGCCTTTTGTCCTCCGGAGGGAAACAGACTAGAGATATAGCGAGGCACTTTGTAACAATGGAGAGAACTTTTTAAATCGCTAAGATGGATGCCCAGAGCAACGTTAGATTATTTGATCGCCACACATCAGCTTTGCTCCATAATGTCACAGAAGTGTGCGACAGCTCCCACATAACGTTACCGCTTTGGTTGGTCCGTCTCTCGGTGTAACTCTGTGATGTCCTCTAAAGCTGATGTATAGTCAGATATATGTAGCCGGGCGGATGAATCGTGTCCTCATAAAGATGTTTGTTTTAAACTGATGAAAATGTTTTGCCACAAACGCGGCATCAACAAACTTTGAGGGAGTTTTCTTTGTTGACGGCGACTGCACCATCCCATAGTACACGTGTTGCTGGTCGGACAGTGTTTACAAGCACAAGACGTCACAGGCCCCAATATGAAGGACCGCCCTAGAGACTTAGGATTGTTTTTGCAATGCAAGGGTTTTTTAAAACTCTGTGACTGTCTCCACCCTGTTCAGCAATGAAAGCTGGGGGCGTGTCATCAGTCTCTAGTTCAGCGAAGCGTCTAGAGGCTCACTTGTGAGTCTATGATTATTAAACTCTTAACTCTTCGTCTTTGTGTTTCAGCCTGGCCCAGGTACCGCGTGCTGCGTGTGCAGGAGTTGGGCCAGTACAACCTGGAGATCCTGTCCGCTGATCTGTCTGATGACTCTCTGTACGAGTGCCAGGCCCCTGATGCCGCCCTGAGGTCCAGGAGGGCCAAACTCACGGTCCTCAGTACGTTTGTGTGCCGGTGGACTTGCCTGTAGAAGGTTTGTAAGATACGGCGTGTTTCTAACCCTCTCCTCTCCCGCTCCAGTTCCCCCAGACGACCCGGTGATCGATGGGGGTCCGGAGGTGCTGCTGAACGCAGGGGAGTCCTACAATCTGAGCTGCGTGTCTCGAGGGGCTAAACCGCCGTCTATGATCGAGTGGCTGAAAGACGGACTGCCTGTGGACGGGGCTGTCAGCACCACTGTAAGACTAAAATAGAACCCACATTCACTCTGAACACACTTTAATGAGGGTTTTTACAGTTACAGTGTTTCATCTTTATTGTAAATATTGCATCAATGTCCGTGCTGTCCCTCATCAGGAAGTGCTTCCAGACAGGAAGAGGGTGACCACACGCAGCTTCCTGCCAATCCAGCCTGTCGACAGCGACACCGGGAGGAACTACAGCTGTGTGGCCACGAACCTTGCTGTTCCCAGCGGCAAAAGCACAACTGTCACCCTCAACGTACACCGTAAGCCATTAAATAATAAGTGATGTTTTGCTAATGAGGTGTGGTTTCTAAATGTTGGTAAGACGTTAACACAAAAATAATGTCGTTTTTATCTCGGTGAGTAACAAAATTTTAAAAACCCTGCATAAAACGAGTTGCTAAAAGTAAATATAAGAAGGAGCGTGGTTTCATATTTGAATCATCAAACACCTGCTGGTAGCTAAATGTTTTATAGCTGTTGTCAAGTGAAGCGTGGAAGCCATTTTGCATCCAACTGTCCTCCAGATTGCAGCATATATTAGATGTAGTAATGCTGCTGGTATGCGACTCTCTTCCAGATCCACCCACAGTGACCTTGTCCATTGAGCCTCGCTCTGTCCTCGAGGGGGACAGAGTCACCTTCACCTGCCAGGCGCACGCCAACCCTCCGATTATGGGCTACAGGTCTGCATCCACAAACATGCGCATTGTCTTTTTCACTGGGCTTCTTAAATAACTAACTACCTGACCAAAGTGCATGACAGAAATGTGTTTTTTCTTTTGGGGTTTGTATGAATCTAGTTCAAAATTTTCATGAATCCAAACTGTATTTCTTCGTTTTGCTTTTAAATGTAGTGTTTATTCTTAAATCCTCTTAAAGCTGGGGTAGGCAGTTTATTTTTGCCGTCTTCGGACAAAAATTTCATAATAACCTTTCAGCATAAAGTAGTTGAGGTGGTTTCAAAAAACGCTAGACTTCCTCACCTCTCCTTGGTTCTGTATTCAGGATTTAGAAGACAAAGACCATGACAGGGTCTTTTTGGCCAATCACAGTAGTTTTAGAGAGTGCATGTTCCTATTGGCTGCCCTACATTGTGCTTCTTAGTGAGTACATTTACACGCACACTTAAGGCCATTTAATGGACTATTGAGCTTGTCCTAGTATACAAACGACTTCGCTACGCTAGGCGGCGATATGGTTGCTATTGGACCGACGGGTTAGCCAAGCAAGCTAAAAATAAGTAAGGAAGCTCCATGTCATATGGTAAAAAACATGGACAACTTTACAGTGCTGTTTACTTCATATCTACGCTTTATTTTTGGTGCAAATTTGATGAATGCTTCTGCTCGTGCTTAGGGGATTCTTGTTTTCTTACTGGCTTTCTTCTTCAAATTTATGCTGTTCTAGTTCTGAATCAGACGCCAGAGTTTTCCTGAAATGCGTCCTTCCTGAAATTCAAAAAAAGCATCTAGAACGTGAAAAATGTATCCATTCAAGCGGTGCTGGGAGGCGGGGCTTTTCTGAGAGCAGACCGGGAGAATTGCGTAGTGTTGAGTATAGTGATTGTAGTTAGACTTAGTTGTTAGCATATTTTATTTTTCACACGTCCACAGTTCACTTAATAAGCAGCCGGCTTCTCTCCACCCGACCCCCTCCTTCCACAGCAGTGCGCTACCACCAAAGAGAAAGTGAAACTAACTCCTTTATATCTTTAATACGTCTGAGTTTAACTTGACACTGAAATTTAAGAGAATGGTTCGTACATGCCATCTCCTTCACTGCAGCCTGCATTTGTTGCCGTTGTAGCATTAATATTATTTGCTCCCGGTCCTCTTCATTCATTCGGATGCGTGAGCAGCAGAGCAGAGACTCCACGCAGCGGGCGGATGCAGCAAAGTCAGATTGAACAAGGACTTCGCTTTTATCTTGCTAATCCATGGCGGTGTGTGTGAGTTTGTTGGTTGTGTGTGTGTGTGTGTGTATGTGTGTGTGTGTGAACTGTTTCCTAGGCGATATGTGAGAGATTGTGGGAAAATCTTCTCACCAGGATTCTTCTGAATCACAAGCCATTGATTTTTTTTAGAGGGGGCAGGGCGCAGGGCTTGGTTGGTGACGAAAGCGAACACCAGATGCCAGGAGTCCCCTGATCAACCAATCACAAAAGTTGTTTGCAATAGCTGGGTTTCAACCAGTAGAGGGCAGTCGCTATAACCTTATACGTAGAATTCAATTATTTTGCACTTAAGTGACAAGATTCGGACCTGAATCAATCAAACACACTATTAAATACTTACTAGTTTTGGTTTTCAGCTGATTAAAAGTGGTTCACGAAATGAAACGCAGGCTGGAGCAAAAACAGGGAGGGGAGGGGGTAGCAGAGTTGCTTCCTTAGAAGTCTCATGCTATGGCTAGCTTGCTTCCCAAAAGTCGCCTACCCCGTCTTTAAGTAGACATTAAAAAGAAATGCATGTAAATCCATTGAGAGTAAATTAGAGAAAGAAGACATTTTAATATGTGTGGTTTCCATTTGTGCCGCATGTTATTCCAGGATGTGCCCATGTATTTTTCATTGTGTACAACACTGCGTGTTTTGACCCCAGGTGGGCTAAGGGGGGCGTGGTGCTGCAGGGCGCCAGAGAGAGTGTCTTCACGACCAAGGCCGACCACTCCTTCTTCACTGAGCCTGTCTCCTGTCTGGTTTTCAATGCAGTGGGAAAGACCAACGTCAGCATCCTGGTGGACGTTCACTGTGAGTCACACAACACTCAGCTCACCTCATTCAGTCGCTTGTGGCCCACTTCACTCGCTACAGTCTGGAGTCAGACGGATAAAACACATCATTGTTGTGTTTCTTTTTCCTCTGAGCAGCTTCTCCCCTTTAGTCCTACTGCATTATTACTCAAACACAACAAAGAACATCTCTCTCTCGCTTCCTGTGTCTCCAGTCGGTCCAATTCTGTTGGTGGAGCCGCAGCCAAAAACAGTAG
Organism: Naso thynnoides; assembly: GCA_029783665.1. NCBI lineage: Eukaryota > Metazoa > Chordata > Actinopteri > Acanthuriformes > Acanthuridae > Naso > Naso thynnoides. The sequence goes on along the minus strand of JAQLOL010000016.1, from coordinate 3,896,968 downwards.
ACGTTGACTCTGATGTCACCCTCAACTGCAAATGGGCCGGAAACCCTCCGCTCACGCTCACGTGGTTCAAAAAGGGTTCAAACATGGTAAGAAGATACGAGCCCAGGCCATGCACATTTCCTCTCTGTTCTTGTCTTTGCACTATTTTTACAGTTCACGCTTTCGTCTCCTGTGTTTACAAAAGCTTCCTGTCATTCAGCGGTGTTATCTTGTCTGCACAGTGCACACCTATAGTGTCTCTTTCTCTCAATTTTCATGTATCATTCTCTCTTACATTCTTTTTTTTTATCCAATGTTGAATCACTTTTAGTAAAATTTAATGACTCTGCTATAGCCATATGCGCCTTCTAAATTTGACTGGTACAGCAGAAACTTCTTGCAATGCGATGTCTGGCAGCTATATTGCAGGTCATAAACAACTGTGGCTTTTAAAAATATGATTGCATTTAAAGTATTTACAACAACAACAAAGTTTAATTTACATGGCTGTTTGTTATATTCTTTTTTAGAGTAGAAGACATAATTATGTTTCTTTTCTTTATTTTATAGTTTGATAAATAAAATAATGACTGGAAACAGATTTAGAGTGAGACAAGCAACACAGGACACCAGAACAGGAAATACTGTATATCTATCTATTTATCTATCCATCCAGCGGCTCAATACCAATGTTATGCCTTACAGTTAACAGGATGCTACAGCCAACAGCCCATTATCTTAGCTAAGCATAAAGTCTGGAAACAGTAAGAAACAGCCTGCCTGGCTTTGTCCAAAGGGAACAAATCTACCTTCAAGCCATTTAAAGTTCAGCAACAATAACACGTCATATCTGATTCCAAATAAGAAAAAGATTTTGAAATGACATGTTGTAGTTAACGGGGGTTTAGGTGTTAATTAGCTTTAGCTTCTAGGTAGCGCAAGGCTAGCAGTTTCCGGTCTTTATGCTATGCAAAGCTAAGTGTCTTTTGGTTCAGTTTTTTAAATTTACATTAACAAACATAGAATTTGAATCAATTTAAGTCATTACACGAAAAAAGTGAGTATATTTCACATAATAACACATTTTTTAACCGCAACCAGCAGCTCTATGGGTCGTTCTGTCAGTCGGTCAGTTGGTCAGTCTACAAAAATTCCCCACAGTGGCCACAGTTTTCTCCCTAGGAGGCTGAAATTTGGCATGGAAGCAAATTGCGTGTGTTTGTGTGTGTGTGTCATGGCAAGTACCTAAAAGGGGCGGGGCATTGGGAGTGGCGTATTGCAAAAAGGTGCATAACTTCCAATGGATTCACAGACTTGACCTTGTGGAAAGGTTGGTCACGAGTGAAAGGACGGCTGATTAGCTGTTTGGACCAAATAGCAAAAAGGGGGCGTGGCAGTGGGAGTGGCTTGCAACAGAAAGCGCATTACTTCTAAACAGATTCATGTAACATGGCCAAACTTTGTAAACACACACACACACACTCACACTTTTACTGGTCATAGCTTGCCCTTCCTCTCACTTTAGCCCTTCCCTCTTCCAGAACTCGTTCTTTTTCTGTTAGCCACTCATCCACCCTGTCCTACTGTCCCTTTTACTCTTTAGTTTAATTTAATTCAAATTTGGAGAGTCAGTTTTTGAAACCAACATCTGTATAATCAGTCTAGATCAGGTATTTCTTCCTCTCCAGGTGGATACATATTGAGCCATACTTTTCACACAGCTAATTTTCCCATAGATGTGGTTGCTAGGCAACTGCAAAACCTTTGTGATGGGTTAAAAGTAGATCTGCAAGTGTGCATTGTTGGTAAGGGTCAGAGTTGTGGAGCATGTTTACTAAAATAAGGCCAGACATGCAAAAATACAACAAGCCACACAGGTGGAGGTACAATACTACAACAGCCTCTCTTCTTTTGAACATGACCATGTGGGCTTTTATTTTGTTTATCCCCTCCTGCTGTTTAGAAGATTTGCTTTGTTTATATTTGTGTCTTTTTTCCTCTCCCCCCCACAGGTGCTGAGTAACAGCAACCAGCTGTATCTGAAGTCGGTGAGTCAAGCGGACGCCGGCCAATACGTATGTAAGGCCATCGTCCCACGGATTGGAGTCGGAGAGACGGAGGTCACACTCACTGTCAATGGTTAGAAAACATTCACACACATTTTGTGCATCACTGCTTGCAGATGAATAGCTTGTACTTTCTAAAAGGTCACGTTGTCAGTAATTGAAAAAAAGAATGTGTTATGTCCAAAGTGGTGGCCATTTATTTTTAAAATCGTACGACAGGCCTCTTGAACAGGTCTGGTGAGGTCGATGCCAGGCTATAATGTGATTTTTGCAGGTTGTTGTATTTAATTCATTTCTCTCTTTCACTTTTTTCGGCCATTGCAGGTCCTCCCATCATCTCCAGTGATCCAGTTCAGTATGCAGTGAGAGGGGAGAGAGGAGAAGTGAAGTGCTACATAGCCAGCACACCTCCTCCAGATAAGATTGTAAGTCAAAGGAAAGGGAAAAACACAGTCCTATGAAACATTTCTGGCACCGATCCCACAGTGGAAATGTCCAAATTTTAGCCCAGCGTCAATAATTCACAAAATGAAAGAGAAAAATGTCAAGCAGAGAAAAGCTGTGGTCACAAAGAGCACAAGATTGTACCATTTTGTCTGACTTACAGTTACCGCACCTTTCTGTTCCTAAATGGCTCCACTCCTGCACGGGAAATGCTTTTAGGCCCTGTCCCCTTTTCTTTTTGAGTGATGACTCACCCTTAAACTCTTCCAGAATTTTCCTCCATCCCATCACATAAACAAACCAACACTAACACTAAGCTGGTCCGCTTTTAGCTCCTGCGTCAGAAATCAGCCTGGATGCTTTCTCCACTCGGCTGTATCGCAGAGACGCAGCAGTAGTAGTTCCCCTGCTCCCCGGCCTCTGTGACTGATCCATCCTGACTCGCAGTGCGCGCTCCTAATGCAAGTGGCGAGGGTCGGGACAGAAAAAGATTTATAAAATATAAAGGACTGGAGAGGAACAGTTGTCCCAGTAAACGACACAGCCAAGAGATTATCCTTCTCTGGAATAAGTGGGCAGATTATGGGAACATGTGGGCTTATGCATAATTAACTCACCTTAGTACAGTTCTATACTGCTGAATAATACAGTTGCTTTTAGTGGCTCTAAAGCTGGAGAATGTGCAAGATTCTCGCCAGATCAGTCACCCCCCACCCACCTCCACTTCAGTGTGCAGAAACATATAAACTGTTGCTGGTTTTAGCGACTCATGCAATGTTTACATGTGAGTGTGTAAATGTGTGCGCTCTGTTTGTGCTGTGCCCTTTTACAGAATGGTTTTTATTTATAGATCCAGTTTGAAAGAAGTGGCCAACTATGGCTTTTCACTGAATATCATACAAACTCACTGACTCTGATGTGATGAAATGAAACCTGTTATCAAATATTTTATTGATTAAAATTCTATGTTTTTCTTTGTTTGTTCAATTGAAAATTTCAACAGAGGTAACATTGCTCTCCTTTAGAGTCATTTATGATATGTGAGTAATTTATAATGTTTTAGAGACAATAACAACGGAAAAAAATACACACAGGTAAAACAATAATATTACTCATTTGCACTTACCGTTTGTGTAGCTTAAGCTGTTAAAGAAATTCCCATGAAATTAAATTGGTAAACTTAAAGCTTATAGAGTAATTTATAG
>JAQLOL010000016.1:3878628-3893174 GCA_029783665.1 Naso thynnoides | reverse complement strand
CAGGGTAATTGGGGACAGGAAGTAAAACTATCAATAATACAAGGGAAGACAAGATTTTCAAAATAAAACAGGAAGCCGCGACACAACGTAGAGACAGACTACACAAACATAACTTAACATAATTTCTTTGACATGACAGCATGTAACGTAAAAGCAGACGAGCCCGAGGCTCCGACAAATCAATACGCTACGATGATCTGAAAAACAACTGAGCCTCTTTTAGAAACAAAAAAATCATATCAAATGATAATAACTTAATTAAAAAACATTATTTACCGTTGTGCATTGCGGCTCCTCTGTGCTCAGACCGAGGTGATGGTGGGTTGACAGGAGGACGTATTAACGTTAACTGGGGTCGGATGTAACTGTACGTTGTTTATGTCGTACTTCATTGGGGTCGTTGTCATGTTGCACGGCTTCACAGTGTTTACAACAAACTTGTCATTTTTAAGTTGGAAATGGTCCCACACTAAACTTCGCCCTAACTTCTCCATGTTTACATGTGATATCTGCGGCAGCCATGACAGCAGCTTGTAGGCAGCTTAAGAACATTTTTTCCGTTTTCTCTGTTTCCTATTAGTGTCGCCCCCCTTTGGTGAGATGTCTCATTGCTGCCACATAGTGAAATTCACTGCAACGCTTCAAGACTCACGCTACGCAACACAACCTGAATTATATTGTGACAAAATCCTTAACGATCAATTACTGATCATCACTTAATCATGCCCATCCCTACTGTTCACTTTCTTGCCGAGAATTTGATGAAAACACAGCACTCTCGTGTCTGTCCGGTAATTATAACGCTACAGCTAGCAGATGGTTAGCTTAGCCTGGCGCAAAGACTGTAATCTGTGGGAACCAGCTAGCTCGACTCTTGAAAAAGTTATTTAGTCCATCACTTGTTTATCCCGAACAAAAACTGAAGTGTGAAAATATCTAAATACTGGATTCAGGAGGAGATTCCTGTTAATTAGTTAGCCTCAGCGTGCTGGATGGAGAATTTGTTAGCTGAGGAAAGAACTATGCTAACAGTTAGTTTCTCCTTTGCTAAGCAAAGCTAACAGGCCGCTGGCTGGTGCCTCATATTTAACCTACAGAGAGCGGTATCAATCTTCTTACGTAATTCTCAGCAACAGTAAAAACAGCTGTGTTCGTCTTATCATTTTAATAACAAGAAAAACAGCTTATGGTGTTTTTTTTCCCCCTGATTTTAAAACCTCCATTACAGTAAAGTGAAGTAATTTTCTCAACTTTTCAGACAATTCTGTTTCTTTTATTACTTGCCTTAACCCACTCAGTCATTATCTCTGTATGACTAATAAAAAAAAGATTTTAAATGAAATTGTTTTGATATATTTTTAAAAGTCCCCAAAGTCATCTCTGCAATATTGTCACATCTGAGAGGGAATTTGGTCCTAAAAAATTGTAATATTTGAGCATCAGTGAAGTGAAGTGAATACATTACATTTATTGTCTTTGTTCAAAATCAAGTACATGGGAGTGCCACTCCTGATCATACTATTAAAACACAGACACGTTTTAATTAAATAATAATAATAATAATAAAATTAAAAGAAAAATAGATGAGTTGAATATAATTTTGAAAATGAAAAACAGTGTATTGCACTTTAATAAAGTAATAATTGTACCAGAAGAAATATCATTTTTGCAGTACAAAAGGTATTTTTTATTAATTGAAACAAAAATTGAGCATCTAATTATTTGTAACATAATTTAATATTGCGTACTGTGTGCTGCAGGTGTGGGCGTGGAAGGAGAACGTGTGGGAGAAGGAGAAGGGGACGCTGCTGGAGAGGTACACAGTGGAGCAGAGCAAACCGTCAGCCGAGGGCGGCGGCGTCCTCTCCACCCTCACCATCAACAACGTAATGGAGTCTGACTTCCTGTCCACCTACAACTGTACGGCGTGGAACTCGTTCGGCCCCGGCACGATGATCATCACGCTGGAGGAGACAGGTGTGTTTTAGGGATTTGCTGTTTTTCATTTTTAAGACAGCAAGCAGTGGTTTCATAAGGAATATAACAAAAGAGAAAATTGTTAATTTTCGTGTGTCAAATGAAATGCTGAGGTTCACCCTGAACCCCCTGTTGTTACATCCCTAACTCTCAACCCCCTCCCTGTCTTTTCCTCCTCACGACCTCATTTCAGAGGAAGTCCCAGTGGGGATAATAGCTGGTGGGACTGTGGGCTCTACCATCCTCCTGTTCATCTTTCTGCTGGTTCTCGTGCTTATCTTCTACCGGCAGCGCAAAGGCAGTGAGTCATTCTCTCCATGTGCTTAACACATATAATAATATAAAGGCACAATCTGCATGTTCAGTAGCTGTTCCCATGTCTCTTAGAGGATTATGCTCTAAATAATTGATTCTCAAACTGTGTTGGAGGTTGACTGCTCCTGTTTTTTTTTTGTTTTTGTTACATTTTTGGAAAATGTAGCGTGCAGAACTAATGTTTTGATGTCAGATGACCCGGACTCATTTTGAGGTGACACGGCAAAAACAAAAGGCGCTTCCATGGTGATTTCACATTCGGATAGGTTTACAAAATGGAGGAAAAAATTTCAGGGTGGAGAGAAAAACAAGGGACGCTTCAGGTACAAACAAGACAAAGCTGGGTGACAGTGATGTTGACCATTCGCCACTTCTAAGTCAAGAATGTTGACACATATCTTGCTCTTGGGTTCACAGCGAATGTGGTAGGATGTAAAGAGAGACCTGTCTGTGTGTTCTGTCTGAAAACTCTTAACACATTTTAAAAGACACTTTGAGACATTACACCCCACTCGTGACAGTAAGTCTTTTGAGTTCCTCAAAGGATCTCCCACTCTAAAAAGAAAAAACAGAAAAAAACAACCCTGACAAAACAAACAAACAAAAAACAACAGCTACCTGCTTCTGCAGCTGCAGCTTCCGTCTGCAGGCAGCCTCCATGTTGCCTTTGAGGCAGAGCAGTCGTAAGAAAACTTGATTAACGAAACAAGTGAATGAAACAGCACTTTGTTGTTATTTTCTAAAAAGGTACACTTGGCTTTTTTAAAAACATACTTTTGAAAAAGCCAAAATCAAACGTGAAATGTTTTGTCACAGTGCTGTTTGGTGAGGGGGCGGGAGGTGGGCACGGGAATTTTTCTCCCTCCAAAGGGAGGCGTGTCAGAAAAAGTTTGAGAGCCACTGAGCTAAATGCTCATGATTAGACCAAAAAGCTTGCAGCAAAGCAAGCAGCCCCACAGCCCCCTCTCCACCATATGGATGTAGGTCACCTCTGAACTTGCTCCTCCAGCTCATGAAAAGCCCCCCGGCCAAGATGCACGTGTCCAGCTGTAGTAACCTGGCTATGTTTTGCTTCCAGGTCGGCGCGGGGTCACTCTGGGTAAGCCCGACATCAAGGTGGAGACAATAAACAAGGAGACCCACAGCTTAGAGGAGGACTCCGGCAGCGTGTCCACAGCTTCGCGCATGGTCAAGGCCATGTACTCGGTGAGCAGCAGCGGGATATGTGTGCTTGGGCCGGACACTGTTTACACAGCCTGTAGTCGTAGAAAAAGCCTCAGATTAACTCAGTAACCTCTCCCTTCACCGCACTGTACCTTTTGACTACAAACAAACTCTGTGCTTTCCCCTGTAAATGCTCCTTTTAACACTTTTAATTCCATTTTCCTTTTTTTTTTCCTGTCATACTCTGTTGCCTCCTTCCCTCTTCTGTTTTGTTACGGCACCTTCTCTCCTTTTTGTTTTTGTTCTGTTTTGTTGTTTGACGGTTTAGTTTCTCCCCTCTGTGTCCTTCTCTCCCTCCAATCAGCCCTTTAAAGATGACATAGAGCTCAAGTCTGACCTCCGCAGCGACACCCTAGACACTCGTCAGGAGTATGACCTAAAGGTGAGCGCACACAGAAACACTTGATTTATAAAATCTGAAAGCGGATTTCCTCCAGAATCTAAACCGAGTAACTTTTTTCTTACCTGAAGACTAAAAAATGACAATGTTTTAAGAATGTTTACAATTACAGGTGCAGAAAAGCTCAAATACATTCACTACAAAGTCAAAATCAAAGAAGAACTTGATAATAAAATGAAGCCAAAGTCAGAGTGAGGTCTTGTGGAGTTCATTTTGGAGCAAGGTTTCATTCTAATTATACCTCAAAGGGCTGCAAATATCCTAATCGTTACTGACATGGTGACTCTGAGTGATGACTTTCAGCCAGTGATGAACAGCGTTTCCTCCCTGATGGAAGTGATGTCACCCAGGATGACTCTGAGAGTATCCACCAGGCAGACATAAGAGTCAGATGAACTACATAATATTACTTCTTCAGAATTTATGTCACAAATGAAGCCATATTTAGTGCAAAATAATCCTACCTGACCATACGTGGGTCTCAAAAATGTTTTGCAACTATTGACAAGTATTGATTTTTCCTTTAAGAACAGCTGATACCATAAGTTCATTGCGACCTCAGTCCCACTGTGAAAGATTGAAGTCAGTGTTTAATAATGTGGAATATGTAACATTTTCACCCAAAAATGTCTAAAAACAACAATAGCCTTGTTGAATGTTTTTTGAGATTTGCACTTACATTATTGCAAATGTTTCCATAAATTTTCAGACTCAGGGAAATCTTGAATTTTATTCGAGGTAACGTCGCGTTTTATTTTGTTGCCTGTCGCTAACTTCCGGGGTAACACCAGTCAGAGAGTTTGGAAGGAGGTCGTAAATGTGATTAAACCTAATGTGAATTAAACTCTAATAAATAACATTGTCTGTCTAGGTCAGTCAGATGGATTTTCATCTGTTAGACAATGAAATGAACAAATCCTATGAGCCCAAGCTATGTAGCCACAGCAACAAACAGCGTCTTGTGCTTTCATTGTTTTGATTGTGAGACTTCTAGAGGCAAAAATTAAACATTATGCATTAAAGTCTGATGTGGTATAAAAGCAGAACTTTTATTTGAAAAGATAAGATCTAATTAGTCGTATTAAAGGGATAGTTCACTCTAAAAATAAAAATTCAGGCATTATTTTCTCCCCCCTAATGCTGATGGAAGTTCAGGTCAAGTTTTTAACAAAACACTGCATGAGTGTCCAAGTAAAAAGGTGATGCAGTAATCTTCCAAACAGTGGAATATTAGTATGCACACCGTATGGAGGTGGTTTGTGGTTTTATTTTTTGGCATTATTTTTACAGTTGAAACTTGGTCACCATTCACCTCAATTGTTTGGGAGATAACTGCAACGCCTTTTTCCTGTGAAACTCCAACAGTGTTTTGTGGACTTAAAAATTTTACCAGACCTTCCGTCGGCATGAGGGTGAGGAGATAATGACTGAGTTTTAATTTTTGGGCGAACTATCCCTTTAAAATTTCATTTTGAGAGCTGTGCTTACCTGAAATAGCCAGAAGAAGCCAAAGACAATTTGAACTATTGAACCGTTTAAACTATTTTAGCAAGTCTCAGTCCACCAGATAACAGGCAGCTACTCGGGGCTAAATTTGTAACTATTATTACACTTTCAGAATATCAAATGTGTTCAGTGAAGTTATCTCGTAGCCATAGAAATAAAATCAGCTCAGTAATGGTTGCCCTTTTCATTCTAGTATCACGATCTGGTCTTTTTTGCAGTATTATCTTCTTGCAGTACAACCAAAGGGACTGCTGTTCAACTGTTCCTAGCCAGGAAAATGTGACTTATTACTTCTGACTTATAAATATGACTACATTCCAGTTCAAACAATTTCCACCTCTGCACTGGTACATAATCCACTCTCAGTGCAGCTGTGTCAGGCCTCAAGAACATTTAGACCTCTGTCTGTCCTCGAGTTTTCTTCAGTCTACAGTATGTCAGGTTTCTGTTGATGCCTTTTTGGCAGCAGCTGCTTTTTTTCCTCTTGGCAACATGTTATTGGCCATAAGTAAAAAAAAACATCAAAGTCATTTTCAGGATTTTAAGCCAGTCTGTCATTTGGACCGCTCAAGACAAACAGTGGAGTTCACCGTCCTGTCAGCTGAGATGTGTTTAACTTCATGCGCCTTTTAAACTCAGTGGTGGTGCTGAATTCAATATCTGTGAGAATATTAATGCAGGAAATTTAAGACAAAAGCAGGACTCGCTGGAGCACCAGCGGTCCTCTCTGGCCTTCACTCTCTGTCCAGCCGGGAGGCAACTAGCTTCTCTGACTACTTACAAAGTTGGCTTCCTCATCTAAATATATTAAAAGACAAGGCAGAAACAAACAACTCAAATTAGAACAAAATTTTAAAAAGATAAAGGACGTTTAGTCATACCCGGCCCTTTCAGCCCGCATGAATCATTTATACATTTTGACACCACGGGGTTGGGCTGAGGTGATGAATGTATTTTCACGCGTAAAGCTGCCAAAATGTTCCGCTGAAACTCCCCCCCATGAATATTTTGTAAGGGCAAACACACCACCCCTCTAGCTGGAGTGCTGTCTTGGATCACTTTGAAGAAACACAGACATGAATCCACCCCAGGAGGTGGTTAGATCACCCCGACAACGGCCTCAGCCAGACTGTTTTTTTTTTTCTCTCTCTCCCCGCTGCCTGAAGCAGCAAAGCGGTGAAACAGAGTTGGATGGGGGGTGAAACAAGGGTACGTGAGAGACAATGAGATGGCAGAATCATGTCAGAATTAATAGTAGAGCAACACTGGAGCATTCAGCAGGGGCTGTAGTGAACAGGAGGAGCATCCTTTCTTGTGTGCAGACTTTCTGGGATCAACGCCGCATGCTGGCAGCTGCTGGAGATGCCTGGAGTAAACTTATATGGGCTTCAACTCCTGACAGATTCGAGCAAAAGTGGCCAAATCAGAATTTTCATACTGTTATTGAGAACTTGGTCAGAAATAATGAAAGCAGGCTTTAAGTATGCAGTGTGTTCACACTGAAAATGTGACTAAATCACACTCAAGTTCTATAAAAAAGTCTGAATACGCAGCAAGAGAGGAGTTTTGAGTTTGCTCATGATGGATCAAAGGAAGAAGCTAATCACAGAGAGGAACTGATCAACAGATGCAGATGTGGGTGAGGCAGCTCCTTAGGCATCCTGGAAAAAAAACATGGATTATTATTCTACAAATCTACATTAGTATTATTATTGTTGTTGTGTTTTGTTTTATTTTAATTTTGGGCCATTGCACAAACTCGCAGTTTGATTGACATGTAATGGAAAAAGTCTTATTTAAAAATGAATTATTGTACATACAATAACACAATATCTTGTATACTAACAATAAAAACAGTAGACTATAAAAGTTGGTTTTCAGTGCATATTGTTAGTAGAGCTGCAACGATTAATAAAATAGTTGATTAATCAATCAATAGAAAACTAATCAGCAACTATTTTGCTAATCGATAAATCGTTTTAAGAATTTTTCTGTGAAAAAGTGAAAACAATTGCTGGTTTAGCCTCTTAAAAGTAGGATTTGCTGCTTTTCTGTGTCATGATAATAAATGAAAAGTCGTGTTTGTGTTTTGGGCTGTTGTTCAGACAAAAGCATTTTGAAAACGTTATATTGGGCTTTTGGAAACTGAAATGAGCATTTTCTACGTTTTTTTGACTTTTCATAAAACAAATGATTAATCAATTAATTTGGAAAATAATCATCAAATTAATTGATAATGTAAATAATCATTGCAGCCCTAATTATTAGTGTGTAGTATAGATTTACAGCAGATATATTTTTTTCATGTCGTGATTCTGTATCTTAGATTTAAATGTCGTCATTGTACCGATTTAATATTTATTAAACCGTTGCAGGTAGTGGACATCACGATTGCACTTTAAGAAGTTACCACTTCTTTTAAAAGTTAACACACACAGTGCACAAAAGATCTTTAAAAGTTGGCATCATTTCGGAGGGTGATCTAGGCTCTGAGTCTTGTGGGATTTTTCCTACAGTTGAAACTTGCAGTGAAAGTTTTTAAGAATAGTTTTCTCCACAACTTAATTTGCATACTTTCTGAAAAGAGGCTAAAACTTTGATCTTAAGCAGCTGAGTCACAAAAAGAGAGAAAACTGCCCTCACAGCACAGTCTTAATAATTCTGTAGCTGGATGCTGATCAGCTCAAGATGCAAAGTTCACCCTGACCTCGAACTTTCTGCAAGAAAGAGAATTTTCTCTCTGGGATTTAGAAGAGAATAGAGTATTGTTATTATGGTGACCTTTTGACTTTTAAGAGATGCACAAACTTTTTTTAAATTTTGTTATTTGCCTCCCTCCTGAGTTCCAGACAAGAAGATAGATACCATTTATCTGAGTGTACAGTAACAAGGAATAGACGGGCAGAGCTTGCCCACTGCTAATTAGCTTAGCTCAAACACAGGTAGTCAATGGAAAGTGTTAGCCTGCCTCTGTCTAAAGTCATTACATAAACTTTCCAACAACTCTAAACGGTCCTATATGATTGTTGTGACTAGTTCATATACCGCATTATGTTATTCTCAGACTCAAACCAACACTTTATGTGGCATTGATGTATCTGTTCTTCTTCTTCCTCTTCTGCTGTTCACATGCCTCCTGCCGGTTTAGCTCCGGTACATGTTTGAGTCTAACATTACATAAAATGCTAATGTGAGTCGAAAATAACATAATTTGGTAAATTATTAAGTCACAACAATCACACAGGACCATTTACAGCTGTTTATCTCATGACTTGAGGTGGATTCAGGCTAGCACTTCCCATTGACTACCAGTGTTTGAGCTAAGCTAATTAGCAGTAGGCGAGCTCTGCCCGTGTGTTCTTAATTACTGCACGCACAGTCAAAAGAATGGTATCTATTTGCTTGTCTGGAACTCGGGAGGAAGGCAAATAACAAAGAGGAAGACAAGTTGGTGTATCCCTTTGAAAATGTATACACCTACACACAAAAAAGTATTTTGACAATAGCCCTCATTATGACTTTTCTAAATGGCTGCTCTGCTTTTGTCCCTTTTTTTGTCTCTGCCTTTCTCTTCAGGACCCCACCAATGGCTACTACAACGTGCGAGCCTCGACCCACGATGAAGGCCGCCCTGCTTCCCGCTCCACCATGCACTACTCTGACTATCGTTCCCCTGCGGGAACACCAGGGGGAGCTGCATCGATAAGCAGCAGTGCTGGTGGCTCAGGAGCCACAGCCAGCGGAGGAGCCCCCGTTCCCCCTGGCCCACTTACCTCCCCTGGCCGCCCCCAGGCCTGCTACGACCCCCGTCCCCCCTCCAGACTGTCCCACATCAGCTACGCCCAGTTCAACACCTTCACCCGTGGGGGGCAGAGCCAGCAGCCCCCGGCAAACCCCGCCACCGTTGCCAGCGACTTCCCAGGGGACTGCAGCCTCCTGGACTCCACTTCCCAACTGGCCTACGACAACTACGGCTACCCATCTCATTACCAGACCTACCGCATGGGTTTCGCCCCGTCCAGCCTGGCCCCTCTGGAGGCCGGACCATCTTATGAAATGTACGGGGTGGGACCCGCAGTGGGATCTGGGGTGGGGAGTCCCGGGGTCAGCGTGGGCCCTGGGGGTCCTGCTCCCTCGGGGTCAGAGACTGGACTAGGGAAGTACGGCAGCTCCACTCGCTTCTCCTACACCTCGCAACACTCTGACTACTCTCACAGCCGACACACACAGCGGATGCAGACTCATGTGTGAGACAGAGGCACCTCACAGTCTTAACAGAGCATGAGGACGCATTTTATAAATAGTGTCACACCTAAAAAAAACACACACTATCATAGATTTACACGCAGACATTCTCACACACCGACACAAACACGCCCTACTGAATACAAACACGACTACAAAAACACAAAAAACATCACTCACACACACATGCACAGAGTCAGAAGACCATGCCCATGAGACAGGGAGGGTATGAGAAACACAGAGGCACAGCGAGCGCTAAGGAGATGAGTGGGAAAGATGGAGCTTTAGTGAGACAGGGAAGGGAAATTCCACACAATTTTGAATTCCCTCACTCCCAATGTGTTTGTATATGTGAGCTCTGAAAGAGCGGCGCAAGTCACAATCAAGACTGGGGAAGAGAGCAAAGACTGGAGAGAGGACGGGAGATCACAGATCTCTGGAGAACCATAGCTTTCTGCTATAAACTGACTTTGTAAATGATGAGCGAGAGCGTCTGAAGGCGAAACTGACTGACTGTCAAATATGGTACACACTGATCGGGAGAAACCTCAAACAGTGGAAGTCATTTGGCCGCCATTTTTTATTTTTATTTTTGTTTTCTTCATTATCGAATAAGACAGTTGTCTTATTCAGCGATCATAGAGCACATATATATATAGTATCCCATAATGCCCTTCTGTACAGTGGTACATCATGCCAGTTAGGCGGCGGGGGGAGTGTGTTGGGCGTATGAGGGGGGGGGGTCGGGGTTGGGAGGGTTGTCATCATTTTGCACTGCATCCTCAGTATTCATGCTTAGACGTCCCTCTCCTATATTTGTGTAATGTCTTCTTTTTATTTGCACACCAGACTAGAGCTTTGTATTCTATTTTTTAACATTACAGAATTATTTTTGTCAATGTAAAACATGTATTGTGTATGTATGGACCAAAAGTTTGAACGTGAGCGCACATAACGTGGGAGTTTTGCCCGGGTGAGTCCACTGAGACGGAGTGAAGAGTTGTGCCAACAGCGGAGCCTATTTCACATCAGAAGGGTACATCAGTGTATAAAAGAAACCCAGTGCCAAGTGTTCATGTTGTTCTTCACCTTAGACCATGTACGTATATGCAGTAGAAGCTCCTTCTATTGGTGACTGTTGCTTTACAAACCAGGCTCGCGGCCTTGAGTCATTCCCAGACGTTTTCGTAGGCTGGAGCCTTTTTCTCTGAGCTCTTAACTCCAAGCCTGGTGCAGACAGAGAGAAAAACACAGATGTTGGGTTTAGAACTGAGTGGCCTTATAGGGGAACATGTCGTACATTTCCATTTTGAATCATTCCTCATTGTCTGTCTGCCAAAAACGGCCAGAGGAGAATGTGTATGCAGAGGTTCAATGAAGGCTTGTCCACAATATTGACATGTAGTAGTGTATGACTTTGAGTGTGTGTGTGTGTGTGTGAGAGAGAGACAGAGTTCAAGAGGGAGCGTGTGGGCGTTTGCGCGCACATCGATTTGTACAGTGTTTGTATAGATGTGTGAATGACTCCGTGTGTATGGGGAGCATACTGTAAACAGGCAGCGCCCGACTCGAGTGTGCGCGTGACTGTGTGTGTGCGTGCGTGCGTGCATGTCTGTGTTTATGTGTGCGAGTGTGTGTTTCAGTATATATCCATATCATTTCTCTCACAATCCTGTTACAGTACTTTTATACCTCTGGTAGGACTGTATCCTGTATTATTGTGTCTTTGAATTTAGAAAAATCCAATGTTTATCTTATTGTACTGTTCTTCGTAGCAGAGAAAACTGTTCAAAAGATGTACAACGAACATTATCAAACTCTCATTTTTTAATTTCATTATCTTCAATATTTTTTAAAAATGGTATGTAATTATTTTTCCACAGTATTACATAAATAAAAGCACTGTTTTTTATAAAAAAGAAAAAAGCAGTTTGTCGTCTTTGGAGAGATCGGATAAAATGGACATATATTATGAACAGTATTGGGGAGTAGCTAGTTACATGTAACGAAATTACGTAATTTTTTATTATTTTTTTTAAAGATGTTTTTTGGGCTTTTTCTGCCTTTATTTGTTTGACAGGACAGCTGAAAGAGTAGACAGGAAGCAGGGGTGAAAGGGAATGACATGCAGCAAAGGGCCACAGGTAGAATCGAACCCACGGTCTCCGCGGCGGGGACACAGTCTCTGTATATGGGGCGCCTGCTCGACCAACTAAGCCACCAGATGCCCCCGAAATTACGTAATTTAATTACAAAATAAATGTATTTAGAATCAGTTACAGTTACTGAGAAAAAATGTGTAATTAAACACAGTTACTTTTGAAAATGTGAATGATTACAAAGGGGATTAAATTGGATATTTTCTGTAAAAAGCCTTGGCTATATGTTGAATAATATTCATTTTGTGCTTTGTATGTTTTTGATGTGCACAGCGTCTTCTTTTGCCATTTCCAGTGTTCCACTGTTTTTTTTAGACTGTCACCTTTTTACATGTAGCAGTAAAGTCTTTATTAATGAATATTTTAGGTTTTTAAACATATTAATATCTTAATAATGGATTGATTTTAACAAATTGCCCTGGATGACAGATTCACAGCATGAGCTCCAAATAGTAAGTGATAAAGACTGGTGACAGGTGTGTAAGTGCAGGTTTTCAGAAAAAGAAGGTATTTATTCTTTAATAAAAAAAGATATATGTATATATACATGTCCATGTGTATGAAATGTTATTTTTTACCCGATTAAGGTTGCAGATAAGATTATCATCCTTATTGTACAAACCATACATGTTCGCATACATAAAAGTAATTTTAAAAATAAACCACAGGGAATAAAACACAGCACGTAGACAAACAGCAGGCTATTTTCTGTGTAGTGATGCAGGTCGCCGATAGGTGGCAGGCACGCACGTTTTACGCGTCTTTGAAACATCGAAGAAGAACACTCCGCTACGTCATTGGCCAGAGGTTGTCGGGACGGCCAAGATGGCTGCGACAATGTTGAGGTCGCTTACCAAACTAGGACGTCCTTCAACAAAATTATTATTAAATAATAATTTGCTGAGCCCTGGCTCCACTGTCCTGCAAAACAGGTAAGACAACGAAGAGACAAAACGCGACACTTCGTGTAACCGTTGCATTGCAAGCGTTATTAGCTTGAGCTCCATGCTAATATGCACACCGGAATGCTAATGTTAGCTTAATGCTTAATAAGCCGACTTGGTCTCTTCTAAATGACTCCAGTCGTATACTACACATTTTACTTTCTTTATGACTGGAAAACGTCTTGACAAAGTACACGTACTACTTTTAACTTGAGCATTGTCACTCATAAAGCTGCAAAGATTAGCTTTCCTGCTGTCTAATGCTAAACACTGACCTAAGAGCGTTAGCTGTCTGATTAGCCAACGTGTGTTAGTGTTTATCTCGCCGGCTGGAAGCATCTTTTATTCCCTGTGTAGAGTCCTTCACATATTATTAAACATTCCAGGGACAACTTGACCATCTTTTGGGTGAAAGGGAGGAAAACTAACAGTGTGATAAACCGGTGTTGGAGAGTAAACAATGTCCTTTTGCATGCAGCCTAGCAAAATTCAATATCTTCAACATAACTCTTTTCTCTGTGAATGTCTTGGTCCCTGCACGCACTGATTATGTTCAGTAGCACCAAAGTCAGTGAGACTTGAAAACAGATGGATGTATTCGATGTGTTGTGGATTCATTTTTTTTAATGTTGCAGCAATAGGCATTAATAAAAACACATTGTCTTGTCTTAGAAAGATCTAGATGCTTTTGTACATTCCTCTCATCATTTAATAGTTCTGATGATTGCCAGCACAGTGCAGCCCGAGGATCATCATCATCATCATCGTCTTCTAACGACAAACCAGTCAAAAGTAGATTAAAGCCTCTCTTACAGTAGTGATCCTCGTGGTGTAACCTCCTTAACCTGACTGTGCCGCCCTTCGGTGGCCTCTCTGGCTCCAAACCGAAGGCTCACAAACTCAGCCTCACCTCGTTTAAGGATGTTTTCAATGTGTCTCTCAGGCAGAAACAATGGCAGCCAGATGTGGAGTGGACAGAGCAGTTTGCCGGGGCAGTGATGTACCCCACGACTTTGAATGAGAAATGGAGCCCACCCCCATGGAATGGTACAATCCACACATCCACACATCACACTGTGCAGGCTTGTGATGGGCGATAAGACCCAAATCTCACGTCCCCATAACGATACATATCACAGCATATTTTCTCTTAATTTAATGAATAAATAAATATGTATGTATGTAGGCCTCTATCTTACAACATTTTTAATTATGTACTCATCAAATGAAGATCCTTACTCATTTTGGATCATTTTCTCCTCTTATTTAAAATCTTTGCCAAAAGCCTCATACGACGTCTGAGTCGGGGGTTTGTTTTGAGCACTCTGCTGCTCTGCCTTTGTGGCTGAGCAGCACTTGAGGAATCACAA
Source organism: Naso thynnoides (assembly GCA_029783665.1). Classification (NCBI taxonomy): domain Eukaryota; kingdom Metazoa; phylum Chordata; class Actinopteri; order Acanthuriformes; family Acanthuridae; genus Naso; species Naso thynnoides. The sequence goes on along the minus strand of JAQLOL010000016.1, from coordinate 3,879,034 downwards.
CGTAACTCATTTTAAGCTATGTTCAAACTGAGGAAACAAATGAAATTACTTATGAAATGCGGTTTACCGGGTCATTTAGTTTCATGCTTCAGCTGTAATGAAAGGGGAGCTGACAGCAACCTCCGGAAATTCATTAAACATGTCGGCTCGTGCGACTGCTCAACTGTAAGGTGACCTGTAGTAAGCGCCATCCCACGGAGTCCCTTGCGTCCGCTTGCTTGTATCTTTCGGCTTTCCGTGTTCCCCTGCCTCAAATTCCAAGTACTTCCAAACAGCCTTTTCTCTGCTTTAGAACCCGAAGCGAAAGAAGCAGAGCAGAATCAGCAGCATTTGGTAGTCGGGAGGCTGGCTGGGCTGCAGGCAGTGTGTGTATCAACTCGTTGTTGGAGAAAATAGAGAGGAGAAA
>JAQLOL010000016.1:3850761-3869620 GCA_029783665.1 Naso thynnoides | reverse complement strand
AAAAAAAATTAAAAAAAAAAAAAAAAAAAAAAATCAATGACAACAACAAGAGTTTATCACATAATTAGAAAACGGATTATTGCAGCCTTTGGCTGGTAGAAACTAATTAGGAAGAGATGAGAAATTAATGAGGCGCATTTAAAATCATCGTCTCACCACAGCGGACTCATTACACATCTGAAAGGACAGAGTCTCTGTTCGCTCTGTGTCCTGTTCATGTGATGAACGCTGATAACCGGCGATCTTTACTGAACGACTGAGAGCCGACCGTTGCTGATAACTAAAGTGTATCAGCATCTGCAGCTTACCGTTCTGTGTGTGTGTGTGTGTGTGTGTGTGTGTGTGTGCGTGTGCGCGCAGGTATCTGTGCAGAGTGGAGGAGATGAGGCAGTCCCTGAGGATCATGCACCAGGCGCTCAACAAAATGCCGGAAGGAGAGATTAAGGTGGATGACGCCAAGGTTGCCCCGCCAAAGAGGTCGGAGATGAAGGTGAGCTGATAAGAGAACTCTTCCTCGCTCTGTGAGGTGGCGTAATAACGCCCTCAGGCTATTTAATCTGGAAAATCTCGTTCCATTTCCTATCTGGGTTTTCCCGTGAACTTTGCTTTGATTAAATTCCTGTTGTGTCGCTGGTTTGTCTTCACACTTCCTCCTTCCTACAGAATTAGGCTAATTCTGCCGAAGATTTTTTTTTAAAATCCGGCTGCCCGCGAGGCTTAAGATCACCTCGAGTTTATTTAAGAACTCAATTTGCAGTTTTACATTGTAGTTAACATGCTCAACGCTAACTTTCTGCAGCAGCTGAAATATAACTTGATACGTGTGCTTCTTCTCCTAGATGTCCATGGAGTCTCTGATCCACCACTTTAAACTGTACACAGAGGGCTACCAGGTCCCCCCAGGGGCCACATACACAGCCGTGGAGGCACCCAAGGTGAGACCTCCGTGATTCGGTTGTACAGTTCTGTATATACGGCTACATCCACACTGCTGCGTCTTAAATTCAAGCTACGTTTGAGCCTCGTATCCTCACTAACCCGGCGTCCCAGCAGCTCAAAGACGGAGCAGTTCAGAGACGGTCAAGCCCCCGTTTTCTTCTGAAGACCTGGCGTGGCGTCTCGTTGTGGTCAAGCACAGACAGAAGGGTTTGGAAACGCCAGCACGGAAACCCTTCGATATGGTCGCGCCCGAGTCATGTGGCAGTTTTACAGAACAAACCTGTATGTGTCATGCACGTACGTGTGAACCTCGGCTACCTGGCGTTATTTCGCCATGGATAACAAATTACAGGCGTTGCTAACCTCGTTGTCCCTGCTAGCAGCTGTTACGCAGTGAAATTCTGCTTTTTTTCACGCTACTACTGCTCACACGCGCAGGAGGAAAGATATCATTCAGCGAGCTGCGACAGCTCCCGTGCTCAGCAGCGCCATCAGCCCCACGTTGATTAGGACAACTTCATCAACGGGTTTGTGGTTCCAGAGGAATGGCGAGAAAACTCGCTCTTTGCTCCAGATCGGCACCTGATCGACCTGAACGAAAAACTTGTGGAGGGAAGGACGACAGTGCGGGCACTCGTGGACGTTTTCACAAAGGTCGCCTGCATATCGTGGTGACATAACTGTAGTAGCGAGGGAAGACTTCAAAAAAACACCAGTGCGTTTGGATTATCCTAACAAGTTGTTGCCGTCATCGGACAAGTTTGTAAGGCTGTCATCATCCTCCTGGAGTCAGGACTACTGACCGCACACACACCTCGACTGAAAACAACCGTTTGCCTATTTCCCCAGACTAGTGAAAAGATACAGGAAACATTCTTTGAATGAACAGGTGCTGTGTGACGTCGAGTGGTCATGTGATCTGCGTTTGTTTGGCTGGAGAGTGGAGCTGCTACGGAGCTTACACGTGGACGAGGAGCGTCTTTGATTAAAGATTCTGTGTGAAATCAAAGACGCAGCGATGCGGATGGAGCCCAAACACCTTTTTTGCAGTTTCCTCCGACTTCACACAAGTCAAGCAGCGTGTGGATGCCCTGATCGAGTCGACTCTTTTAACCCAACAAACAAAAGTCCTGTTATTTTCAGCGTACAACCCTGCAGATCCTTAATATATGTTAGTTTTTTGGAGACTTAATTAATTGGGAAGCCTTTGTGGGGCCTTTAGGGATTGTTGTGATGTAATATGCTTAATCCAGTGTATTCATGTGTGCGTGTGTTTGTGTCTGTGTCGCTTGCAGGGAGAGTTTGGTGTTTATTTGGTGTCAGACGGCTCCAGCAGACCCTATCGCTGCAAGATCAAAGCTCCTGGATTCGCTCACTTGGTGCGCACTCCAAACTTCACAAGACACTGTGAAATATTAAACACAACCGCCATCAATTATTCAGCATATTTAACGGCTTGTCCTTAGGCTACTTTTACTTCATTAAGTACATTTTAAAAAAAAACACTGTAGGACCATTTTTTTAAAGGCGCACAGAAGCCCCCCACCCCCCACCCCCTCCTCTCCCTCCTTCCTGCTCGTCTCTTTGCTCAGGGTTACACGCGCTGCTGTGTAACGACGTCATTTGAATTCGCTCTTCCTGGCTAATTTAAAGTTGCATAAACAAACTATTAGAGTAGTTAATGCATTAACTTCAGGCTGTGATCTCATGAATTATGAATATTCACTTTTAAATGAGCTCATCTGCCCCGAATAGACGGAGCTGCTCTCCAGTTTTTCCGACTGTTAATGTTTTTCTTCTTTCTAGGCCGGTCTGGATAAAATGGCCAAAGGACACATGCTCGCTGACGTGGTGGCCATTATTGGTAAGAAAGTGACGTTTGTTGAAGGATCCAGCTGTAGAAGGACAAATATCTCCTCAGTGGAGTTTGTAAAAGCTCTCCTCTTCCTCCCACAGGCACTCAGGACATAGTGTTCGGCGAGGTCGACCGCTGACTTGATGCTGCTCATGTGTAGGTTCCCCAAAGAGGAGAATTCATTCTTTCCTCCCTACATGTTAGTCATGTTCTCTTCCTGTTCACTCTTCGCTGTAGTGAGGCTGACTGTGCTTATAAACAATGATGTACAATGTCCAAATAAACCTAATAAAATATTTTATGACCCAACTGTCAAAGTGGTAAGTTTTGTTTTTCTCAGTAACCTGGATTTGTAAGATCAGAAACTCTTCTTTTTGAAATGCCCCATTTCCTCGACTTGTCTGACAACATGAGCGAAAATCATGTATTAAACCAGCTCGATGGCGTGCTTGTCCTTCCTCTGGTGTGGTGTGAAAAGGGGGAGTGGTCTGATGAGATCTGAGACAAATGGACTTCAAGCTCAGACCACAACTTCCCCTCTTGGCTGTGAGGTACGCAGCATTTGAGCCTTTATCTGAAAGCGGAGGAAAAAAAAACCACCCACAATTTGTTGTGTGTTCAGTTTGCTTGAGCTCAGTTATCTGCTGATCCTGTGTTGTCATGGCCGTGTGGGGCAGGAGCCCGTTACTGCTGGCGTTTCCCCTGTGGATGAGTTTTGGGACGGCTGGTGAGTTGTCTCATCAAATTAAAAATGTAACAAATTATTCATTTTGTCTTGTGTTGTAAGGATGGTATAATGTCTGGCTGAGAAGAAGCTGTAAGCTGAGGTAAAGGTCGAAACGCACCCGTGTAAGAAACACCTCTTAAAAAACAAGCAGCTTGATCTTGGCAGGCGCGTGTAGAACTGAGGTTTTCTGACTTTTGGCCTTGTTCCAGCCTGCAGGCAGCAGAAACGCCGTCACCACATTAGAGTTCCTGTGGAAAAAGACGCTGACCCCGTCAGTGCTCGCGGCGAGAGTCGCAGCGTCTGGTGGCATGGCCACGCTTCTAACTGCCAGTTCTCACGCACACGCTGCCTCAAATAAGTTCAGTGTGTTAAACTTATGTCAAGTTCCTTATCATTTCAACTGCCACGTAAAGTAAATATAAGTGTACATTTCGTATATCCTGTAGGCTGTGTAAGTACTGTTGCAGTACACAGCTTTAACATATTTTCCATAAACTGCAGTAAAACATCCTGATATTAAGAAACATAAAAATAAGATGATATAAACATAATTTCTGTGCACTTTAAATGTACAATATGGTCATACTCATATTTAGCCTCTGAAGGTCTGTTAATATAGATTTTATAAGCGTAGAAGGTGTTTACGTATGAGAATTACGGCGACTGTTTTTATAAGTAGTTTTTAATGCCTAACTGCCAATTATTCATTAGGCTAACACTTCATTTGGGTGGTCGGCTACAGTCTGTTTATAGAGTATTTGTAACATTTCAGCAACATTACTGGTTGACATTTAGCTTTTTTTTAATAATGTAAAGACATATCTAACAAACACCAACTTCCGTGACCCAACTGACATGTTTTTAAAGTGTTACAAATACTCATTAAACTGTTTTTTGGCAGACTGTCAAGATAAAGTGTCCCCTTTAATCGTCGTGAGCTCCGTAAATATTTGGCCCAAGCGTTTTTCTTCTTTTTTTTTTTTTTAGAGGTATCTTGGGCTTGTTAGCAAAAATAAAAAGCAGAAGATAGATATTAATTTGGGATCTAGGAAACATTCTCTTTTGGATTTTTTTACAGACCCAATTATTAATTTTATTAATTAAGAAAATAATTGAGAGAGCAATGAGGAGTGAAAAAACAATTGCCGTAATCAGTTGCAATGAATGTTTTCTTGTGCTGCTCAGAAAATCGAAAAAGGATCCTCTGGTGTGATAGAGATGCTGCACCTGAGATATTTCGTTTTCATCACAAACCACAACTAAATGTGGCCTACTTTTAGTGTGCGTGGTTGGCAGCTGGAGGCGGGTCACAGTGAACTGCTGTGTATAATTTTAAAAGAGAATGACCTGTATACTTGAAGCACACATAAAAAGACAGCAAAGTGGTTGTAATTGTATTTCCACACTCTGACACCCTTTTAATTCTTTTAAAGCTTGAAAAGATTTCAAACCTTTTATTGCACTAGAAAGGAAACTTTTAGTTTAGAAAATACCGTAACATTAAAGTTTTGGGTCCGCCTGACAAAAAAAAAAAAAGTGTCCCATGACCTCCACGGAAACTTTATCTCAGTTCAAAGTCATTTTTAAATCACACAACCAGTCAATGTTTTTTGAGCATATAATTCTGTCATATTGACAAGCAATATTTATTTTGTATGACACATAATTATCAGGTTGTGAAATGTTTATTTTTGTTTTCAATAAACACAAAAACATGACGTCTCATAACTTTGTAATTTTAAGTACAAACTACGATTATAGATTGCAATTTTAAAGGAAAAATAACATTTTTTAAAACCATTATTTAGATTAATTGCAATTTGTTCACTCTACTAATTTTTTTTGTGGGGTAGGGCCGACAGCTTGCACACAAAACTTTTGTGTATTGTACCTTAAAGTTATCAGTACATTTGACACATAATATGTCACATGACCACCATCTGACTAGAGTCAGTTTAACCGAACATAGTCAATCATGCAATCAAATAATTGGTGTCCAGGTAACACATAATTCTGTGCAGGGTCCAACTGATGTGGGATTTTAGTGGCCAATGCCGGCGCCGATGTTAGGGAAATTTGGATATCTGACATATCGACCGATATTCTAGGTATAATATTTTGAATGTGGCAATCAAATACGTGTGACAAAGATATGTAAAGATAGCAGGATATCTGACGAACTTTATTCCAAACATCAGTGCACTGCACAGTAAACACTTCACTTAAATAATGGTCTGCCCTCTGCTGGACAAACTGTGTGATTACACCATTTTAAATGGCTAGTCAAAGCATTTTTTCCAGCCTTAAAAAAATAAAATAAAATAAAATAAAACATCGTCACTTGTTGGCGAACGTATATGCCAATACCGATAAATCTGCAATAGGCTAATATCAGCCGATAATATGAGCAGAGTGATTTATCAGCTGGGCTCTAGTTTGACGTACACAGCACAGAGGTGGAGAGACACTCTGAATCAGGAAGTGCTTCCTCTTAAAGCTCATCCACTGGCATGCAAAGAAGTGTTTTAACCACAAGGGGATGAAGTCACCAACTGTGAGACTAAGGTAACACATGGTGCAGACCCGTTTGCCACAAAACTAACTGTAATAAACCATAAACATGGCAAAGACCATGAATGATTCTAATTAATGCATCACAGGCAACATTTGAGGTGACTCTGAGCACATACACTCAAAACACTCACACAAAACACAGTTTCCCTTTGCTTACAGTCAACTGCAGTTTTTTATGTCATCCTGACAGTTCTGAATATTTGTGTGGACTCGACAATAAAGCTTTGTGTCCCAGAAGGACTGGGGTTTACAGTGTAGTCTGCGGGTGTGCAGAGTTGTGAAATACAAATGTGCACTTCTTTGAAAGAGTGTGAAAACCAGAGTTCAGTGGTGCATACTGGGTAATGTGTTGATACATGTTGTTTCCTTTGAAACAGGGCTTGTGAGCTGTGCTAAGCAGGAAAGATGTTCATGTAGATGACACGCTGTGTCATGTAGATGACATGCTGTGTCATCTACATGTGGCTCACTGGCAGGAGGAACATGCACGGCTGAAATGGGGAATTCAAAACTGAATTTAACACCAACAATTACCTATAAACTGTCCATCTGTGGATCACAAGCTCAATAAATGTAGTAAAGCAATATCAATCAGTCAATATCCAGTGAAACAGAAAACAATCAGGCCTTAACTGAGAAAACGGAACATTATTTGGAAGTGATTTAAACAATCATGTGATTACAGATTCTCTGAAAAGTGATTCACTTCCTTTGAGTTCGTCATGGAGGGACAAGAAAGGGAAGCAAGAGACGGGACAGAAAATGACGTCTATTCTCTGAAGTTTCATCAGACTATCCAAACACATGCTGCACGATATCAAAGGTTAATGTTGCAGCTCAAATTTGGGTGAACTGTGTGTAAACTGCCTTGACTAAAAGAACTTCAAATCTTCAAATTAAGAAAAAAAACAATCGAAATGTATGGAGTTTGAACTGTGCCACCGGTTTATCAATATTATTATTATTATTATTCACAACAATAATAATAATAACTTTAAATGAGACAGTTAAATGAACAGAAACACGAACTGTTTTCAGTAAAACACAGTAAGTTAGCATCTTAGTGCATGTAAAAAAAAAAAGGAGGAAAAGTTAGAAAAAAACCCCGTAAACATTCCTGCAGGTCTGCTCTATTACTGTGTCTTAAATGTATTAATTATTATTATTAATGTGTCTTCCTGACAATTTTTTAGCTTCTGTAAAGTCATCACAATTTCTTCTTCTTCTTTAAAAAAAAAAAAAAAATTAATTAAATTAAGGGCAAGTAAATTAAGTCCAACCCACAGAACAACTATGACATTCCTAAATACGCATAACATTTAAAAAAAAAAAAAAGGTCTGACATGTAAAGCTCAATAATATTTATGGCTAAAAATATGATCCCATGTCACTGTGTTTGGTTAAGAGTTTACTTCTAATTTCTGCAGCGTATTCCTCCCTGCACACAAAGTTAAAGTCACATGAAAAACCTTTTCCAGTGGAAGTTTTTGATGTGTGCGCCTGACAGGCTGAAAAGTAGGAGGAAATCACTTTTTAAAAGCTGTGTTGCAAAAGGTTTAGATGTCATATATTTTCATTCCTGTAGCCTTTTTTTTTTAAAAAAGAAAACATATAGACACAGATAGCACAATTCGGACACCTAATATCCCAATTCAGTTTCTACTAGTACACACTGTGCTGTGGGAAGTGGTTGTTGTGCTTTGCAGCTTAAATCTGATGCCACGGACATGTTGCAAACAGACACAAAACCAAAATTGAAATGGAACTTTGTTGTGATTTAGTTATTACCACATTTACAGTGTAAAAAAAAAGCATCATCATCATCCTATGCCACCAATGCCTCTTGCTGTGATCAGGTGCAGGACACTCACCGGGGACACCAGGGTTACCTTCTCAGTAGAGAGGCACAAGAGCTTTTGTCTGACATCCATTTAACTGCCCGACAAAGCAACATGATAGCAGTCATATGTAAAAGCTTGTCAACTTCTACATGCTCATACTACTGCCAGTGAAATAATAAATCCTCTAATGCACCATGTTGCACCTGAATGTATTGTGTGTGTGTACTTAAAGTTCACATTGTTGGCCAGAAATCCTGCTTCTCTGTGGGTTTATGTGTGTTTACCCGTGGTGTAGTGGTCATTTCTTAGTAAGAAAATGAGATGTTTGGATTCTTCATATTTAGTAATTCCATTTATTAGATTATTTGATTTTTTTAGGTGTAAGTTATTGTTCGAAATGGCATAAAATGGCTTAGTCCACATTCCTCCAGACCTTCCCATAGGCATTACTGCATCGACTGTAAACATTACACATCCATTCTACTCAAAATAGTGTTTTCTTATGTTTATGTCCTCTGGAGTGTCAGATATTGACTCTACTGACTCATATCTGTGCAAAGTTTGGGACTAAAGAGGTTTTTTTTTACATCCCTGTGCACTTTCCTCAAATCCTAACATGCCGTATATTCAAACATGCCCCATGCAAGCTAGATCTGGTACACGTCACAAATTTGAAAACCAGCTAAAATGTCCACAAGCACAAAGAGTGAAAGTTTGGGTTAGCACTAGCATTATTGCTTTGTTAGCCACCGCCCATTACAAGCTAACATGCTAAAAACAAGATAAATAAATAAGTAAAAAATGCAAACTGCACTGCAGTCTGCTACACCGGCAGACTTAGGATGCTTGAGGGCTGGGGCAGAAATAGTAAAAAGGGCTCCTCATGCATGCGGTGGGGCACCAATGCGCAAAAAGTCATGGCGGGTCTGGGTCTCACTGCTGCTAAAACATGTTGCTATTGCTAAATCTCTACAATGTTTTCTTTAATGCTAGCATTAGCCATCTTTCACCGCCGCTTGTACTAAAGTATGCGAGCAGCTGTGGTGGGCGGGGCTTAAGGCCTGTGATTAAAAGATCCAGAATTTCTCAATAATGAAAGTGTGTTTGGGCTACTACCACCATTATTTATTATTTATTTCTTTTAAACATTTTTGAATTTTCCGAATACTTTTTAAAACGTGTCTAGAGAGGAACTTTAAGGTGACACATCTTCTGTACCTACCACCTATGTAAGGCCTGTAGTTTCTGTTTGTTTTCGCAATCTGAAATGGTGACATTGTGGTTACTCAAACGAGAATGAAACAGCTCCATCATCGCTAAGAGCAGTAATCTTCATGAGATGTGTCAATAGAAGTCAACAAACATTTTGCTTCTTTGTGTTGCCCTTAATCCAACAAGAAACACAAACTGAATATGCAACAACAAGGCAAACTTGAAGGAGGAAGCGCTGTCGGTCTAAGACTGAAGATAATGATGATGTTGCATCAGTGCCACAAATATTTTTTGTGCAATCCCAGAAAAAGTTATATAGTTGTAACAACATTTTCACCCTATAAAAAGTGCTGTTATTATGATATTGCTGTTTAAAAAAAAATTCTGCTGTGTTTCTCAGCTGCTCTTACAGAGCCAGAGATCTGTTACGTGCTGGATGGCATCCTGTTTTTGTACGGCATCATCCTGACAGCTCTCTACTGCAGAATTAAGGTTTGCATGCTACATTTATTTGTCTTCACAGAAATGTACATGGACAAAACTTAGCTTTATCATGAATTTATGTGAGACTTATATAATTATTTATATTTAAGATGAACATGCAAGAACAGAGTCATTTTATATGGGAATGAACCTTTATTTTGCATCGTCTGATGACGGACAAGATGTAATATTTTTAAAAGTAATCTGGTACATTATCAAAATAAAAAATGGGGTGTTGTCAGGAAAAGAAGGCGTGTTGCTCATTCGTAAAGGCAAAAAGCATAGAAGATGTAACACTTTTTTTTTGAGAGTGCAGAGTGCTCAGTTTTGTTTATCTGACTTGTCATTAACAAGTAACATTAATAATTTATAAGTAATAATTATTTATAATATTAATAATTATATCAATTATATTTATTCAACAATACTACACGATTACAAATAGCATTAGAATATTGATTATATGCAATAATATTATTATTTTTTTTACATTATAAACATGATTATTTGATATGCTGCCATTAATGCATATTTTTTGTATTGTTGATGTTCATTGTTTTTGAGTAACATTAGTCGCTCTAATCAGACTCTCCATTCAGTGAATGTAGAGGGTTTCCGGTTAGTAGTCTTTTGTAGTCTGCGTAATTAACGGCAGACTGTTAACCGTTAACAGTTTGTAAACTGGCTACTTGTGAAAAGATGGTAGATGTGGTCTCTCAACTCTAACTCCATTCTCACCTTGGGCTGTAAACAGCAAGTGGCATGTGGAGAAGGAAGTCGGAAACGAAAATTCGCCTCCTCCAACGGAAGCCCAAGAATAATAGGGTTTGCCCCCACAGGCTGTATTGCTGTCTGCTGGCAGTCAGACAGCAAATGCAGCCGATGGGTTCGGAGATTGGAGTAATATTATTGACATTTCACGTTATTTAGATAATTGACACTGACAAAATAAAAGGTAACTGAGTGAATTTATTTGCCTTTGACTTTTAACAATTGATGCACAAACTTCCCTAATGTAGTAAAATATTCTGATTAATAATTCTGAATTAAAACTTACTTCTACCTCTGCTAATAATAACGATAACCATACCTTTTTTTGTATAGCCCTCAAGTCAAGTCAAGCCCAAGTTTACAAAGATGTTTACAAAATAAAATAAATGCACATGACAATTAATAAAAGCAATAACAAAACTAAAAACAAAGGGCACTGTAAAGAATAAGAGAGACTTAAATAGAACGAAAATGAATATATGAAAAGGATATTTAAGAATATGAGAATCATTGTGACTTTAAGTACAAATAGGTGGTTAAATTACAGTAATACTGACGATAGTGTTTTAGTCACACTTATTTCCCACTGTCTGCTACAGATCAACAATAACCGGAAGGCTAAAGATGTGAAAGCAACGGCCAAGCAGGTAAGAATAAACACATGCAACACTGAAGGACACAAACACATAACACGTCGTCTAAAATGCATGTTGAGGCGTTTGCAGACACACACTGAGTTCACCACAGACAAACGTGGAGCCTCTGTGAACAAACTAGAGACAGCGCTCTGCTGGAAACATAAATAATGTTTTTGGGGTTAGGCCAAACCTCAGTGGACAACGACAGCGAACATAAAAAATTAAATATGCACTTGTCACGTCCACACACACACACACCTGCTCACAAACACACGGTGTTCTTTGCAGCAGCCTAAGCTAATATGACGACTGTGCTGTGTAAAAATTTCAATTTCTTGAGACCACCAACAGATTTTAGACCCACCACCTTACTCATCAAAGACAAATGATGATTATTTCTCTGTAATTATTCTAATTGCTAAATTTGAATGATGGTGGTTGGATCTGTTTGAATAAAAAAATAAAGGTGCCTCACAGTATGCTTGATCCTGATTTGCTAGTTTGCTAAACATGTAGAGACAACGTTTTTGCTTCATAATAAAAACTCTTAACTTGTGTTTAACTGATTTTTTTTCAGCAGCCACAAACACTGCAAAGCCTAACCCACTGTGACCTAAACACACACTCTAAAGTGCAAGAGATGGTGTGTGTTGCTATGCGTTGCGCTTGCATCAGTCCACATATAGCGTCTTCTTTACCTTCCTCTGTCCACAGTGTACAAATATACACCCTGTTGCAGTCACAGTGTCACAATGTGTGTTTTCTTATTTTTTTCTGCATCTAATGTTTTTTTTCTGCACCCGACAGAATGTAGAAGAGGGCATCTACACGGTGAGTTCTGACACTGTGAATAGTGACAACTGATTGCTCGGATGATAAAGTGCTAAAGTTCATGCAGATTCTCATGTTCTCTGTTTTCCTCCCAGGGTTTGACTCCTCATGTCCAGGACACATATGAAACTATTGGAATGAAGAAGTGACACCATCAGCAAAAGTCCAAGACCAAGTTCACTTTTCAGCATTTAAATATCGCATATTTCCCTGCTTATATTTTTAGAGGAATGTGAGATTGTGCAGCACCAGTGTTCACTTCCCTTTTGCTTCTGTGTTTGGCAATTTATGGGAAGTTAAAGATGTGCAAGACAGAAACAGAGAGGTTGAGTAAAAGACAACAGAGCCAGACTCTACTGCACATGCAGTATTTAAAGTCCATGCAAAGATAGAATGAAAACTGTGATGCTTTAGAGACATTTTGTACTTTAATATATCAAATATATAATGACGTAATGTCATTTTTTTAGTGTATTGCTGATTTCACTCAGAGCTGATTTCTGTGTCTTCATGCTAACTGACACTGACTTCCTGCCACAGACTATCCAACCAACTTCCTCTTTCAGGCCATTTAAAAGATGTAATTCCTTTTATAGGAACTGTAAATAGCTCCAAAAGTGCTGTGCAAGCAGTAGTTTTGTGCAAGATGATAGCTGGTGAAAACAGTTACTTTTAGCCTTGCTCATTGTCTACCGTGCAGAGGTATCTAACAGTGTCGGGGACTAACTAGCTCCATGTAACAGAGTTGAGTTATTTAATTAGAAAACACATGTAACTGTAACCACTTACAGTTACTAAGAAAGCATGTGTAAATAAAGTTACTTATGAAAATGTTAATGATCATAAAGTGGGTTACATCGGAATATTTCCTGTAAAAGCTTAGGCTATGTGTTGAAGTGATTTTACCACAAGATTCAGTATATGGCATAAAGTCTAGTTGTCACTGTATTTAATAAATATTAAAGTTGACTCACTGAGGTCACATGCCTCTGTGATGAAGGGGAAATATTTGAAATTTTCCTCCCCATTAACTTGAAGTGCGCTTACATATACCTTGAAATAAATAATTAATACAATTCAATAAGCCTATTCGGTACCAGGTATTTATTATATATTTTTCCATTAGAACGGTCATGTTTATTTATTTTTTTTCCCGTAAAGCGTTTGTACTAGTTAGTGTGCATCCATCCCAAAAGACTTCTGTCTAAAAGACTGGATCTATTTTTATTTAAAAATGATAATTCCACAAAAACTAAGTACAAAAAAATAACAAACAGAACTTCACCAACTTGACCTGTAGATTATTTAAGGTATAAATATCATGGTGTGTTTGAAACTTTCAGGTTGAAGCGCATTATATTTTAGCTTGTAGCTTTTTACATTAAAGTGAATGGGGAGGGAAATTTTAAACACCCCCCCCTTCGTCACAGAGACGTGTGACCTTGGTGATTCAATTTGAATTGTGAGAACTAGACTTGATGCTATATATTGAATCTTGTGACAAAGTCACTTTGAAAATTATTGGTTTTGTTGCTTTGTACGTTTTTGATCAATGCTTTTTTTTTGCCATTTCCAGTCACAGCCATCTAGCAAAGTTTGATGCTATTCCTTCAATTGGTTCTCATTAGAATTTGCAGTGCCCGGCATCTGCCAGTTAAATCAATCCAAATTGCTTCTCAAAACTAAACCTGTCTGAGAGTTGCCATTATGTCTGTGGATAAAAATGCGTTTCAGTGCTGGAAATATAAAAAAACATTTTATTCAGAAATCAGAAAAGGGTTCAAACGTAACACTGCGGTGCAAAATGTATTTACGAGCTGTTAAAACAACAATATGTAGCTTTGATCATGACCCATGGCTTTGATAAAAACAAAACTAAATGCACATTCGTACATCGCACAAAACAGCTATTTTAGTAAAGCCAGGTCATGTCTCATGGAGTAAATGTTGTCTGGTTTTCCTACAACTGCTCTGTCTGTCTGGAGCCTTTTATTTAGCGAAGCTGTCCCTAGCAATGACCCGCTGCTGCAGCTGCAGCTTCAGTCTGCAGGCAGCTTACATGTTGCTTTCAGGAACCTCCGTGAATCACAGTGTTGAGGCAGAGCAGTCGTAGGACATCAGAGGGAAAACCAGAGGACATTTTCTCAATAAAATATGACCGTTTTGCTAAAATTGCTGTTTTGTGCGACATATTAACATGCATTGTGTTTGATTTTTTCGAAGCCACGGGTCGCGATCAGAGTTACGTAGTGTTGCTTGAAAATTCTATTTACGTCAAAAGTTTCCATGGCAAACCTCAGGAAACATCTGCAGGTAGCATATACAGAAAGTGTAGGCAGTCATATTAAGTATAAAGTAGGGAAGGCATTGCCTGCTTCCTGCCTGAAAAAATTTGTAAGAAATTTAGAAAAGTAATTGAATGTAATAAATTACATTATTTAGGTAACATAATTGAAATAATGACATTACTTATTACATTTTCGATAGGGTACCAAGTATTCTGTAACCTATTACATTTCCAAAGTAACCTTCCCAACCTTGTACCTGACAGTGTTTCCTGCACACCACAGGAGGGCAGTGAAGGTTTCCTTACCTGTTCACACACAAACCTGTCCACTCTCTCTCCGGGCTGGGAGAGCCTGAAAAATGTGTGAAAGCGCTCAGGCTGCTGTTATGTTTTTGTAGTAGGATGCATAAAGCTCTTGTACTTGTACTCAAACTTATTAAATGTCTAACTTTCTTATTAAATAATATTGTCTTTCTTTGAAGTGTCATATCAGAGCAGCCCTGTCTCCTGGATGCTGAGTCTCTAAAGGGTGTGGTAAATCTCCACTCATAAGGTAAACAACCGCAAAAAGACATAAAGACAATAACGCTCTGACAGGTAAACAGACTCCATGATCCTCATTAAGTTTTAAAAGATTTAATCGGTGACCTTTTTAGCCCAGATCTGACTAAGAACCTGTAGCCAATAAAATAAGGAGGAAGAACATAACTTGTGATGTTGATTTATGAGGTGGTTTTAAAACGTGACATGTCATTATGATTTAACCATTAAATGTCGGGATAAAATATCAGTATTCTGAGATTAAAAAGTGCTCAAATTTGATTTTTCTTGGGATTTATATTATAAAAAATCTACAGTGTCTCCGTGTTTTCCATCTCTGCTTGTAATTGTGATTATCCCTTTGAAAATTAAAGATTAATTTGTTTTTCTTTCTATGGGAGGAGGCACCTTTTGTTTTGGCATTAGCCTTGTATTGTAGTAGCTGTAATACACAGTCTGCGTCATTTGGACGTAGTTGAAACTGGCTGCTTTTCACCTTTCTCTCCTCTGAGCTCTGCAAGTGAAGACTCGAGAATAACTGTCATGTTGCCTTAGCCAAACCGGAATGGTGACTTTTGGCGCAAATGTGTGCGTGCACCTTGTGTTTGTGTATAGGTGTGTGTGTGTGTGTGTGTGTGTGAAAGGGAGAGAGAGAGAGAGAGAGAGAGAGAGAGAGAGAGAGAGGTGTAGCACAAACAGGTGTATCCCAAACAGGTAGAGCTGCACCTTCTTTTTTCTAAACGGCAAACATTATGGTGTGTGCTAGACAACGGCAGCACCTTACCAAACTCAAAGGATTAACATTTGTTTTTTGAAGGACTGAGTTTATAAAACTTCATCACCACCTCAAAGGATTATCTGGCAGCACGAGACGCGAGTCGGCCTCTGAGCTTCATGATTGTCTGTTATTAAGGATACTATTACCTGGACTGAGGAACTTCACTGCAGCGCTGAAATCATCCCAGCTTGTGCAAAGCTCACAGTGACTTTTGAGGAGAATGACATCTCTGCTGAACACACTCTTTCTGTGTCTTTGTGCCCTCAGAATTTTTGGTAAGTTTAACATGAAGTCTGTTCAGAGAGATATTAGGTAAAATATTTGTGATATATTCTTTTAAGATGTTACAGTATGTGGGTGTTTTTTGTCTTGTCTGGTGTCAGATATGATATTCCTTAAGGGTCATTCTGTTTCTATTCAACCACTCGTCTGTGGTGACATCATTGTGGACTGTATCATGTTCATCCCAGATATATAGTAACAACAAAACTACACTGTCTAGTGGACCTACTCATGTTGAAAATCTGTGTAGTTATGTTTAAGAAAACATTAAAAATAGGTTGGTAATGTGGTGTCAGAAGAAAGTAGTTCTACAGAAGTGACCTTAAGTTTTCTTGACGATGAAAGCTGGTCCTCACTATGTGCTGAATATTCATAAGCAGAGTTCAGTGCACTCCGGGCATGCGGCCAGCTTTTCTCAGGGATCGACTTAGCTGAAGCATAGCTGTTCAAGAAAACACTTGTCGCGCTTTGTGATATTTCAGGAAAAACAGGTTGCTGTGCATCAGTTCACCCCCTTCTGTGTTATTCGCAGGCACTGCCTCGACCCTCCTTGTGTGCGTGTTTGGGTGTGTGTGTTGCAAAGCGCACATAAATGTGTGTGCAAATGTGAAGAAATACGCTTATTATGCACGCCGGCCTCAAAAAGTCCTACTGCAGAGGTGGGACAAAGTCATTGTTTTGCAAGTCACTAGTAGGCTGTGCTAAAAAAAAACTGAATCTGCAATATATTGCAGTATTTACTTTCATGATATCTGTATCCTATCGTGAACCGCGTATCATGATGCGTATCATATCGTGGAGTCCTTGCCAAAACCCAGCCCGGAAGTTCAGCGACACAAAAGAACACTAATGCACTTTACTTTCATGTTTTCAGTTTCAGTGTGTCCAGCTAAAGTTCAAGAGTGCACTTAAATTTAAATTACATTTCTCATTTCGATGTTACGGCAGCCACATCAGTGTGTTTTGAATTAAATCGTTTTGACTCAATTTGTCCACTGAGTTATCAGCATAAGGCGATGTACTCAGACTACCCAGATCATACTCAACGACTTGTTTATCAGCTCTGTTTTGATATTTTCAGTGAACTTTGTGGAATATCACAATGTATCGCAATATGCATTGTATGGTAATGTGTCGTATCGTGACCCATGTATCATGTGTATCATATCATGAAGTCCCTGCCAATACCTAGCCCTTGTCACAAGTAAGTCTCGAGTCAAGCCCAAAGTCCCAAACTTTGAATTTAGAGTCCTAAACAAGTCATCAGCACTCTTTCAATCTAATAAAATCACACAAATGGTAAGTTTAAGACAAGAAGACAACGTAACCCACTTCCTCATGGATTGTTCTTTAACTTGACTGGATTTTTGTCGGATGCTTCAAACAAAGTGGGTTTGTGATGAAAAAGTGTCGACTTGATAAGAATGAAAAGCGTTACTGTTAGTCGATTCAGGAAATGAGGAGAAATAAATTGATGAATGGCTCTTTTTTTATATAACATCCATTTAAATCTTAAGTAGTTTGAAGTCATAAGGCTCAAGTCCAAGTGAAGTCACAAGTCACTGGGGTACGTCCAAGTCGAGCTGTAAATCTTTTATGATATTGTCAACTTGAGTCTAAACTAAAGTCATCAAATGTGTCACTCAAGTCCAAGTCATGTGACTCAGTCCACACCTCTGCTGCTGTACTGTGATGCATTATAACAGTGTTTAACTATGCATTAAACAATTTTGTCATATATTAAGTAGATGAAGTCTGGAATGTAAAATGCCAAAATGCAAACATGTTGGCAATTTCAGACAATGAAATGACAGCATGGTATAAAAACCTTTTCAATCCCAAAAGCAGGATTGGCTGACTGTTATGCCAGTAATGCAGCACAGGCAGATTCCACAGTAGGTTTAAACCTCAGGGTGACACACACACACACACACACACATGAATGGAAAAACACACCTGCCTGCAAAGTACACTCATGGCATATGATGGTAAATGCATGAATCACATCCTACCCGCTGACATATCTGAACAGATTCCCACATCAGTTATTGAATCAGTGCCTGTGAAACTGCTCAGTGTGAAACTAACTGACACATGTGAGCCCGCCCACAAACTGTGAACGTATGCTCTCATGGAGCTGCCTCCTTTAGTCAGGTTGCTGTTTTGAGATATTTTACAATGTTTTCATGGAAATTCGCCTGGACCAATGGAGTCAGATGCCATGGTGCGTTCACACAAGAAACTGACAGACGGTGTTAAAGCACCATGACAACTACTGTGCCAGAATGTTCATCAACATTCTGAACTTGTTTGTTAATACTGGATGTTAGTCGTTCTATCTCAGTCTGTCAGCGCCGCCATCACTTGACTGAAACTTTACAACAACTGCTGTAAAATGGATGGATTGCAGCAACATTTTAATATTCATTATCCCCAGAGGATGAATCCTAATTACTTTGGTAGTTCCCTGATGTTTTCTATGGAACCATCACGAGGTTCATAATTGTGCTTTTGAGTGAAACTTCTCAACAACTATAGGCCCTTAATTTGATGCTTCAAAACTTTGGTGAATGTTATCAGATCAATTCTTTGGTTCAAGATCTCTAAAACTACTGACATTCCCATTATTGATTAATTAACTGATTATTTTTTAAATAATTATTACTTTGCACAGACAATGTGCCTAGCACTGGTGGACTGAAGATGTTTTAGGGGCAGGGGTGAAAAAAGTAAAAAAGGGCACCTGTTGTTTGTGGTAAGGACACTTAACCAGGTTTTGCCCACTTGGACTGCACCCACGGGGGCACTTTACCAAGTTTTATCCACGAGAAGGGCACCTGGGAGGGCACTTTATCGAGTTTTGTCCACTAGAAGGACACCTGAGAGGGCACTATGCCAGGTTTTGCCCACTGGACCGGCACCTGAGGGGGCATCCCGTCATGTTTTAGCTACAAGAGGGCATTTTCGCAGCACTTTTTTAACTTTTGGGCACCAGGGGCGCAATTGCCCCGTCACACTTCCTCTAGTCAAGTCAAGTCAAGTCAATTTTATTTATATAGTGCCATATCACAACAAATGTTATCTCATGACACTTTACAAAT
>JAQLOL010000016.1:3837342-3850661 GCA_029783665.1 Naso thynnoides | reverse complement strand
AATACATATTGGGGAGATATTATTGTTTCTGAGTATTTCCTCCCCTACACCATATCCGTGAACTTTCAGGAGGCCGACAGAAATATGGACGAAACAAACACAGAGTGCGGACAGAAGGCTCTGTCCGTACCAATATCTAACTTAGAGCACGCATGAGCCTTTAGATGTTTTAATTGCAAAGCCGCCTGAGACGTTATCACACAATTACATCAAAACAAAGGGGTGGGGGGACAAATACTATGATAACTACATAATGTGATGCCTATTGCCTTGTGCCTACAGCTTTCCACACTGTGTAAAATCCCACAACGCACATTAAGTCGCAGCAGAAGCGGTGGTTTGCACATATTTTTAAAATCGTTTTTTAAAATCTGGCTCAGAGCGAACAACCTTCCACACAGCTGTCACAGTTGATGGTGCTAGAGAAGATGCTTTAATGGCTCTGGGTCAATCTCGTTGCCTGGACGTGGGTCTGCCCAGGTGGCTCTTCCCAGCTGGACGAGCGTGGAACACCTCCCTAGGTAGGCACCTAGGTAGGTGAGCTGCTGTGTTCATTTTGTTTAAATGTCGATACTTACCTGACTCACATTCTGTTCTGAACCCTTGCAGGACCTACTGGACATTCTCCATCTCCGTATGCGGATGGTTTGTGTAATAACAACTCACGCACAGGTCCTGAGATGCACACTAGTAGTTCACCCAAGTAAGACTTCAGTCACAGCTCACTTAATATTGAAGTTAAATGTGTGTAAATAGACTTTACTGTTTATTTTCCCAAAAATTGTGTCAGTGTTTATTTTGTGGTTAATTTTGGTTGTTTAGTTGTATAATTTTTTTTTTTCCTAAAATTACATTTTGCACGACATTACTTCTAAATTCTGAGCTCCTCTTGAAGTGTGTTTGACTTAATGACTGAACCAAAGACACAAAGCCTTCCTGTATCTTTGGTATGGCAAAAAAAAACAAAAAAAAAAACAGCTCTGACTGACTTGGTTTGTAGTAATGTTGGTCATCTATGAAGCTTGCTCTCATCAACCAACAGCTAAAATGTCACATTTTAAAGGAGCTATATGCAAAATTGATTCACCACTAGTGGCTGCAATTCTGTATCAGCTTTACACCAAAACAAACCTGCGTGTCAGCCACACCTCCTATTTCCCCTGGCACTCCACCTGTCCCACCCCCTATTCTCAGCAGCTCTCTGTTCAGGAGAGGAAAGAGGCTTGCTAGCTGTTAGAGTGATAATCTCAATTCTCAATAATAATTTGATGTTATTTCAATCGAAAAACTGTCTAATTATCTCTTCTTACAAACCATGGCATGTTGGAATCTCAGTCTCAACACAATATAACAACTTATAAGTAATTATTTCACAGTTTATGAAATTTGCCAAGCTAGTTGTTGGTGCTAGCTCCAGCCAGACCTGTAGCCTCCTTCTTGAGTAGCAAGAGTGGCCAGGGCCCTGCTAGTGGTATAGCACGACTATTCCCTTTATCTCCTCAGTTACAATGTGATGTTATTTAAGGTGAAAAAACGTCTATTTGTCTCTTTCTACGAAGCATGGCGGGATGGGATCTCAATCACAACACAAAATTAAAACATTCATAAAATCATCAGTTTATGACGTTAGCCGTGCTAACCATTGACTCTACCTCCGGTTGGACCTGTAGCCTCCTTGTTGGGCAGCAAAAGGCCAGAGCCCTGCTAGCGGTTAGCATTAGCTCCGCTGTCTCCCACAGCTACTCTAACTCTCCATTAATGCTCCACTAGTTCTTTACAGAGCAAAATATGTTTTTCCTGAAATCTAATACGGCTGAATTTTGTATTTAGCTCCTTTAAGGGTTAATTGGAAAGAGTCATGATGATCTTGTGAGGAACTTGTGCAGTGACATCTGAACTCCTGTGACTCTGCAGACCAACAACAGCCACATGATCTTTGAGAGCACCATCATGATCCAGAACAACTCAATTATCAATCGCAACGACCCAGTCTACATCAACTACTCCTACGCCTACCCTCTGCCAGAGGACCAGACCCTGGGCTTCAGGATCAAAGTCAAGTGAGTGGTTGCTGTAAACTTTGTGATGTGAAGCTTGTAAGAGGAGTTGTGAGTATCGTACAACTGAGGTATCTGAGTGTGTTCTCTGCAGCTCTGTTGTCAAGCAGATCACATCTGGAGCTTGGAATTATACTCTGACCATGAAGGCCTTCACCGATAAGCACCTCTCACAACCTGTACAGCCGTCCACCGTAGTCGAGCTGGACCAGAGGATCTGGGTGGAGCTGGACACTCATGGGCTAGATGGTGGCTTTGTTTCTGTGGTGATCAACTCCTGCTGGGCAACTGACAAGGTATCACCCACTGGGAGTCCAAGACACAACCTGATTTTAAACAGGTGAGACAAACACGTGCAGAGTTGCTGCCTGCTGCTGTTCCCAATGATCAGAAGCAGGAATTCCTTTGAAAACCTGCTATTTGATTCATAAAAACAAGTGTGCTGGGATGTTTCTTTTTGTGTTTGAGAACAGCTGTCCAAGCCAAGGTGACCGACCCTGCTGACGTCTACCTGCACTACCTGCAAAGTTAACCTTTGTGCCAAACATGTCCAGGGCTGTGTCCCGGTACACCACTCTCACAAACACTCCACACACTCATGAAACCAGCTGCTCATCACTGGAAAAAAAAGTTAGGCTAGGGTGTCTACTGGCTTAGTGTTTAATAAAGATACCATATTCCCATGTCAAGGACATTTGCTACACATCTTTCTCCTTTTCTCGTTCCTCATGTCCTGTCATCTCTCCTTATCCACTTTAGAATAAATGAATCAAATGGTCCAAACAATCTTTTTAAAAAGCAATTAGAACAACAGTTCACAGATGTGTCAGACTGCTGCTGAGCCTCCATCAGCTCCATCAACGACCTTTAGTTTCCACTTTTTTTTTTTTGTCACTCTTTTAGTCATGACCTTTCAACATAAACTGCATCACTTGTAACTTGTAACACATTTCAAAGAATTGTAATGTATGTCCATCAGAAATATTCAATGACATTTCTCCTCCAGGTGGCGCTACAGCACGATGATAAACTAAAGCCCTGTAAAAACAGTACAGTACAGTTCGGCACAGTACGGCACTCCTCGGAACAGAACTTGTGTTTCCACCACTAACCGTACCCTTACTCGTGAGGCGCGGTATGCCGGGTGGCGATAGTAGTGCGACATCATACCTGACCGAATAAATCAGTCTCACAAAAATACCATATTTTTTAAGAGATTCAGTGAATCATGTTGCTTGGTATGTTGCTGCAAGAAAAACCCAAACTGTTGTGTAACTTAGTAAAACTAAAACAAATTAGACTGATTCATTCATATTAATGTGTCTGTTTATCTGACTGCGTTGTGATCTGTACATACAGAGCCTCAGAGGCAGCAGTGTTGTTCTGTCTTAACTATACATTCAAACAGAAGAGGGTAGCTGCTAGCTTACAGTTAAAAATTTTATCTGCGATATTTGATTTCTAGGAGAAATTGTATTACATTTTTAGAAAGTTGGGGCACCCGGTAGCTCAGCTGGTAGAGCAGGCGCCCCATATACAGAGGCTTTGTCCTCACTGCAGCGACCACGGGTTCAATTCCACCTGTGGTCCTTTGCTGCATGTCATTCCCCCTCTCTCACCCCTGTTTCCTGTCCTGTCTGAGAAATAAAGGCACAATGCCCCCAACAATTAAAAAAAATAAAAGAAAAAAAGAAAAACTATGCAAACATTACTCAATTGTTTATTCTCCAAACAGCTGCACAGATCATCAGTTCATCAAATAATTTTCTCTCTGGGATGACAACACAAGAGGTTGAGCTGATCTGCTCCAACCTTTTAAGTACCTGTTAGCATGCTGGTACCCCAACAGGGGTTAATCCCGCCATGACTGTAGCATGGAACAATGTAATGTTCATCAGTCTGCCCTGATGCAGAGCCTGTCTGGGGTGGAGAAGTTTAGCACCGCAACTTGACAGCGCACGTGTAAGAATAATGAAACGATCTATTTAAATTTTTCCATTCTTCATATTTCCAAGTTGGAAAGCTGCTCACCAGCACACATACTGACATCATCACCACGGTAACCCACGCAGTCAGGTCGGTACAGAGCGGTGATGTCCGGGCGCAACAAATCTGATCTGATCACTCGCACATGACAGTGTGGACACTTTGTGTTAAAAAAATCAGATTTAAGAAACAAAACAGATTTCTCTGCAGTCTGAACAAGGCCTGAGTGAATGATCTCACACACAGCTCGGGATTATGTACAGGTGGCGATGAGGAACAGTGAGTGGCAGGAGTGATGCCAATCAGCCGGAAAAACAGGTCACGCTCAGCCGCATACACACACACACACACACACACACACAAGGAACTCACAGGGGAGGGGTGAGCACAGAGACCACAGAAAGAAACACAGGGGAAGACATTAGACCATGGCAGAGCCGTGATAAGAACCATCTACAGACTTTCTGATCTGACCAGCCTTAGTGCACCTTAAATAAAACCCTTTACCATTCGTGACACCTTTGATCTTTTAATGAACAGCAATCAGGACACTGTTTCTCACCCTTGACTTCTGTAGGTGCGGCTGGCATCGGAAAACACACACACACAAAACATGACACACATGGAAATTGAAAAAAAGGGAAAATGAACTACAACCTTTTTGTAGACAAACAACAATTCACTCCATCAGATCACGCCACTAAGCAACCAAGACACAGCCCAAACCGCAGTACTCAAGTATTTAAAAGCTGGTGATGGAATCATCTTTATGGAGCTCAGTCACATCTCTCCTCTCTCCAAATGATCGAGTCTTTCCAATAGCAGCACACAGTGCACAGCTCCGACTGACTTCAAAAATCCTAAAACTGATTAGGTCAGGCTTAACCTTCAAAATCCCTCTAGTTGAGCTGCATTCCACAACAGTCTGCTGGATGCATGTGACTGTGTTAGTGTGCACTGTAATTAAGAGCATGGTTTCAATCATTCTATCATACCCCTCTATACATTCACACAGTGGCAGGAACATTGTGTACATTCTTTATGAGCTGCCTGTGGGTTAGGGTTTGCAATTTAACATATTACACGAAAGGTAGTGGGAGCACTACAAACATCATGATATTTCGACAAGATTGTAAAAAGTAATGCAAAGATAGTCAATAATTAACACAGGCTCCTTTACGCTGTGTCAGCGGAGTGAAATGGTATATACACTTCCTGTCTCCTAAGTGGGCGGAGTCACATCTCCCACGGAGTCAGTTTGGAACCACAATCCCTCCGCCTCGTCTGGAAGTGCCAGAACATCGTGTGAATGAATGAAAGCAGATAGATTTTGTGTAGCATGATATTTGTTTGATGTAAGTTTTTTATTTTTAATTCATGGTTTCACCTGTAAGACCATTTAAATGTTTTGTTATTTTTTAATTTATGTCTGTTGCGAAGCAAGGTGGGAATCGCCGGTTTTCAAACCTTGCCAGAATGTGTTGCTGAGACAAACAAAGTTGATTTTCTTGTGATTTGTGCATCTGAAAAATGCCATTTTAGTGTCAGAATGTTCAGAAGATGTGTGTCTTGTGAAAAACGGGTCCAATATGTATCTTGGTGACGTTGGGGTGAAAGAACTGGTCATAATCTGCGATCATGTTCATTTCTCCTGTAAGAATGATTGCGCTCAAGAATGCTTCTAGTCTCCAAAAGGAGCGGGGCCGTGGGGAAACCCATGTGACACTGATACAGGGAAAAAAAATAGTAAGTTAGAGGTCTTGCTTTCTATTAACCCACCTCTGACTAATGTTACCAATTACTACATTTCAAGCAATTCACACATGTTTCAGTGAACTTTGCAATGCAATTGCACCCACAGTTCCAGCGGTCTTTGACCCAAAAGTCAAAGAGCAAAAATTTGTAAAAGAAAGCTAAAAGGACAACAAGAATACCTTACGCACAAGGGGTAGTATGCATTTCATTTGTACCAAAAATAAAGTATAGATCCGTACAAAATGAATGGGGCAGTAAAGTCGAAAGAGTTTTCACGGTCAGTATGGAACATGCGTGCTAACTTCTTCGCCGCTTATTTGGTTTGTGACCTTATAGCTCAATTGGATGAAGGTCCAATGGCAACCATCTGAAAGGGGGCATATCGCCACCAACCGTAGTGGAGCCGAATGTATCTGTGAATAAATCAATACTCCCTCGGTTCTGGTACTCTAATACAAGGACAGTATTCCAATAAATGGCCTAATCGAACTTTATAGCTTAACTCTGCATGTAACGGCACTGTTGTATGTTGTAATATCAGTAATGCCCAGTTCAGCCTACAGGAATTCAGCTCTGATCTTGCTGTCTGCGACAGTTTTTTAGAGATCGTAGGCAAGTAAGTGCGCTCCCGTGAATGATGATCAGCATGTGTGAACTGTTATAAGATGCAATTGTAAGCTCGCCGACGATGAGTGTCGCAGGATATCTAGTGTTTCAAATATCTGGCCCTGTCACAAGTGTACAAGCCAAGGCTGGACTGGCCATTGGGAGCACTGAGAGTTTTCCCAGTTGCCTGGACTGGCAAATGGCCCTCAGGCAGGAGCCCAATTCAGCCCATTGTTCACTCGACACACGCAAGTTTACATCAAAATTCACACACCAACACATACAGTAGCCTATGTGTGCCACATATAGCAAAAAAACAAAAAAAAAAACCAAAACAGCAGTGCGAGTGTCTAGTAATATTTATTTGTACTCAACTGCTGTGAAACTATTAGAAAATAACTTAAAAAGACAGAGCTGTTCCTCAGATGTGATCTGGAGCCCCCCAAAAATGAAAGCAGTAATGGACTGCACCAATTTTTATTGAGATTGTTTCTTTTCCTACAGAGGACAAATTTTTCAGAAGACAAATTAAACGTTCACATAAGTAAAGTTTAAAGAGAGGGAGTGAAACAGAGAGAACCACAGATGACTGTCTACCAGCTACAGGATCATCAGAATTAGCATCACCCTAATTTCCTCAGTTTTCACAGTGGTTTGTGAATTACTGCAGAAAAAAAATTTTTTTTGATTTTGTTTGGCAGCCATCTTATTTAGATGCATAACCTTCAGGTTTCAGAGATAAGACTGCATCAGGTGCCAGCCCTGACACAGGCACCTTTCAATCATTCCAATATACCCTCCTAAACATTCTCACTCTCAGCCAAGAACATTCTGTATGCTCTTATCAAGTTACCTGTCATAGGTAGTCGAGGTATGTCACCACCTCACACAAGCTCTTTGAAGAAAAAACAAGTCGAGCTCTTCTGACACTACAACCACACCTTTCCTCTACGTCATCCTCTACCTGGGCATGAGCAGCAGTGAGGATGCACATAAAAAGAGGGGGACTGAAAGAGAGAGAGAGAGCAGACGACAGACGACTGTCCACCACATCTTCCTCATCCTTCATCATCCCTCCACATGGTAAGGCAAAATCCTCTTTTGTATCTTCTTTACATATCTCAAAGGATTTTCACATTAAATATGCAACTGCTTAAAAAGATGGAAAAACATCATTCAATTAGTTTTGAAATCATTAGTTAATAATTTGATCAATAATATGAAACAATTTCCTTAGTATAAGTAAAAAATCTGCAAGTACTATCAGAAAAAGTACTTAAGCTATGTCAAGTTAAGTCAAGCCAATTTTACTGATGTACTGAGAAATCAAAACATAAGTTGTCTTAAAGTGTTTTTCGTATAGTGCAGGTCTACACCACACTAGAACTCGACAATCGCAAGCAATTACCACATGAGCATGCACCTGGCAACAGTGATAAGAAAAACTTCCTTGGAACAGGCAGAAACCCTCAGATGAAATTTACCACTCGGCACTCATGCTCATCACTGGAGATAATTATAGAACACGCCAATGTTTATTGGACCAAAAAAACTGGCCTGCCTCGCCTTTCAGTGAGAAAAGATCAGCATTTGTATTTATTTGTTTATAAAGTAATCTAACACTGTTCTCTCAACCCTGCTTTATTGGAATGTTGGTAGCAAGTGTATGTGTAACAATTGTGGCTCACCCTACAGGTCCAAAAAGTTCCCACAGAGTTAGGAAGATCAGTGTTCTATTGCTGTGCTCCACATACCTGGAATTTGCCCCAGAAAAAATTTTAAGTGAAACTAAATAACTTTTTTGGCGTAACTTTGCCATTATGATTTGTAACCTGATTAAAGAAAGAAAAATTAAAAATCAGTGACGCTCTTTGTACTCTCTGTCTTTCTTCGCTGGTCTACTCCGCGCCTCTCAGCGACAGGTGGCGTTGGTACAAGCTGATTAGCTCACCATGCTCTGACTCAAACTGAATTTAAAAGAGAGTGACGACAAATGAAACAAAGCACAAGCCGGTGCAAACAGCTGCAGCGGATTTTCTTCCCAACGAGGCTCATGCTACAGCTAATGTTAGCTTGCTAGCTTGTTTGCAGAAGTTATCAACTGCAACTTTAAAGCATAATTATAGCTTGCATTTGCCTGATTCCTGAGAGGACTGAAGTCAGATTACGTTTTAAACAGATATATTTAAACACCTGTGTTTTTCCTCTTTTATTAACAGTGATAAAGGGAGACTTCTTGGATCTCCCTACAGAAGATCCCATTCGCTCGTTGGCAGAAGAAGAGACTGTCCTGCCCTGTCGCTACAAGCCAGTTGACGACAATGTGGTGGTGCAGGTCACCTGGTTTAAGGAGAAACCTGATGCTACCAAGGAGCAGATCATCCTTGCACACCACACAAATGGACAGACAGGTCAGCTGTCATCGTGGACTAGCTCTAGTGGCTTTCTCGCCTATGTTGTGGTCACTTTACATTCTCTGCCACGTGCTGAGAAAGTTTATATAAACGTCTCCACTCTGAATAACTTCCTCTTTCTTCCCTGTGAGAGCTTCTTCTTGTCATAGCGCTCATTGTAATGTGCTCATCACACCAAGCAGACTTTCTAGAATGAAAAGTTGATTCGTCAGTTTCAGCGGACAAGTGTTGGTTTTGGGCACTTTTTCTCTTCACACTTGGAACTAATAGAGCTTTAAGGCAAATGTTCCCGAAAGTGTTAAATGAACTGTGAGAGACACTGACAATGAAAGTTAGTATATAGCAGCATTCGTGGTGATTTAAGGGGCTTACATCCATTGTGAGTGTGAGACACGCTGGATGGGACCGTGAGCAAAAACCCTCAGAATGTGAATGTAATTTCAAGGGTGCAGGCATGTATATAGAACTAAAAGTGACAAAAGAAAGCCTGAGGTCTGCTTTGAACTTGCCGAGCTTAATGTTTTGTGTCACATCCTTCCTCGTACGGTCTCTAACCCTCCTTCTCATTTCTCTTCCTTCCTTCCACTCTCCTTTCCCCCTCTGTATTTCCTTCTATCTCCATCTACAGCCTTCGGATCGTGGTCTCGGCGTGTGCGCTTCAAAAGCAGCGACCCCACTGTGGACTCATCTCTGGTCATTATGAGCACAGAGGTCTCGGATGAGGGGAAATACATCTGCCACATCAGCACCTTCCCCTCAGGCAACTTTGATAGAGAAATGTCACTCATCGTGTGGAGTGAGTCCCTCCCTCTTGGCTCTGCCATACTGTAAAAAAAAAAACAAAACAAACAAAAAACAAACAAACAAACAAACAAAAAAAACAAAACCAAAAACAGCTTGTTACTGCAGCAACAGCATTGCTTATACTGTGTGTTGTGAAAGAATGAAAACTGATAGTAATTGCAAAAGAGTTTCCAGTCACAAAAGGAGTCAGTATGACTCAACAGGCTGTTTATTTGTTTGCATGCTACAGTTTCACAATTCACGTTATATTGTAAGCCTCATAAGTTTTACTATGTGACTAACAGCCACGTAATAAAAACTACACACTTACATTAGATCTGATTTGTCGGTCACTTTTAACACTTTAAAATTGCATTAGATAACTTTGCTAATGAGCTAGCAAGCTAACATTAGCTGTAGCATGAGAGTCTTTGGGACAGTGGCAGTTCCTTATAGGGGCGAAGTGGGCAAGTACCCAGGGCGCAATCTTGGGTGCACAAGTGCTCAGAAACTAAAAAACAAACAAGCAACAAAAAAACGGAATATTTTGTAGCGCCAACTAGTTTTCTATCAGTCATTTGCTCCGTCACATCAAGTTAATCATGTCACCGCCCTATTTTGCGCAGGTGCGTAGGCTTGCTGCTGAGAGACTCACACTCTGACTCATTCAGAGGTTGTGGTGGTGGAAGGAGGGCAAGGAGGAGAGGGGTGGCTGGGCGGGGGATATGGGATAGGTTCACCTCAGGTCATGCTACTGGGGCTTGGGATCCATAATGCACAAATAATGGAATTAAAATCAATCACACCACGAATTGCAGGAGGGGGATTCCCCCAGGGTTTCAAACAAGCCAGAACTGCCACTGCGTTGGGAAGCAAATCTGCTGCAGCTCGCGCTTTATTTCGTTTGTTGTCGCTCTCTCCTTTAAGTCCAGTTTGAACTGAGACCAAACGGTTTCAGGGAAAGAAGCAGCAGAGTGAACTGGTCCATCTTAGCTCGAGCTCGAGCCGATTGACAGCATGGCTTGCAGACACTGTGTTGTTGGCAGAGGCGAGTCAGAGCACGGTGAGCTAATCAGCTCTTACCGATGTCACCTGTCGCTAAGAAGTGCTGTGTAGACCACCGAATTAGGACAGAGAGTACAGAGAGCATCACTGATTTTTCATTTTTCCACGAAACCCTCGTTTCAGTGGCAAAGACACAATCATGGTAGAAACAACCACTATTGCATCAGGTTTTACATCATGATGACAAAGTCTAGTTTCACTGTAAGTTAAGAATGTGGTACATTTCTATGAAGGAATCAATGGCCAGCATGTATAGAAACATAATGTGACTGTATATGAACAAGCAACTAATTAAAATAAATAAATAAATAGAGAAGATCTTTATTCTAATTAGCTAGTTATAGACGCATTCTTAAATTATTATACAACAAAATCTTCTTGTTGAATACAGGGGGATGCATGCTTTAAGCACACTTGAAGCAAACTTTAGTATGAAAACTACTAAATATATAACATATTGGATCATAACAACAACTTAACTATTAGATGAATATTTATTTTAAGTAGTTTGAAGGCTCTTAAGATTATTTATGAAAAAACAAACATCAATTTAAGTTCAAGTTTAGTAAATAGTAACTCAAAAGGATATCATTATAAAAATGTTTCTCAACACTCAATTTATCACTCGCCAACTCAGCTAGACTGCTTCCCCAGTGCCGTGTCAGATTTGATTAACTCTGTTTTGGCAACATAAGCAAATAATCCCACAACTGTCATCAAATTTGGATTCAAATGTTGCTAAATTGGGATTGGTACATCAACAATGGTGACCGGATCAAACCAGAAAGAAAAACAAAAATACAGTTGTGAAATAAACAAAACCAAAATATGTGCTCATGTAGAACTAATTATGAACAGAGGCTCATTGAAAAAATGTTTATAGAGCCTTTTCATAAATCTTTCTTTCTGAATACCTGCCACATACAGTATGTTTACGTATCATCATCATCTTTACTCTCATCAACAATCCCACTTCCAGCTATTCCGATCTCCTCATTGGATCCTGTGACTCTAGTGGAGGGACAGTCCTACCGGCAGGCCGCTTCCTGTCGCTCTGTAGCCCGCCCGCCTCCCCGCCTTTCCTGGGACACAGAGCTGAACGGCCAGTCCATCAACCGCTCCTCTGACAACGGGGCGGTCTCCTCGCACTTCTCACTGCATCCTCTGAGGAGCATGAATGGCAAGAAGCTGGACTGTCTGGTGTGGCATCCGACTTCACAGGCCCCCCGCAGGCTCACCTACAACCTGGTGGTGCACTGTGAGTATTCTTATATTACACAGAGGCAAAGCTACAGTATAAAAAAATCTAAATTTCACTTATAAAGAAACATGCAGAAAATGGAAACTAATGGCATGCAAAGGACAAGACAACATCGAAACATATATTACCAATTTTAGTAGCACTTTGAGAACTTTACTTCCTGTTTTTATTCAGAGTCACATTAAGGCAGGAAGAGACTTTTTTCACTTTTGCACCTCACATTGATCTCTGTAGTACTCAAGATGACTTGCTCTACCTCTTAAATTCAGGAGATTGTGTTAAAGGACCATACCATACTGTGTTACTATAGTACATGTCTTTGTTCTTTGTCAACATTAGTCACAAAGCTAACATAAACCTCACACACTTTTCACAAAATAGCTTTATTTATGAGATATCTATTTGTTTACACTTTGTCTATATTCAGTAATTGTTGAATAAAGTACCGGAAAATATGTGACAGTGTTAAAATTTTTCTTCAGGCTAATATTTAAGTAAAGGCCTTTATAGACGGGCAGCAACAATTGAAGCACAGTAATTCTTTTTCAAGAGAGGAAAGTGAGCACCTGGCAAGCACCTGTTCTTGTCTCAGGCACAAAATTATGGTCTAGTCTTGTGGTATATAGCCTATAGTTGTATTGGCAGAGATAAAGGGGGGGACAGAAGCTGTTTCCATTGATACCACGCGTAGATTGTCAGGCGTTTTCTCGTGGAGCGTTTTGTCAAACATGGGAATCGGAGCAAGTACGTCAGTGTAGGTGACAGGAGGGTCGCACAACCGGCCATGTCACACCTCTTCCGGTGGACCCCATGGGACCTTCTTACAGAAAAAATGTCACCGGTAGTCAATGGAAAGAGACAAATTATTTTTTGATCCCGTCTAAATTGCGCTGCTAATCTCAAATATGATGTTTGTCAGCTTCAAAGATAACTTTCAAGTCAAGAAAGTCGCAGTTTATCACGCAACTCCTGAAGTAAAAGACATAAAAAATACGTATTTAAAAAGATGACACACCTGATTGTTGCGTAAGTGTCATCTTAACAACAATGTCCTACAGAACCGACTATCTGTAAGCTAAGCTGCAGCTCTCAACATGCCCATTGTTTTAATGATTTGACCTATTTTAATCCATTTTTCCTTGTTCTAAATAGACAAAAGAAACTGTGCTAAATTAAAGCCATGTTAGCGTTGGTGAATTATAAAGTGCGAGACAAAAGAGACTCACTGAGCGCTTCCACAAAAAAATTTGTTTTTCCTTACCGTTTCTCGACAATATGCGATTTCTTTGTATTACGGGCAACTGTCCTATGTGTAATTCATGACACAAGCCAAACGGGACCAGAAAATAATTTCTTTCTTGCCACAGGATCACATTCTTTTTTTTTTTTTTT
>JAQLOL010000016.1:3816582-3832384 GCA_029783665.1 Naso thynnoides | reverse complement strand
GAATCGCGCATGCGCAAAGCCGCCACTGTTCCTGCCATGGCTCAGATGGTCAATTAAGCAAATTATGCGATGACGTCACACTCATTTAGCGACTTCTAGTGACTTTCAGGACAGCCAATAGTGACTTCCCTTACTGAGGAGTTGGCAACACTGGCCCTACCTTGCCTTGTTTATAGAGACTTGTTGTCTCCTAATTCTCTTTACTCTGCATTTCATCAGAAAGCAAGGTAAAATATAAAAAAAAAAACATGTACAATACACATATTACAGTTTTACTTCTATAAAGTGTGAAGCAAAATAAATACATTTGCACAGACAATAAGTTGATGTTGTGATTGGTGAAACCTGGTGTGAGGTGTGTAATACAGGACAACGTGTTTCTGTCACAAACAGCATGATGAGAAAAAAGTGAGAGCAGTGTTACGGATTGAATTGTGCTTTTGTAAAGGAGGAACAGAGGGTGGAAGGCAACAGAGAGCATCATTTTGCTGTTTTCCACAATTGCTAAATCCACCTAAACTGCGTGAGTAGGTGTGATATTATTCCAGCCATCATATTGGTTTAAATAGGGATTAATGGCAAAATGCATTGCAACAATCAAAGGTGTTCCATTACTTAGAAAATACTGTGGGTGTTGCAATTTTGATCTCAGTCAAGGAGAGTGTCCAAATATTGATAATGCGGGGCAGGGCCTCACCACTTAAAGCGATTTTTTTGTGTATCAATTACTCACCCTTAGATGTCTTGAACTGAAGAATATATGTTTTTCTTCCAGTGTTATTCCCCGGTGAATGGAGTTTTTTCCATGTATAGGAGGAACTCACTTTAGCTGCTTTTGCTGGCAGTCTATGGAGATACGGTTTCGAAACATCCAAAAATGTTCATCAAAAAATCTCAAAAGCTTTGTGTGCTATAATCCAAGTCTTCTTAACAGGCTCAGTACTTACAAAATACTTTTATTTTGGCTGAAAAGCTGCTAAATCCAACACATCCGGTATCTAATGCATGTGTTTGGCTGGGCACGTGACAGGGAGCCTTGTACCAGATATGCTGGATTTAATAGCGTTTTAGCCAAAATAACAGTATTTTGAAAATACTGAGTCTACGACACATTTAAAAAGACGTGGATTATAGCACACAAAGCTTTTGAGATTTTTTGATGAACATTTTTGGATGTTTTGAAACCGTATCTCCATAGACTGCCAGCAAAAGCAGCTAAAGTAAGTCTCAATATATGGAAAAAACTCCATTTTACCATGGAATAACGCAGGAAGAAAATAAATACATTCTTCATTTCAAGACATCTAAATGTGAATAATTGGTAAATAGTTTTGCAGTGAAATATTGCTTTAAAATAGTGACACATCACTTTCATCCACATTTTTGCGATCCCTCCAGTTTAAGATGCTCTTTTAAACATTGTACAAAACTCCACATTTTCAAATTTAGATAAACATTTGTAAAAATTATTAAGAGCTTAGATTGCTATAAAGTCAGATGTTTAAAATAAAAGTCAAAGTGAACTCTGCTTTGCTCTGTTTGCAGAATTGGTGGAGAGCTGCCAGAAGGTGTGACCTCCCACCCGAATGGAACACTAGCTTTTGGGCGACTCTTGACATTGTCAGACGTCGGCATCTATCAATGTGAAGCAAAGAACGAAGTGGGAGCAAGCAAAGCGCAGGTGGAGATTAGCCTGACAGGTAGATGGCAGCTGTGTAAACATCCCATATTAACACTTGTCATCTTATATAGAATCCATGCATCCAGCTTATCCCGGTTCCCCACTGACTCTTTTCTCCAGAATCTCCCGGGAAGTCCGCAATGATTGACAACATGCTGATGATCATTGTCGGGAGTGTGGCCGGCGGGCTGCTGATCTTGATGCTAATTGTCATCATCACCGTCACATGCCACCACAAACGGAAGAACAAGAAACTGGAGAGGGAGCTGACTGAGAGGAAGTATGTTGGCGTAACATGAAGTATAATTAAGATGAGATAAGATAAGATAGAACGGGAATAATCTCCGCAGGGAAGATTAAGCTGACAAGAATAACTACGGATGGAAGAAATCAGGACTATTAAGGAAGTTACAACTGACAGCTACACCAGCCAAGAACTTTCAGGGCATTAGAGGGATGATAAGTGCAGAATTAAAGGGCAACTCCGCCGATTTTTATCCTTATATCTATCTGTCTGATTTACGGATTTAATATGTAACCCAACAGTATTTTTTTCCAACGTTCTCTTCCTGGAACCAGTGACATCACTGGTAAGCCAATGCCATGTTTGTTTTATTAAGAGGAATTTCAGGTCCCAAAACCCCTCGTTACTAAAAACAGAGATAGTTAATAGTAAAAAGCAAGACGCCTCACTGACCGTTTATGTCCTGTATCAGTGTCACATGGGTTTTGTCAGGGCCCCACCCCTTTAAAAGACTAGAAACAGTCTTGAGTCCATTCATTCATGCAGGAGATTTGAACGTGCTCACAGATCATGACAAATTCTTTTGCCCTGTCTTCACCAAGATACAGTACATACTGGACCCATTTCTCACAAGTCATGTATCCTCAGATCGTTTTGACACAAAAATGTCATTTTTCAAACACACATATCGGGAGAAAAAATTACTTTGTTGGAGACCTGTCTTTGTCTCAGCAACACGTTCTCGCAAGATTTGGGAACCGGTACTTCCTGCCTTACTTTACAATGGACATAAACGGACATTTAAATGATCTTAAAGGTGAAACCATGAAGTAAAAGTTAAAACTTACTTCAAGCAAATATCATGCAATTCAAAAATCATCTGCTTTAATCCATTAACACAACTTTATAACACTTCCAGACGAGGTGGAGGGATGGTGGTTCCTAACTGTCTTCATGGGGCCGTGACTCCGCCCACTTAGGAGACAGGAAGTGTATATACCATTTCACACCACTGCCACAACATAATAATGATCTATTTTCTTTGAAAACTATGCATTATTAAATTATAAAGTTCTGATTCGATGGATAACAACCTTAGAGGCCTGGCCAATACTTTTTTGTGATGCAATGCATCCTGGCACATGTAGGCACTCTTGGAATGGCTGTGTGAGCAGGACAGCTCAGAAAACTCAGCTTTCTCTGTCAATATAGCACAAACAGGAATTTGTGCTTCAGTTGACTACAGTTACCATCAACATTAATTGGACACTCGTGAAAAGTGGTGGATTTTCCCTTTGATTCAAAGGACAGTGTGCAAGGGATATTCAAGATAACAACATAAACAAAGAAATTATAGAAATTATGCACAGTGAACTACATTTAAAAATGAAATTGCTTAAAATAAATGCTCATACTTTGCGGTGGGAGTCTGTTTTTCATCATTTAAACATCTTGCTCCCTTTTTCTCTCTGTCTCTTGTTTCTCAGGGAGGAAATAAGCACTCTCTCCAGGCAAGCATCTTTCAGGAGGGTGAACTCTGTCAGCACGGATCCCAGAGGAGGGGTACTTTTACTCAGTTACTCTTTTCACATTAAACATACTGTCCTACTGCAGCAGCATCATCTTATGTCTCTCCTCCGTCTGTGCGACCTGATTCAGGCTGTCAGACTTTATGGCACCGCTGATCAAAACAGCTGCTGCTCCCATGTGTTTCTCATTTACTCAAGAATTCTTATTTAGAATTTTTTCACTGAAATAAATATTGAATACTCGAACCATGAGTGTTAGTCAGTAGTGGCAGTCAAACGCTAAGTCTTGACTGTCATGAGTCATTGTTTGACCTACTTTATTTTTCTTTCTGAGGAAACAAGTGATTGAACTTGGAAATTTTGACTTTTTGGCAGAGTTTGAGTGGATCCTTATCCCCACTTCCACATCTGTCTAACTCGACCCTGCTGTGTTTTTTCGTTGCAGGCAGAAGAAAGCATCCCTCTGAGGGTGGAGGGAACCTTAAGGACCAGCCTGTCTTCCCTCGGGGTCAGTCTACGTATCTATCTAACTCTGCATGCAGGGCCTGGGCCGGGGACTGATGCTTTACTATCCAGATGTCAGACGGCTAAGTTCTGAGCTTCAGCACCGCAAATCTGAATGTAGTCTATCTCAGATATTGATCATAATAACATTATATTATTAAAGACCTTTGAGCTCCTCGTATGTTCCCTTTTCCTAGAACTTTTCCTCCTAAAGCAAGTCCTTTAAATCGATTAAAACATTGTGGCTTTCCTCTGTGGATCCTAAACTGAGCTTAAAAAGAAGAGTTTAACATTTTGGGAAATGTGCTTATTTTCTTACCGAGACTTTAATGGGAAAACGGATTCCACTCTCATGTCTGTTTGTTAAATATTAAACTATAACCAGCAGTCACTTTGCTTAGCTAAGCATAAAAGAACACAGCATGCCTGACTCTGTCCAAAGGTAACAATACTTACGAGGACCTTTGAAGTTCACCAACTAACAAGTTAACCAGAATTATTTAATCCACACGATAACTAGCACGAAAACCAACAAATTAGGGTCTTACACAAGGTCTCGTAGTGAGCCCAAGAAGTCACAATATCTGATCAAGAAACATTTCTATTAGCTAGCTGTAAAACGCATATACAGTGGTTAAGT
Organism: Naso thynnoides; assembly: GCA_029783665.1. Lineage (NCBI taxonomy): Eukaryota > Metazoa > Chordata > Actinopteri > Acanthuriformes > Acanthuridae > Naso > Naso thynnoides. The sequence continues at coordinate 3,827,786 of JAQLOL010000016.1, read as the reverse complement.
CACGCCCCCTCTGAGTGGTAGTCAATTGAAAGAGAAATTAATTTTTGGTCCTGTCTAAGTTGTACTGCTAATCTCAAATATGATGTTTGTCAATTGAAAAGATAAGTTTCAAATCAAAAAAGTTGCAGTTTATCACACAACTAATACGTATTTAGAAAGACGACACACCTGATTGTTGCATAAGTGATGGTTTGATAACAATCTCTTATAGAACTAACTGTTTGCTCAGCTGCAGCTCTCAACATGCCCAAGCTTGCTATGATTTTTACCTCTTTTAATCCATTTTCCTTTGTTCTGAAAGAACGAAAGAAACTATGCTAAGGTTACAGCCATGTTAGCGTTGGTGACGTATATTGTGCGAGACGAGAGACGTAGTTCACTTTTTTACCTTACTGTTCGATGGCAAAATGCTGCTTTCTTGACATGAAAAATTCTCTTTTATATTGCCAACCGTCATTTGTATGATTCATGGCCCAAGTCAAGGTTTTGCTGAAGGTTTACGTTCAAATCATAGTGTCAAACCCTCACTGCTCTTACGCAGTGGTGAGGGGCTGCAAGTTATCAACAAAAGCTTCAGTTTGGAGTCTAGTCCCACTATAGGAGAAACGTACTTAATGTGGTGGTCATTTTAGTGTGTGTGTGGGTTGTTTTGGTTGCATTTTGGCCTGGGTACTAACATTTTGCATGGCTGTTGTTGTTGTTGAACCTGCATATTGTCTCTCCTTCATTGCTCTCGTGCACGTATGCTGGACCCACAGCCTGCTCTGCACTCTCTGCTCCCAACCCTCATGCTCCCAGCAACACCCGGCTACTGAGTGCACTCTGCTAGTTTGACCTTTCATGCACTTAGCTGACCTGCTAACACCTTCTGTAGCTGTTTCTTGAGTTTTAGCATTATACTTTATGAAGGGAACATAATCTTAAACAATGCTTAATTTAAGTCATAGTTTCTTATTTTATATTGGAATCTTTATGTATCATATTTGCTGAGATACACGTTGGTAGACAAAATTCACAGTGTTGCATCATATTTAGCAAACATGCTAACACTTTCCGTAGCTGTCTCTTAAGTTTTAGCATTATGCTTCATGAAGGGAATGTAATCTTAAACAATTCTTCATTTAATTCTTCTTTTTTTCAATTTATTATGGGTAACTTTCTGTATCATATTTGCTGAGAGTCATGTTTGTAGACAAAATTCACAGTGTTGCATCATATTTAGCTAACCTGCCTGCACCGACTGAAAGTTTCGTTTAAGTGGCTTGGAAAATTATCAGGAAATGATTCAGAAATGACAAACTCATAGAGGTATTACATGCTCTTCCCCTGAATTCAGTTATCCTTTACAGTAAATCAAGAGCCCGAAGAGAAATTACCACTGGTCAGCCTGCAAGCAACAGCAGTCTTACTACTTTTTATAATCTTCTATTTCTTAAACTGATACAAGGAAGCTGAGCGTATTTCCAAAAACTTTGAACTACTGCTTAAATCCATTAATCTGCATTAGAAGTAAATTAAGTTTCTCTAGTGTGATTAAGCCTGCAGTAAAAAAAAAACAGCGCTGTTCTAACATTTAAGCCATTTTAGATTAAATTGGGGAAGCAAAAGACAAAACAATCTGTGAACTAATCAGTGTTTGTGTGAAAGCTGAGTGTGTTTCTCTGCCTGACAGGAGCACGCTCACTGCCGTGACAGCCGATCTACTATCTCAGGTGGGCGAGGAGGAGGAGTGGGAGCGTTTGATTCCCTGGGCAGACCCGTCTTGTACAACAACTCACGGAGGGGACGAGACAGACTGCTGGATAGAGAAGAAGAGAACCGATTACGAGTGGAGACGTATGTGAGAAACAGCACAATGTCTTTGGTAAGTTGCTTGGGTGTTTCTGGGCAAGTCGGAGCCTGATTTCACCAAATAGTAGAATGCAACCCATCCAGTTTATTAACATTTGTATACTCCCTGTATAATAATGACATTAAGAAGTATGTATGCGCCGTGTCTTTGCAGCAGGAATCTCGTTTCCACGCTCCTCTTTTACCGTCAACCTTACCGGTGGTACAGTCCACTGAGATTGTAAGACAACTAAATGGCAGTGCCATTACCTCAACAGACGGGGGATCACGGCCAGGAAGTGTCGCCAAGACACACCAGCACCCTCCTCTGAGCTGCACCTACCCACCTGTAACAGACGATGAGGATGAAGTGGATGAAGGTTTGGGGGGTCCCGCCAGTCAGGAGCATCCTGATGACCAGGACAGCGAGACCAACAGCTCCCACATGTCCGAGGCTCACAGTGCACGGCACTATCAGCAGACTAACGGCACGCTCAGGCCCAAATCCCGGCCAAGCCCCACAATGATCAGTCCACACGCCTCCCTCATCCACAAGGCTCAGATAGTTTAGCAACAGGAGAGTAACATGTGAAGCTACGAGACGGGCCAGCTCTCTCGGAAGTGGTTCAAATGTGGACACGGTTTGGTCACAACCCAGAAAAACAGTTTGTGGTTCCTCACCAAAAATCTGTACCTTGACTATAATGCTGCATCTTCTTTATTAACAAAGCTAACAGAGGAAAAAATCAGCTCAGAAGCATCTGCTGGAACTTTCCGGATCTCTGCCTCTGCTAATATGTTATGTATTCCTCTGGATTACTGGCACATGACAATGACGCAGTATTTCTGGTGCAGCGACTGCAGCGTTCAATCGCAGAGGATATTTCTTGCTCATCTTCTGCAGTACCGTATCTGTCCCTGTAAGAAACTGTGAACCGGCAGATGAACGCAGCTGACAGACTTCTCGCAGGAGATGTTGAAAGCAATCACAGACATGCACAGCAGGAAACCAGGAAACGTGGGAGAAGCAGACGGAGCTGTGGGACTGTTGGTGCATCAGAAACAGAGATTGCAAGACATCTCTACTGAGGGTGGATGTGTTGTGTATCAGCGACATACCTGTGTCGAACCCCCTTACATAATAGAGTTTGGGATCTGTTTTAAGCCACAGGATTGTTCCTCTCTTGCGACACGCATACCTCTCTTGTCTTTGTGTCCTCCTGCCGTTTCCTTAAGGACTGTGACAGCTTGGATCAGATAAAAACAAACTTCCTCACCAAAGTCATGTTAACATCTACCAACATTCACTAATACACACATGTAGTAGATGAAAAATTAATATACATTGCTCCTATGTTGCAAGAATGAACTTTAAAACACTATCTTTTACATATTAAGCATGCACAAACACACTAAATAGAGTCAGGTGCAGATACGTTGGGTATCTTCATGCGTGCACGTGCACAGTTGATGCACGCTGGAAACACTGCCGAATGTTTGTAGAATACATCACATTACATATGTATGCATACATTACATGAATAATGAGGAAGAGGCCGTTAATCAGTCATGTGACTCGTGTTTTTATCACACCTGTGGGTACTCGTGTGATTTCACGGAGCGAACCTGAAGAAGCTGCAGGCGTGTGCGGTGGTCTGTTACCGTGTTCCTGTTACCGACCTGCGCCTGACGATCACACTGGTCGTGCACGAGGAGACCTGTTTATTGTTTGTAAAGTACACGTTTGTTTATAATTTTGTTTCGTATTGGTTGTAATGCTACGGGCTGCTTTTGTGGATATATTTGGAAACCAGAGATCAGAGACAAAAAAGCTGCCAGGGATTTTGACATGAGCTGTTCAAGATTTTCAATACTGTGGCAAAACTAAGTATTGTTTGTCCATGTTTTAATTTTTTTGTTTATATATGTTCTGAGTATTGTTGGGTTGTGTTACAGCCCTCATATGGGAAGCAATGTGCCAAAGGGTTAAAATGTTTTTTTTTTTTGTTTGTTTGTTTTTTTTTAAAGACGTCTTTTGCTTTTTTAGCAAATATGAAGTATTATTTTGCTCTTTTGGATCCCTTCTGTAAATACTTCTTTTTTTTAATCAAAATATCCAAAGACTTCTGAGTTAAAAGTGCTGACTTAAATGAATGCTGGGACATTTTGTGACAAAGACAAGGTTCAGTCCATGTATTGTTTGCCAGCACCCACCAGCTTCATGCAACACATGAATGTCATTGTTTTTGAAAGTAGGTTGTATTTGATGCAGACAGTGCTCCCTAATGGATTCAGTTGGAAAATGCAGGGATCTGAATGAGCTTGCAAACAGCAAGACTCTGCATTCCACTGTGATTTTGGAGAGAACTTGTACTGGTCACATGCTGGTATTTTCATTTGCTTTGAGGACTTTGTTTGGGTATTGGCTTGTGTTAATGGAAAATAAATGTGTATGGCTTTCTAGTGTACACCAAAACACAAGCTTTTGGGTAAAAACTTGTCTGGATCATCTCAAAATGGAGAATTTACACTGACGGGCTACTTATATTGGAATGCCACTGCTGGGTTTCTGCTCTGGTTAATTTAAAAACATCATTATCCTGGAAAGGGCATAGATAAAAATGAGCTGTGGGTAGTATTCCTCCATCTGTTCCCCCTACTCTGCAGATGCATGTTCTGCATATTCTGTTGTGCTGTCAGGAAGCTGGGTTAATATCTCTTGCAAAAATGATACAGTTATTTGGGCATTTCCATGCACAAATCAATTCACTTTAGCTGCACCAAGGTAGTACTCTGGTGCTTGAACCAAATCCTTTCAGGATTCAGGGAAACTAGGTGCTGTCTAGCAAACCAGCCCACCAGCCTTGAGTAAATCAATCAACAACCAAGGATGCGTCATCAACAGTGGATTTTTGCACAACTCACAACAACCTGCAGACCATGCCCACTTTGGTTTTCTAAGGAAATCCTGCTAGCTTTGGTTCCAGCTGGGGGCCAATTTCTTGAATTCTGAACCAATTCATTTTAGGTCAAAATGCTCAGAACGGTTCAAGATTAAGGGTGCAAACCAGAGTGGAACCAGTTTCATATTTGTGCAAAAGGTTTATGTGAAAATGTACAGTATATACACTAAACAAGACACCCCCATCTTGTTTATCAGGTTCTTGACACAGTCTGTCATTGTTGTTTGTAAAAGTTCAAAAACATAAAATAATAATAATTTAAAAAACCCATAAGCATTTTTCGACTCTGGAAGTGTGTAACAAATGAGGTCATACAAAAACAGGAAACAAGTCTTGTTTGAGTGGGGCTTCAATATAACTGTCAGATACAAGAAAAAACATATTTACGGTAGATATTAAAAAGGCCATATCAGAATGTGTTGGAAAGTGGAACATAAAAATTCTTCTAAGGTTGCTTTTAACTATGAAATTTACCATGTTTTTTTTGGAGCGAAGCAGGATCTGACTGAGGGCCACACAGGGAATCAATGATGATCAAATCGGTTAGTGATTATGGATGAATGGCTTCAGGATCAGCAGATCCTATAGGGATTGAAAAAATGGATATAAAAGACTGTAAAAAAGAGTGGTAAACGTAGAAGTACTGTCTCCACTTCTTTACTTGAGTAAAAATAATAAAGTACATAAAGTACAGGAAATGCACTCAAAGTATAAAAGTAAAATGTTTCCCTCTGAAGAACATTTGTATTTCTACCAGTTATTTCTGTGCAAAGTTACCTGAAACTTCCCTCATATTAAAATAATGCAAAGACTATTAAACCCAAAGGTAGAATCAGTTGGATTTGTCTGAGCTGTTCCTAAACGCACCAGAAAATTAGCTGATTGTTGAGTCTCACTCTCACAACAGGAAATAGCAACATTTTGGGTTCGTAAAGTGTCCTGAGCACAGCCAAAAAGACAAAAGCATTGACACTTAAGAATGAGTCTGTTTCGAAAACGTAAGGAAGAGAAAGTACAAATATTTTGTGTTCAAATGTAGGGAGTGAAAGTAAAGAGTTGTCAGAAAAATAAATACTCAAGTACAATAGCCTGCAGATACCTAAAAAATCTACTGAATTCGAACTACTGCTCCAATATCTGCCCTGCTGATAGAAATGGGTGAGATGTACTTGGAAATTAGACAGTGTTGGGGAGTAACTAGTTACATGTGACAGAAAAAAACATTTTATTCAGAAATCAGAAAAGGGCTCCAACAGAACAATACAATGCAAAATATGTTTACCAGCTGTTAAAATATAACTGATGTTGAATGTTTCCGTGTCAAACCTGAGAAAACGTCTGCAAGTATGTAATCTCATTTGGGTTGAGTACTACTGTAAGTTTTACACTGCCTGGTTTAAACATTCAAAAATGGTTAACAGTTGAAAACATTTGTCAGAAATTAAAAAAAAGAAATCAAAAAGTTATCAAAAGTAATATTACTTTATTTAGATAAAGTTATTGAAATAGTTACATTATTTATTGCACTTAAAATATGGTAACTAGTAATCTGTAACCTATTATATTTACAAAGTAATCTTCCCAGCCTGCAAATGGACAATACAAACCACCAAAGTGCTGCTAGATTAACTTTGGGACTTTGATAGGGACACTTAGCAGAGGACAAAAATCCAGAAAATTAAATAGTATGCAGCAGCAGCTTTAGGTACAATAAGAGAAACTAAATCCACATCCAGATATGACACGGCCTGCTGGCCTTCAAACAGAATTCATAAGCAGGATGTAAAGGTTGTCTCATTCAGTTACCTCAGGAGTGTGGGTGTAGAGGCAAAACAGGAGAAAATACAGACGCATCTTAATGGCCGATGAACCCTTTTTTTACAAAGACAGAATTGAGTTTCACCTACAAAAGGCCTTCCATAGAAACATCCTCATCCAGCACAATAATCACTTGGCCTGGCTTGTCTGAAACATTAGTGAATGAACCATGAGCTTTCCAGATTCCTCTGGTTCTGAGGCTCACTTCAAAGACAGAAGGTGTTCAAATAAGAGCTGGGAACAGCTGGATAGTAAGGATGTGTCAGTCGTGAACGAATTGGCTCTTTGAATGAACCAGAGCCATTTTACTTGTTTTTTTGTAAACTATTACAAGGCAGAATGATAGAATGATCTGCCCATGGACACTCCATGCACTGACTGACACTAAATACTGTGTTGATGATGTACGTGCTTGGGCAAAATAACACGGTTTAGTCTAATTACATTGAATAATTTAAGTGATTTTTGTGCACGCTTACCAATCAAAGGTCAAAACAGTGCTTAATATTTAGCTGAATTATGTGGTGGTGAAATGAAGAGCCGTTTGGGAGCCGGCTCCTCCCTGTGAGCTGAGCCAAATGGTCCAGCTCACTAAAAAGAGCTGGAATTCCCATCCGTACAGGATAGACTGTTGTCCTAGATCGGAGTTCCCAAACTTTTCAGCCTGCGACCCCCAAAATAACAGTGCCAGAGACTGGGGACCCCCTTTATCCCTGGAGGTGCCATATAACGCTGTGCACAGTGCAAATGCACTATTAGGCCTACATGGGCATCAATACAACACAAAAGAACAACAGCTTAATAGCCACAACATTATTTTTAAGTATTTTAAGAAAGAATATAATCAGAATTTGTACAATAATGGGTTAAATATGCAATTATAAATTGTTATTTAAAAAAATTTTTTTAGGGGGGAAGAAATCTGGCGGCCCCCCTCTCTGTGTCTCGTGGTCCCCCCAGGGGGCCCCGGCTCCTACTTTGGGAACCACTGTCCTAGATAACTGCACTACCATGAAGAAACTGATGGAATGTCAAAAGAAAGACCTCTGGCAGACAGTAGGGGGCAGCAATTCGCCGCTGCTGCGTCTAGTGTGCCTAATCCGCAGAAGAGGAACAGGTCTAGTAGCTAAGATGGCGGAGGAGCAGCAGGAATCATCACAGGGAGACATGGAGGGTGAGGAAAACCGTTAACACTCTATATCTATAAGACAGCGCGGCTCTTCCTTTTCCAAGTGAAGTCCACATCCACATGAACGCCCATTCAGGCTTTGAGCCGCTGCACTGTCCGTGATACAGTCGGCGTGTGGCGGCATGCAGCGATGAAAGGGAGACAGAGGCCGGAGCTTGTTGGCTAACGTTAGCTAGCTGCCATTGCTACACAAAGAAAAAACGCTTGTTTAGTTACTGACAGGGCAACCGCAAGTGACAGTCCCAGACTTTTTGTGTTGATGAAACGCTAAAAGTATAGACTTAATATTAATGACATGGAGCCCCCCCCCTCTTTTTTTTATTTGCTGAAACTACGTTATTTGTCATGACAAAATTAGTTTGTTTTGTTTTTGTCGCACATTTTAAGCTAGCCAGATGCAGCTGACTGACATTAGCTAACGGTAGTTTTGTGTGGGAAAAAAAACGTTAATTTCTTTACATTTCACTGCTGACAATAGGCTGACTGTGTCTGCGGCTGTTTGTGGTGGCGGCAGACTGTTGAAAGCGGAAAATGCGGCAAACTGTCATCGTAAATACTTGGTTCACGTCAGAGTTTCATTACATCGTTACACAGGACGTGCTGGCTCCTTTGGAAATGTGCAGATCGATACACAGGATTACGTTCAGTTCATTAAGTTGAGTGTCACTGATTGCACTAACCTGATTTAGCACAAGGAGAGCATTGTTGTGGAGCTCAGCTGCAGAATTTCTGTACATTTTGTTCCTCCACATCTAACGTTACTTTCGTGTGCAGACGTAAGTGCTCTTGCAGTAGTATTTGGTCTCCTTTGCCAAAAAAAAAAAAAAAGCCACCCACTGTGTAATGAGACATAAGTGCAACTTGTCAAATGAATTATTGTTATGACTTGTTTTGAATGCCCCTGCATTACACACACAGTGCAGTGTGCAGACTTTTAAATCCACATCCCACCTCCAGGACCCATCTGTATGAGATCTGCCAGTTTAGTGACCTGTCTGCATTTACTCCTCAAGCCTGGTTTTTTCTGTCCCCTTTGTGTTGCAGGAGTGAACTGCCTCGCATATGACGAGGCCATAATTGCCCAACAGGACAGAATTCAGCAGGAGGTGAGAAATCCCTTTTTCGGCACGGGCCATTTTTAAAAAAATTTTGCAGGTAACGTCAACAAGAGCACATGTCGGTGGTCAGTGTCCGAGCGAGAGGACGAGCAGTTTTTTCAGATCTGATGTCGGGACGCAGCTGAACCCTTGGTTTGCATTTGTCAACACTAGTGAAGCTGCCTTAAAGATTTTCTCTTGATTTTCCCGATCTCAGACCTTTGTCTTCTGAAAATGCGAGTCAAACATTTTTTGAGAAAAGCTTTGTAGTAATCAGCAGCGTTGACCTTGACCTGTTAAAGGTGGAGTCAGTAGGATTTTACAAAAAAAAAATTTAAATATAGACATATGGAAAAGTAATATCACTTTTTGGGCATCTGCACATGTGTGGTGGTGACTATGTACGGAGACTCAAACCCTCCTCTGCCTGTGTTTTGATGTTTTGGTTTCTTTGGGAATTTTCTGGGTGTGGGGGGGGGTGCGTTTCTCTCAGGCAATGACAGCGCGCCAGTGAGGTTGAGAGCACCACAGGGCACAGCAACTGGCCGCCGTCCAGACCTGAGAAAGTTACGAATGCAGACGTAATGCGGAGAAAAGTAAATATGGCCCTGTGAGGCAAAACTGCAAACAGATAAAACTTGTTTCAGAGTGAGAGTGAGTCTCGGTTTGGCTTTCAGCTGCTTCAGAGCCCTGAAGGAGAGGCTTCAAAGAGCGATGCAGAGCTGGCCTGCTTTGTGATGGACAGGTGCTAAACACCGACTGGTAGCTTGTTGGCTTGCTAAGTTATTGACCTCTCCATGACACAAATGTAATCTTCCTACGTAACTTGCTGAAAACCGGTAACCGGTATTGCAGTACATGTAGAACACTCTTAAGTTACGATGGAGTGCCTAAGTCACGCCTGTTCCAATGGACCCCATGGAACCTTAGTACGGAAAAAAATACGAATAGTAGTCAGTGGGGAAAGGACAATTATTTTTTGATTCTGTTTGACTTGTGCCCTGAATGATGTGCCCATATGATGTTCGTCAACGTAAATTAAGTTTTTCATGTGAAACAGTTGATGCATTAACTTGTGAAACTATAATTGTAAAGGCGACAACAGCAGTCGCGTAACTGACGTCGTAACATTTTCACTCCTCTGGCAACAGAACCGACTAACTCCCCCTTCCAGTAGCTGCAGCTCTCAGCAGGACCCGATTTTAATGGTTTTCACCTCGTCCTGGAAAAACGCAGTGGAATCTGCTGAGCTGGCGGCCATGTCTGCATTGATGACATATATTGTCCGAGACAAGACGTGTAGTTCACTGAGCGATCTCACGAAAAAAGTTGTTTTACTTTACTGTTTGACGACAAAATACGACTTTCTTTACGTGAAAAATTCTCTTTGGAATTGCCAACCTGCGTGTGTAATTCAAGGCACAAGCCAAATGGAATCGAAAAATAATTTGTCCCTCTCCACTGACTATCGCTCATATTGTTTCCAAATGAAGGTCCCATGAGCCGGAGATAGCGGGGCGTGACTTGGGCGCTCTGTACCTCTGGTGCGCTGAGTCGGGAGAAGCAACAGCAGCAAATGAATGCGACTGACTCTGCCTTTAATATATGAAACCTGTCTGCACAGCCATGACCTAATAATAAAACTAGTTGTGTTATAACAAATGCAATGCAGTGGAAGTAAAAGTATGACTGCATAGCTAATTTTGTAACATAAGACTATCAAGCACGACCCACAGCCGAGTTAAGTTGCTTGCATTGAACGCACTAATTTAAATTTTTCTGTGTGTGGGTGTCTAGATAGCCAACACTAACCCTTTAGTGTCGGAAAGACAGGACCTGTCTGTGCTGCAAAAGGAATACGCCGATGATGACACAGTTTACCAGCTCAAGATCAAGGTTAGTGAAACCGCACGACCTTTGCTGAGGTTACTGCACCTGCATCAGGGTGCATTTCCTCCACGGTGCAAAACAAAACTGTTCTCTTGCTTGCATGCACGTGATTTTACTGAATGGTTGAACTGTTTTGCGTTTGCAGGACCTACACAAAAAATATTCGTACATTCGCAAGACACGGCCAGATGGGAACTGCTTCTACAGAGCCTTTGGCTTTGCACATCTCGAGTCCCTGCTAGATGACAGCAAAGAGCTTCAGAAGTGAGTGTGACAGCAGCTGCTGCTTGTGCTTTGGTTTGTCTCTCCACAGACTCGAGTTCACACTTCTGTCGTCTTGAATAATCTGTGTTTCCTGTTTAATGAGAAGCTTGGCGTGGAGGCAGCGTTAACTGAAGGGGCGACTGCTGGGGAAAA
>JAQLOL010000016.1:3786378-3812307 GCA_029783665.1 Naso thynnoides | reverse complement strand
TTAATTAATTTTTTTTTTTGCCCCCCCCCCCCCCCCCCCCCCAAGTTCATGGACCTGATCGAAATGTGCGAGAAACAGCCGAGCCTGCAGGAGGTGCTGGCGGCCTTTAACGACCAGAACGTGTCAGACTACGTGGTCGTGTACCTGCGGCTGCTCACCTCAGGCTACCTGCAGCGAGAGCACAGCTTCTTTAAGAACTTCATAGAGGGAGGACGCTCCATCAAGGAGTTCTGTCAGCAGGTGGGCTTTCTAAATTTATACACGCTTGAACTTGTAGTTCTTGAGAAACAAATGTCATCAATTTTCGGCCGCACCAATCAGTGACTAGCGGGAGCGGTTGAGTTCGATGAGGTAGAAGTCAAGTTCATGTTCATATTTGCGTACAGCTTTAGTTTACCTGGCTACCAAGAACCGCTTGTTAGTGAAAACTACGAAATATTGAATACAAGGAATGTTCTGACTGGACATACGCCAACCTTTGGGACACAAACCGTACCGTGTTTTTGTGGCTACTACATGTAGGGAAGAAGAGGAGCCTTTAGTAAAAGTCTCTGTCGATTTTTGTGATGCGGACACGAGACTTGCACAGCCTCTGGTTCAACACAGCATGTTAAAAAACACATTATAAGAGCACTAAAACTGATGAAAATAGCCGATATCACAACACAATGTGACAATACTTGTGTGATTATTTTACAACTTGCGGAAAATGAATGTTAGCTGCCATTTGTTTTGTGTGAGCCTGCAGGCTAAGTTTACTGATTTTTGAGCCGCTCTCAGGGGAGCGAGAGGCCGGAGCTTCTGCTGCTCGCGGTGAGCTGCTGCCTGTAGCTGCATCTACTCAGTGATCATGTGGGTTTATTCCAAGCAAAAAGTGTTTAACTGCCTCTCTCCCTGATGCATATGGCGGGTCAGAATCTCAATTATAACGCAATACAGCGGCATTTATGTGATTACTGAACAGATTGGACATTAACCTTCCCGCTCGTCTGTCTGTTTCACAGAGTTTCAGCGATTAGCCGGGCCCACGGCACGCGTCATACAGTCAGTGTTAATGCCGACTGGTTTAAGGCTGCTCCAACAGTTTTACACTTCACCTGATACCACACCTGCTAGGACTCATTCTCTGCAAAGAATCCCCAGTGGAGCGTGGCCAGACCCGTATCACACAGTGAATTATGGGTTTGGTTTATCAGGTTAAGTGTCATATAGAGGTGCACGAAAATATCTACACCTGATTCAGCAGTTTAATAGTGGTTCCAAAATGACACGATTCAGTACTAAACTGGTCTCCTGTAGTCCCTGTTTTTACCATGATACTTTTTTCTGCCACTTGGACGAGATTTTCGTGGAAAAATGAAAAACCAGTGACACACTCTGTACTCTCTGTCCCAGTTGGTTGGTCTGCGCTGCGCTTCTTAGCGACGGGTGACGCCGGTGCGAGCCGATTAGCTCACCGCGCTCGGACTCACCTCCGCCAGCAACAGAATGTCCGCAAGACACACCGTCAGCGTGCTCGCACTCGAGCTGACCAGTCTCAGTTCAAACCGGATTCAAAAGAGAAAGAGACGGCAAACAAAATGAAGCGTGAGCCGGCGCAAACGGCTGCAGTGGGTTTGCTTCCCTACAAGTCTCGTGCTACAGCTAACATTAGCTTGCTAGCTCCTTCGCAGAAGTTACCAAGTGCAACTTTCAAAAGGAGAACACAATCATCCTTTGGCAAAGAGGGTTGAAAAAAAATGTGTGTTCACAACAATCATTTTATAGAAATTTAATTTTCACCAGAAGAACACACTCACATTAACGTCCTTGTTTTTTTTTTTCTCGTCTTTTTCAAGGAGGTGGAGCCAATGTCTAAAGAAAGTGACCACATTCACATCATCGCCTTAGCCAAGGCCCTAGATGTTTCCATCCTGGTGGAGTACATGGATAGAGGAGAGGGAGGAACAGTCAATAACCACGTTTTCCCCGAAGGCGGCGACCCACGCATCTTCCTCCTCTATAGACCTGGCCATTACGACATATTGTATAAATAACACTCCTGGTCTCAGCTCTCCTCTTCCTCCTCCTGCTGTGTGCGACAGCACTGGGTTAAGAAAAACCTTCAGCAGCCACGCTGGTGAAGCATACGTCTGTGTATGAGATTACACTCATATTTGAATAAAACAAAAATAAAAGAGAAATCACATTTACATGCCTCCCTGACCCCTCTCCCCATGTTTAATCCCACATCATCACACAATGGTTGATTTAAAAAAAAAAAAAAACTTTGGAAGACTAGAAGTGACTCCAGGCATTTAGAGTTGTACAGTTTTTTTCTTTTGTGGTTGTAAATGTTATCTACTTGCTCTGTTGGAATCTTTCCTTTGTTACACTGCGTTTCATTGAGTTTTATTAAAGGGATTTACATCTTACTTCTTGTCATTTTGTTTAAAGTGTTTTTGAATTTAGGGCCCTAGTCATTTAAATTATCAAGGAAAAGCAAAAAAAAATATCACACATAACTGGTGACAGTTTAATTTTCTAAAATGCTAAAATGATTGATTATAGAAACAATATTCTTGCTGTAACGACTTTTTAAAAAAAATGTTTTTTGCAAAGAGTTCCTTTCCCAACAATGCTAGAAACGCTCAAGGTGTATTTTGAATTCTTAAACCACATTTGTATTCAGACTGTGGTGAGTGTAGCTCCAACACCAACCGGAAAGATCTATCCAAAGAATTATCGACCCGTTTATATTCATATTGCGGACATTTTTAATAAAACACATAGTTTTGAGAAGCATGATACAGAAATGTACTGGAAAAACAACACGAAAACAGCTGCTTGTTGTTCACAAACATAAATGTGAAGGCGTTTTTTTTTTTTTCCTCACTCAACTAAGTCCAGCTGCGGCCTTGTGGCGAGTCCAAACCACGCCCACTTCGAGCAGTCGCACGTGGCTTGCGCAGTGGCGTCATTGCTGCGTAATCAAAGATCGTCGGTCACGAAGATGCTTTAGTCGTTACTACTTCCGTGGACGGAAATAGCCGCTGCTGGTACCGGGAAATGTCCGCGGAGTGAGAGCTCTGCCCGGACACGAGAGAGGACGAGCAGCAAAGCGACGGAGGGAAAATGTTTGTGTCGGTAAAGTCGCTGACAGGCAGGAGGACAGCCGCGGCCTGTGTGCGGCTTTACTCCTCTCTCACAAGTACGTTTCAAACCGAGAACTGTTAACGTAACGTTAACGAAATAAATGTTTCTGTTTCCGTGATGTAGCCGCATGTAACACATGTCACTGCAGCCAACTAGCCAGTTAGCCAAGCTACAAGAGTTAGCAAGAGCGTTAGCTGCTGTCAAACGGAAGTAGAGCAGTGATAGAAGAATTCATTTCCGTTCAAGTTGGTTTAAATAGAAATATTAACTCTGTTTACTGCGCACTGTTGTCCTAACTGACACCTAATCTTTTTTTTTTTTTTGCTTCAGCAGTTTAATAGAGTTGTTTATCCAACAATCTATTCTCCCAGCATCTAAACTTAAATCATTTCCTTTGTGCTGTAAATAACTAAATCTGTGCACAACTTTTTAATATTTCAAATGTTTGTCTGCATATGTTCACTTAGTCCCATATGCATATAGCTCCACGTACTTCTGTAAAACTCCAGTATGTATAATTTATTCACAATACTCTTACAAAACTTTTTTTTAGACAATACTTAATTTGCATATTTCTTATACTCACAGTGTTAACCAAATTAAATCCTGTGGTAACACTTTCTATGAAACCTGTCTCTATAATGCATTATAACACGTTATGAACACACTTATAATGCATTATATGTGGTTATGGTCATCGTGAGGGTTATGGTTAGAGTTATGGTTAACCCTAACCGCCCTTATAAGTACGATCATACAGCACTATAGGCGCATTTTAACACATTATAAGTATGTTCATAATGCATAATAGATGGATTCTTTAAGTAAAGTGTTACCAAACATTTATTCACTTCTTGCACATTAACTGCTGTATGTATCAGGGCTGTGTAGGCAAGAGTCAGGCGATACAAGACCTATCATGATGTCACAACATATGATATGATATATAAAAAAATTTCAATCTTGTTTTAGAAAAACTGTCATAGTAGAAATTACAATATCTGTAAAATCTGAGAGATTTTTTGTGCAGTCAGAATATCATAGCAACAGTTTTTGTGCAGTAGCTGTCAGGGGTTTAAAAAAAAAAAGAATCTACGGATGAAAACTATTATTTAAAACCTCTATACAGCATTTCTGGGAATCAATACAATATTTGCAGAGCCTAATACTGCGATATCAATATGTGTTGACTAAACCCCTAATATGTGCCTGTCTATTTACACTTATCACACATGCCCTCCTTTGTATATATTGCATTTTCAGCGCTTTACTAGTTTGCGCTCTGTTTTTAATGCAACACTGCATTTTTTTTGGTTGTGCAGTGACGATAGAGTTGGATCTAATTGAATTTTGGAAGGTGTAGTCTTTGCATGAGACTGAAAGGTGTTCCTGTAATTTAACACTGCACCATCCTCTTTGGCACGAAAGAGTTCGACACAACAATAAAAACACTGTCAGCTGTTTAAACTGCAGCCTCCACACAGCACGCAGTTGAATTAACATCTCTAAAACAGATTAACAATACTGGAAAATTAAAACCTTCATGAGGGTCGGATTAATTACAGGAATGTAATAATGCTGCATTAGTTTAAGTCGGGTGCACCTGATAAACAGGCAACTGAGTGTATGTTGCTTTCATCAATTTATTTTAAAAGTGGCAAAAACTCTTTCAGGTTCTCGGGGTAGGTGTGTGTGTGTGTGTGCGTGTGTGTGTGTTCAGGACAACATGGGTTCTTGTGCTTGCCTCAAAGAGAGGACTTAGACTTAGACTTTTGTTTCAAAAATAGTGAACACGTAGGCCGACTTGCAAACTTTTGTGGTGAATCCAAAGTTTGCTGGTAAACTCCCTTGTTTCCTTTTTGACATTAAGTTACAGTTACGAGAAAATCGAGCAAAACAATTCGGCTTTGGCGCACAAACTAAATGAGGCTAAAAACATTTTTTTTCTCATCTTTGAAAGACAGTGAGTGCAGCAATGAGTGACTGACAGTGTATAACGGTGATTGATATTGTACCACCACACTTTGATAATAATGGACAGAACTGCATGCATGCTGGCATCTTTATTAAAGGGAGTTGGTGATAAATCACTTTCCTGCACGAATCATACATTAATAATAACCTAATTTTACGCATCGTCTACAGTGGTAAAAAATGCAGAAAAATTGAAACTCATGGATAAACCAGTATACCGTCAATATTTTAGAGACCCCCCCAAAATTTTTCATGTTTTCAGGGGAGCTCCCCCTGGCTCCCCTGCAGTTCTCACCCTGCATACTAAATAAATGTCTTTAATCATGAGATTTAAGGAAAGTTTTTGTTCGTAGAAATGGGGACACACTGAACTGATTTATAAGTTTGATATTAACTCTTAATATATGAAAGAACCAGCTGATATTCACATGTGAGATAATCTCACCTGTCTGTGTTTGTGCCCAGCTGAGCTGATTGAAAACATGGATAAGAAGGCGACGTGGGACCGCTTCTACACCGAGAGCAACAGCAAGTCAACCACCTTCAAAAACTTTGAGTGGTTCTTTGGCTTCGATGCCGTCCGAGACTTCATTATGCCCCTCTTGCAGACCAGGTCCCACCCGGATGCTCCGCTCCAGGTTTTGGATATGGGCTGCGGCACGTCTGCGTTAGGGCCCTGCATTTACAGACACTCTCCTCTCCCAGTTCGGGTCACTTGTGCGGACATTTCCCCTATAGCTGTGCGACTAATGCAGGAACACGTCCAAGCCAAGGCCGTTCGGCCTCACAGTCTTTCCTCTCAGCTGGAGTTTGTAGAGCTGGACTGCACACAACTTCACAAACACTACTGCCCAAGCAGTGTAGACCTAATAATCGACAAGGGCACCACAGACGCTCTGCTGAGGTCTAAGGAAGGGAAGGGGAAGGCCGGCGTGGTGCTGAAGCAGTGTGTGAAGGTGCTGCAGAGCTCAGGATCTCTGCTCCAGTTCTCCGATGAAGACCCTGATGCCAGGCTGCTGTGGCTGGAGACTGAGGCGCAGGAGCCGGGGGGGGTGGCAGCAGATGTCCAGGTGCAGGAGGTTGGGCAGCTGAGGGGGGTGTGTTACTACTGTTATCAGGTGACTCCTCGCCCTGTTTTATAGCAGTCGCTGTCTGACTCAGGACGGTCTGACGCCAAAAGAGTAAATTATTGAACACGAATGTAATAAAAACAAATGTGTGTTTTAATCTACTCGGTAATTGTCGTCATTCCTTTACTTTCAATCTGCGTGTGAACTTCTGAGCCAAATCTTCAAAAAACCGACGTGCTCACCCACAGGGAGCTCCCTGTGTTTGCTCCGGTGCGCGGCCGTGTCGAAAAAGACTCACTGAATGTGTGTAAATGAGGGCTGCGGCCAGGAGTAGTCTTCATTTCTTTATTTTCTTTTCTCAAACATGATGACAAACACCACAGCTGCCAAACGTTTCGGCTCCGCCCTCTTCAGTGGCTGCGGGCCTTATATAACTTCTGAGCCAAATACATGATTATGAAAGTGTCTGTCAGGCATTGGGCACACGTACACAGTTCGGCTGTAATACTGTTTTATGCTAAGCAAAGACTCTGTGGTCTGTGTCCATCCATCCACATACATTCACATAGAGACAGTTACAGTGTGAGTGTGTGTGTGTGTGCATGCGTGCTTGTTTGGCTAATATTACTAAACATTATATTAAACACATCATAACAATGTTGTGTCTGAAGAATAATATATATTACAGTAACCCCAATAATAAGTAGAAGAAGAAGAAGAAGAAACTGAAGTATATTGAAAGAGTCTCTTGCTTCCTCTCATTACTTGTTATCTACTGCCATCTAGTGGTCGGCACTCTCACCACAATGTAGACTTCACATGCCTTCTCTGTGAGGGGGAGTTTCTCATTAGTCGCTTCCTAGTTATCATAAACTATTTGGAGAGGCTGCATTTACTACAAGTTTGACAACATGGTACAAGAACTGTGTTTATGTAGCACTTTTCTAGCATTTCAACTGCTAAAGCGTTTTTAAAGCACAAGTCGGCACTCACCCATTCTCACACACTAACTAAGGGCAGGAACTCATCCAACAATGGCACAGCTATTGGGAGCAATTTGGGATTCAGTGGCTGTGTTTCAGTAGTCCCATAACATGCGCTCGCTCACTTCCCCTCAGCCCTCGCTATGACGCAACACCACAACGTCACGTGAGTGACCAGTTGAAGGGACTGTAGAGCAGAGCAGGAGGGCTGTATGAATGAAACAGTTGGAACAGACTCGCCCTTGGTGTGAAACAGGATGTGTCACTTAAAAATCAATCCGTGGTGTCAGTCTGCTGATGATAACAGAGGAATAAGCTGTAAAGTATCACAGACAAATAGATTTTGTAAGATTCTCTTTTTACGTAGTTGTAGGTCGTCTGTCCCGCCATGGTGTTGTCAGTGATTCTCATACAGGTAATGACACGAAACCGCGATGCATTCTGGTCTAGATGCGCATCTTGAGTGAACGTCAGAGTTCAATCGATCCCTCAGCCCTTGGAGGGGAGATCTCACAAAGTTCACTTGAGTTTTGCAGAGTAATGGAACGGCTGTGGGGATTCCCCCCGAGGGGAAGTGGGCCAGGGCATGTTATGGGACTATTGGAACGCAGCCATCATCTTGCCTGAGGACACTTTGGTATGTAGACCAAAGGAGCCGGGGATCGAACTACTGACCTTTTGATCGGTCAACAACCTGCTCTACCTAACTGAGCCACAGTCATAGAGAAAACCACTTCAGCAACGCTCTAACTAGCTAGATATTAGCTTCTGGGATTTAGCATCACTGCTCAAAAATGTGCTCAACTTTAAAAAAAAGTTAGGGCTTGAACCTGCTGCATGCATGTTAATGTGAAGCACTTGTGATAAACAATCTAAATATCCTAAATAAATATAAGAGGAGTAAGAATACCCCTTTGCTGGATGCTTCAGCTTGGTCTTCATCAGCTCTGGGGCAGAAAGATGGAGCAGACCACCAAGCTTGTACGAGGCAGGTAAAGGAAGTTGTACAAAGAAGTACAGCTAAGGTTTAAACAAATTTTTTTTAAAAAAGGAGCTGAGGTCGAGGCTTTCGGTACGGCAGACGGAGAAAGCTCCTGCAGAGGCAAAAGGAGAACCAGAAAGAAAAAGACGAACCTGGCCCAAACTGAAGACTGCACTGATCAAAACACAGAGAAAGTTGGAGAATCAACAGCCGTCCTGATTGGAGGAAGGGTCCTGTATGGTGGCCAATCACAACCACAAAATGAAAACAAAACTGCAAAAAGTAAAACACAACAACAAATCACAAAATACAATCGCAAATAGGAAAACACGACCGCAAAACAATGACACAACCGCAAATAGAGTAAACACAACTGCAAAAATAAAAAACATGACCGCAAAAACAAAAACTAGGACTGCAAAAAAGGAAAACAAGACAACAAAATGAGAAAACATAAATACAAAAAGGAAAAACACAAACGCATGTAGTGTTTTGTAATTTGCAACGTGGTTTTCCTTTTGCGGTTGCGTTTTCTATATGCGGTTGCGTTTTTGCTTTTCTGTCATGTTTCCTTGTGTTGGTTGGTTGTAATTGTGACTGGCACCTCAGGGCCACCGTAGTCCTGTCTTCTTCACCCCCTTAAAGACACCCACCACACTGTGGGGGGAGGAGACAGGCTGGGATGGTGTGATGGACGGGACTGTCGACCTGAAAGAGGAGATGAAATGAATCAACAACGTGCGCCGAAGACCCTCAGGAGAAGATTCCCAAGTGGCCTGGAGAAGAAGCTGCCATCATCTTCAAAGACCCCCCCGTCCCCTTTCTTCCCTCCAACCTCTGTTTTCCCATCTACGTCACTCATTGCTCTCCCAGCCACAGGCTGTCTCTTTAAATTGCCTCCCTACAGGTTTCATCCCTTTCTGGGAATTTGTCTGCTCAGAGTCTGGGCAACAGTGACTCAACAACACCCCCCTCTGAGATTATTTTTATGTAACTTTTAAGCAAGAGCTCCTCTCAGTGTCTCTCATTCTCTTGATGAAAACATCACATTTTGTCTTCCTTCAATTAACAGCTTTGGAATTCTACCTTTACAATTTCCCAGCAGCAGGAATTCTTTTTATGATAACCTCATATTGCCAAATGTTAATTTATTTGATCAAACTTTCCTTTTTTTGCAATTTGTTCGACACAGCCTCGGGGATTTACGATTTCTTTGAAAGTAAAAGTCAGAATGCCGTGGGTGGATTTTAGTAAGTGAGCAGATTAATTCCACAGTCTGTTAGGTGAACTGTGTCTGTTTTCTCAACCATACACACGTCTCTGATGCAATCCAGAACGACAGCCTCTCACCCAAACTACATCTGTTGACCTTTTAACAACATCCTGTTGAGAAGTGTTTACCCTAACACGCTTCTCAACAGAAAGGAAGAATTTTCAGAGTGTCATTCCTTCCTGTTTTTCATCAGCTTGATTTACAACTCAGGATGTGTCTTTATCAATGAAACTTAGACCATAACTCTAATAGCAAAAGTTTTGGAAAAATGCTTTTTGTGTCATAAATTTTCTTGCAACATGAGACATTCGGATGTATCCTCTTCAGAAATTAAATCAAATACATTTTCCACACGACCCCTTTAAAGCTTTATGAATACCAGGAAGAAGATGGTGAAGTTGAAGAGAAAGATGGCTTGGCCCTCAACAGAAGAATATGTGCTTGGTAAACAAATTTTTTAAGGATTGGGTCACAGTTTTTAAAAAAAAATTGTTTGTTTGTTTGTTTGTTTTAAAACAGTACTCACATGTCCATATGTAGGCCTACTTTCAAAGAGTTATAGATCACTAATTATCATGACCTCTATTCAACCCAGCTGTAAAATGAGCCCCTCTGCTGTAAAACATTGAGGACAAAGTCTAAAGTCCCGCTCTTTGTAAAACTGAATTCCAGGTTCGGCTCTCGCCGATAAAACTCCTGAGCTGCCTGAGAAACTCAAATCATAACACTGATCTGGGATCTGATCTGTTTGTTCGTGCCTATAACATAACAACCAACATTTAGACCAGACATTTTGTATGCCATGCATGCTTTTCAAGTGTCTTCTTTTGTAAATAAACCTAAAAAATAACTCTTCAAGTCATTCATTTTATCTGAATGTGTGCATGTTTACATGTCAGGCTCCTGTGAAGGTGCTCAGCACACCTTCAGGATGCAACAGATAACTTGATGCAGTGGTTGTTGTGAGTGTGTTTTCAGTACTTTTTGTTGTAGGCAACATAAAACTAATACAGTAACTATTCCTGGAACAAACTGATCACAGTTAACCATGCTTTTTATGACTCCCGACCCCTCAAACCCTCCCACCCATCTTGTTGCGTGACAATACAGAGAATAAAATTAACAAAAAATAAGGAGGAGGAAAAAAGAAAAGGAAAAAGTCGGCGAAATAAATGAATGGAAAAAAAAGAATAAAGCTAATTATAACAGTAAACGCCTCAGCAGTGCCAAAAAAAGGTTATGTTGTACAGACAGATTGGGTTGATACTGTAAGAGAGAATTACAGTCGTGGATAAAGGTTGTTATGGTGACAACAGCCTCATAGGCGGAGAAAGTGATAGAACGGAGCACATAATAAAACAACTTCCTAACGACCGGCTGAAAGTAAAAATAAAATAATTTAGAATAATCATGATAATAACAAGCATAATAAGGTGAAAATACACTGAGTAATATTTTCAATACTTTAAATCTAAGTAGCGTTAGCTCACCTCTGGATGATTTTTACTCCTGATTATTAGTAAATATTCAGGAGAAAATACAACATGTCTTAGCCGAGGGCGTAAATCCCAGGGGAGGCACAGGGGGACATTCCCCCCCCAGACAGAGTCCCCTCTAATAATATGATTTTCAAATACAGCTTTATTATATAGTATGATTTTGAATTTCATAATAATTTGCACTCAAAGCACTTGTGCTGATTATAAAAGCACCAGAACAAAAGATTAAGTCCCCTCCACCTGTGCGCTTGGTCCATAGTGGTGTTTAGCGCTTGTGCTGTAGCTAGCTTTCTAGCTTTTCCATACACAAATAAAAGCTAGTGGTAGCCAGTTTTCCTACCTTACCACTAGATAATGTTTGCTAGCTCAAGCTAAAATTTGCGTCAATTGACGTTAGCTAACTAGTGTTAGTATTCATCTTATGTAATGCTAGTGACAGAGGGACGCTGAAGGTCAACACGACAAGTTAAGCAAAGTAAAGGAGGGAGAACAGCAGAGAGGCTGATTGAGGATAAATGTCACAGCACGGCAACACACATCCAGGAAAAATATTGGTGTGTAAAAAGTGCCCTTCACATAAATATCACTTCCTCCAACACTGAAATCAGATTTTTGACCCTGGTCACAGCTGCTTTGAGCCGTCAGCATGGCTTCAAACTCATAGTTTCGTCAGTGCATCATCAGAAGTATTTTGTTGTGTCTCCCTCTCATGTTACGGTTAGCGGGTGAAAAAAATTGCAATAAACTGATTTTAAAGACCCCCCAGACATGCTGTAAGTGTGTGTAAAACACTGTGTGTTACTGATATGGGTTGTCCACCAAAACAAAACCTTCTCTTTCTGCTATAATTATGCAGATACTGTATGTGTCATTGCAAAAGTTGACCCACTTCACAGGAGTTTGATAAGGGGAACTGATGAACTCATTTATGATGTTGTTTCCTACGACTACTTTGTATAATCCATCAGGTGTGACCTTCTTAGAGTTAGCATTTTCTGTATTCTACAGAGTTACACTTTGCTCATTTCTCCTAGAGCCCATAAGTTTATCCATGAAATGGATTAAAATATCTTTAAAGACCATTGTTGTAGTACTTGGTTCTTATTCTCAACAACTTGGTTAGCAGATTATCACAACAGATGTGTTGTTGATGTTTTGTTCTTTACAGAGAAGTCCGTTTTTAGCGTTTGTAAATTGAAGGCTACAAGTTTCGACATCACAGTTATTTAAACTAGGGTTAGCTTCCAAACTGTTGCGATGTCACAAATCATGGGCATCAGCCCATCTTATTAAAACAGGATTTTCAGTGAGTACAGATAAAACTGTCCACTCACAGAGGGTAAACATATTCAACAGCCTCCTATTGTTGGCAATAGACAATAGACAATTAAAAGAGGAAACAACGAAAACACATTTTAAGTTGAAGAGGACTTTAATAATCATCAGTAACCTCAAAAACCTAAACATTTGACATCAGTCTTGTGATTTATGTATTTGAATGTTAGATCACAAGCGAAAGAGCAGGTATTTGTAAAAAAGACTTCAATCATTCTGTTGTTTGAACACATTCAATAGCAGGGATGTTTAACTTGGAGCAAATGTGCTAACTAAAATTTAATTTCAATTAATTTAACCTGTTTCACTCCTACTAGAGCAGTGAGGGCCACTAGAAAAAGTAATAATACAGTGCATGGAGTCATACAGTACAACGAAAATCATAGTGCACCATATTTTCTTGAAAATAAGCTGTCTTAAAAATAGGAGAAGAAGTTTACAGGGTCACTCTCCTCCACTTCCTCCAGACGGGCACCCTTACAGAAAGGAGGCGGGATGAGCTCGTTGGGGTCCTCTATGCCGATGACGTTGTTGAAGAGGCTGAAGGTGAAACACAAACCGAACACATGGTGAAACCATCTCAGACAAAAACAGTTAATACCGACGTAACCTTAGACTGCGTGAAAAGAAAATGTCATAAGAGCCACACTTCAGCCTTTGATGGCCGTGCTTCTGATGACTGTTAATAAAAAGTCTCAGTCGTAATGACAAGCATGCAAATATTAAAGGGAAAGTTAAAAAGTAAAACTCTAAGCCGAAACGTTTTGTGATTAAATTACATTACACAGCGTTTCCAGAAGAGTTTTGGGAGATTCTCCTTTTGGTGTATTGAATCATGACTCCTGGTTAATATAGAGTTAGAACAGAAGATTATTTTTACTATTAATTTCTTGAACAAATTAAACGAAAATGGATAAAATATGTTAATTAGGCGTCTTTAGATGCAGTAGGCAGATTTTTTCTTATTAACCTTTGGACAGCACCAGGCTAGCTGAACCCCCCTTACACTAAGCTAAGCTAACCACAAGCTGGCTCCAGCCTCAAATTTAATAGACAAATATGAGAGTGATATAAATCTTCTCATCTAATGCTCAGCAAGAATTAGAAGACAGTTACTTTAAAGGTATATGCCACATTTTCTTTAAAATGTAATTTTTTTCTTTATGTAATTTCAGAATCAAATATGTGGCCTACAGGAAGTAAACTGCAGGGCGCATGTGTGCATGTGTGCCAGTAAACAGTGTAATAATAATAAATCTATTTGATTCTAAAATTAAATTCAGTGTTAATCTGAGTCTAAAAACAACAACACAACAAACAACAAGCACACAGGACCGTTTATAGTTGTTGGAAAGTTTATCTGATGACTTTAGGTGGAGGCAGGCTAGCACTTCCCATTGACTACCATTGTTTGAGCTAAGCTAATTAGCGGTGGGTGAGCTCGCCCCGTCTCTTCCTTGTTACTGCATGAACAGTTGAAAGAATGGGATCTATCCTCTTGTCTAGAACTCAGAAAGGAGGTATATAACAAAAAAAAGAAAAAAAAATTAGCATATCCCTTTAAATTTAAATGTGTGCCTCACCAAAGTGCTCCTGCTGATTCTCACCAAGCTCTGTCTCTTGGTCAGATAGTGGCTCGTGGTATGAAGGCCAGAGGATCAGGAGGCTCCATTGTCAACGTGTCCAGCCAGGCCTCACAGTGCGCCCTCAGAGACCATGCTGTCTACTGTGAGTAGAGGACAGAATCACTGTCACTCAACCAGCAGCTTTCAGCACGAGACCACAGTTCAGGGCAACGCTTCCTGAGTGAAAGCTGATTGGAAGAGGCCGAGACAAAGAAACAGTATGGTGTGATAACTTAGTTACAGACAGGTCACTGCTCAATGCACGGCTCATTCTCCCTCTCTCTCTCTCTCTCTCTCTCTCTCTCTCTCCCTTTATCTCTCCCTTTATCTCCCTTCATTTCCTCTTAACTCTCTGTTGGACATTTGTATGTATGTTTACTTCTTATGTTTACTTTTTACTTTGGCAGGATTGCACGGCTTTAATAACTGAATGATTGTTTTTCGATGGGAAATGAATTTTCTGTGCCTCACGACATTCAGATGAGAGCACAGACAAAGAGGTTTACTGTATCTTAACAAAGCTCTGTCAATAGTTTTTATGAGGAGGTGGGGAGAAAACGGATCATTGATGCCAAAATGAAAATCAGTCACTTGTTAAATCGCAGCTTCAAAGGTGACAGCATAGATAAGGCCTATTAGCAATGAAAGAGCTCATGTATGTCTGTGATTTTGAGAGTTTTAAATCACAGATTCTGTGTGGTTACATTAGTGCTATAGATTCTCAGGGAAGTGGCAGTGCTGAAATTGCCAGAGAACAGGAGCCATGCTTTTTCATGCTGTTGCCTTGGGGACAGTGAAGTTTCTATTGTTTCTGTCATTGTGCAGGTGCGACTAAAGGAGCCCTGGACATGCTAACTAAAGTGATGGCTCTAGAGCTTGGACCCCATCAGGTACCCTCACACTTTCTGTCACTCCTCATTCAAACTCCTCCCAGTATGCAGCACTTTCATCATTCTGAACATTCACACATACATTTGCACACACAATGACCTGCAGAGCTGCAGCCTCACTTGCTCTGGCATGACCAGTAGCTTATTGTGGCCAATGATATGAAATGTTACCTTTGTTCAATATTATTGTTTAACAGAAAGTTCTACAGTGATTTAGCATTTTACAAAATCCCAGATTTGTCACTAGTGCTTGAAAGAGTTCAGCAAACATGATATAGTGTTGTTTTGTATGACAGTAACAGGTTTGGAGAAGAGAATGTTAAGAACACTAATAAAGTGTTTAGTTTGTCTCTGCTGTTGAAGAACATAATTAATGAAATGTTTAAGCACAAAATGACTCTAAAAGGAAATGTGAATTAAAAAAATACATCCACAAGGTTTTTAGAAAAGTGTAGAATGAAATTGTCTTTGGCTTCACAACAATAAACACTGATTACAATAAGGCAACAGAAAACAACAGTCAAAACAGAAGCATATACTAGGAAAACCTGGAGTGCTTGGATTCAAACCAACCGATAAATAATGAAAGTCTCAGCAACCTGGGAGAGCTCCAGACCACAGGCAGGAGACTCAAGCACAGGTGACAAATATCATACTAATATTCTGTATACAGAAATATTGCATTAAGATGGATATCAGTAAAAGTAGATAAATATTTAACACAACTAACCTGAGATCCAGCGATGAAGATTCTCCGAGACAATGGTTCAAGGCTGTCTTAAGGAGCTTTAATGGTGCTCTCATTGATGAATTGGTTGTGTTCTGATTCCTCTGAACAGATCCGTGTGAACACCGTGAACCCCACGGTGGTGATGACAGAGATGGGTCGCCTGGGTTGGAGCGACCCCGAAAAAGCCAAGACCATGACGTCCCGCATTCCCCTGGGCCGCTTTGCAGGTAACAGACGCTACAGGCTGCAACACAAAGCAGCGACAGAACTCTGTAACACCCTTACCCCGTTTGTGTGTGTGTGTGTGTGTGTGCGCAGAGGTGGAGGACGTGGTGAACAGTATTTTATTCCTGCTGAGTGACAAGAGCAGCATGACCAATGGAGTGACTCTGCCGGTGGACGGAGGCTTCCTGTCCTGCTGAACAACATGAGCCTCATCTCAGCCAGTCGCTCATCAGCTCACAGAAAAAAGTACAATCACTTTCTGTCTTAGTGTACGATGAGAGGTCCTTTTTACTCAGTAATTAAACTTAACCAGTGCACAACTAGTCTGTGTATTTTGTCCTGATTTAAATGATTTGAAGTATTGTGGGCAGAAGGCTTCAGCTTGTGGATGAGGTTAAAACCATGTTCTTGTAAGAGGTTATTTAACATTACGGTACTAGTACTACTTTCTTATACATTTAAATACAAATGCACATTTTGATGAACCAATTACAGAGCAAACAAGAAGGCAAGTGTTTGCACAGATAATCAAGGCTACCTGAACAAGTGACATGTGATGTTCTAATAATCTTTACCAAATTAAATGTTTTGTAGTTTTGTTGAAGTTTGTCAGAAAAACACAGAAATATAACAAACTCTATTGTTTATCGCCGCTTTTCCCAACGTGGTCAGGATGTCACAATTTACAGGGCTGATTTTTCTGCAGTAATGTTTATTTCTCAGCTTGAATCACTGGACAAACTACAGATGTGGATGGAGATTTAGAGACCTGAAACCAGACTAGAATTATTGGTTTAGCAGACATCAGGGTATCAGGTTAACTTTGCGCCCAAAGACATGGAGTGGTATAAAACAATCTAAATCTCAAGATAAAAAAACAGAAAGTTCTGATTTAAAAAAAAAAAAAGTCAATTAATTTTCTATTGGCACACTTAAAGGTTGAGTCAGCTGTATATGTTTTTTTGCAGCTTGTAAACACAACATCACATTAGGCCCCTCCTCCCAGCTCAGTACCTCCAGAAGTATTGTAGTGTGTACTTATACTGCTTGTACCTACACAGCAAGCTATGTAGGAATATTACATTCGTTTTCATGGAAAAGTCGATAATTTAGCAAGCTAGCACAAGCTAACCGCTGGTGTTTGGAGTGTTTGGCACCTACGTGTCCTACAGAAAGCAAACGAACTCTGCTCACTCTTCATCCCCAGCCTCTCCTTCAGTGCTCCAACGCGACTGAAAGCCAAACCCAGATTCACTCTCCTTCTGGTACGAGCTTATCTGCTTGATGTTTCACCTGACAGGGCTGTATTCCCTTTTTTTCCACTGCTACATCAACATCTGTAATTTTGTCCGGTCTAAACGGCTCCTAGCCGCTGTTTTATCCACTCTCAACCTCACCTGCGTGCTGTCATTGGCTTGAGGAAACACACCCACTCTCCACCCAGAAACGTCCCGACTAAACCAACGCATCCAAATCCAGGCAGAGGGCGGAGCTCTGCAGACGCAGTCAGCACCACACGTGTACAGAGGATCAGAAGTGATGATTGAGCAGGAATATTTTTGTGTAAGACCATATTTTAATTTGTAGGAAAATGCTACTCCGCCTTTAAAAATACGATGAGCGTGCGTCTACTGATGCTAATTTATATCAGCTGCCATGAATTTGTTTCTGTCATTCAGCTGCTATAAACAATTTGGTGCAAGTGCAGCATACGGCCACTTGCGATGTCTCCCGTCAGCTGTGCTTCTGTTATTATGTTATTGTGTTAGGTTGTTTGTATTTACTCATCAACTGATGTACGCAGCACCAGTGAGCCCAAAACACATTTCCCTAAATCTAATCTAATCTAATCCAACTGATCAGGTTTTTTTTACACAACAGCCTTTTTCTATTGACTCTTATTATCAGTGTTTCATGTATGAAATCTGCGGTAGCTTGAAATGAGCTGTATGAAAACATGGTGCTGGGTTACTTTAGAGTTCAAAGGGAAACGTCCACTGGAGCTCGTGCAGCGTTCCATGTCAGGGTGTTGGTGTGTCTTGAAATTAGGCTCAACATCAAGTTAGACCCTGTAAAGAGGAATGGCTGGTTCAACCAAACGTCGTAGAAGTCCTGGTTGAACAAGCTGCTCTCAGACAGAATATGTCTGACCTCAGATCTCTAGATGACAGGAAATTGGAGAGTTTTACTTTGGACTGGTTACAGCCGGAATGACTGGAATGACTCAAATTTGTTCTCCACAGTCCAGACAGAAAATGTAGCTTTGTGAAAGAATGAAACTTCCTGGAATAACACTCTAAAATGTTCCTACGCAGTCTGACGAGTAGGATCCGAGCAGGTGTCGGTCAATGAGGTGCCAGGTTTCAGCTGCAGGGTTAAACACTGTTTGAGAGGCAGGACTGAATTCTTTAATCTCTACCAGCTTTAAAGCTACAGCTCTGAGATGTCTTTATGTTTTTGTAGGCAGGATTGTGAGTAGCATTCAGTCAACACGCACAGAAATCAGCTGGTTTTATTTCATATGTTGGAATGTGAAATCTCATGTGAAGCTGGCCTTTGTTTCATCCCACCCTGTTTCCTCTTGGAGGGGAAAGGTTGCTTCCAGCTCTGCAGAGTGGGAGGCTTTCTCTTATAGACTCCAGATGTGAGAACAACAACAGCCTCAGCACGAACTAGAACCAGAACAAATAGAAACGCCTTGATGAAAAATACTCAGTCTGCTTTAAAAACACCAGTGGACCCTACTGCTGCCAAAGCCGTGTGTAAGGCTTCACTTGGATGACACGACACAACCGGCCCATAACAGTAAACAGCAGTGTCTGCTTATCTGTTTATCTATGGATAGATAAACAGATATATTTATAGATAGATATATATATATATCTATAGATATATAATAACACAAGGTTTTAATTTACAGGGGTGTCACTTCTCTAATGTGGCATATATATATAAAATGATGAATAATAACTGAAAAACTAAACTTTATTAAAAAAAAGAAGGATTTGTATTTGTTCTAGTGTTTGGTTTGGGTTATGTGTGGGAAGAGTAAAGCTTAACGTGAAAACTTAACAAGGTTTTTGAAGTAGTTCACAACTTTAATGGAAGTTCAACATGTTCTCAAATGAAGATGATTAATGAATGTGACCAGCAATCTGTGAATGATGGTACAGAAAAAAAATGGCGGCTCAAGTTTTGTAAGTCTCTATATAATAATGTGTAACTGATTGATTAATATGTAATTAGCAGCTGCTTGTGTGTTGTAACTGCTGAGTGCCTGTCAGAGTGTGGCAGCTGTGCAGGGAGCCTGTTGGCTGAGTGTCTGCTGCCCTCTGCTGGATCGTTTTCATCCCTCCTGTAATCACAGTCTGTGTCGACTGCCACACTGAGCCCTGGTCATTTTTCATTTACTGAATTAGATAAAAACAAACAAAAGATTCTCACCACTTTCTAGTCTGTAAGCACTGTTTTTGTCTCTTTTAAGACGTGTGAGATATTCTGTCTTGCTGAAATATGAAAGCTCTTCCATTTA
Source organism: Naso thynnoides (assembly GCA_029783665.1). NCBI lineage: Eukaryota > Metazoa > Chordata > Actinopteri > Acanthuriformes > Acanthuridae > Naso > Naso thynnoides. The sequence continues at coordinate 3,793,054 of JAQLOL010000016.1, read as the reverse complement.
AATCATTAAGGAAACATGCACACAAGAACAGGAGCTGTTCTCTCCACCAATCACATTCCACTTTGGGATGAAGTCCAGCTGTTCAGGGAGCCTGATATTAAACAAAGTAGGCGACTCATTATTATCATTTCAAGAACCTGGTAGGGTGGGCGGAGTCAAAAGTCTGGATCCAGGCAAGGTGTTCAACAGGTTCATTAGAAAAGTGCCCGTGTAAACTCTAAAATGAGACATTGTGTCCGGTGTCGTCATGTTGTGATGCCACATATAAATGGTGTTTTTTTCTGGTTTTAAATGTGGCGTTGTGGTAAAATGATGTAACTCTGAACTCATCAACTGTTCCAGCTCTTCTAATATTTCTTTTGACTGAAGTAGTCTCTGTTTCCAAAATGCTGATGATTGTTCCTCAAAATATTGTGTAATGTTCTTTTTTGAACACACCAGTAGTTACACCTCCAGTATTGCTGCAATGTTGGTTTAGAGGTATTTGATGAAAAATTCTGTAATGTTTGATTTTGCCTGTATTGCCCAGCCATAACTGCAACCAGCAGTGTGTTGGCGCCCGGCTGTCAGCTCCCACCTCATTCGTTCTTCCTGAAAACAGAAATCTTACAAAAAGAAAATCTCTTTTTTACAATGAGTCAATACATTTCCAAAAGAGCCGGCGGGTTACAAAACTTATTGAAACAGGCGGAAACAGTGCAGAGGAGGAACGGTCCGCATCTGATGGTGAGTGCGACAGGATGCACGTACGGAATTGTGTCGGATCAACTACAGCATGTGTGTCCATGATAATGAAGGAACACGTCACCCAGTCTAACAGTGTGGCATGTTGATGTATTGGTTTTTAACTTGTTGCTGTGATTAAACATTGAAGCTGTTGACCAGAAGAAAAACAAAAAAATATAAGAGGAGAGTGACGAACCATCGTCTTTTAACTCCATTAATGAGCCTATAGAACATGGAAAACCTGTCAGCAGTAGTGAGCCAAGACCATTTTTACAGCACCAAATCACAACAGAAGTCGTCTCAAGATACAGACCACAGCATCTTTCACAAAGACCCAACAATGACCCAACAATGTGCCACTTTCCCCTTTAAGCTCGCAACCGTGGAAAGGAAGATTTCCTTTTGACATACCCCCGTATCAGAACCTGGACGGCCATCTGATGTGACCTGATGCTGAAAGAGACAGAGAGAGATACAAAGAAAGAAAAATGTATGAAATAATAACGACAGTCGCGGCCAGCATCGCGCAGGACCACAGTATTAGATGCCACCATGGTCCATGGAAAGCTGTGAGATGAGAAAGAAGAAAGTCTCCAGGAGACGGCAAGTGGAGCATTAATGAGATGAACACAGAGCTCAGTGTCACGGCGTCCCCCAGCAGCCAAACTCTTCATAGCAGCGTGGTACGAGGCAAAACCTGCCCCAGCCCCGACTGTAAGCGCTATCAGAAGGACTTTTTAAAGCCTACTCTCTCACGAGGAAAAGTTGTCTGCCTCAGAAACAGGATGTTGGTTCTGCTCTGACCGCTCTGGCTCCCGTTCTACTTTAAGAGACTTAAGGAACCAAAAGTAAGTGTGCATCCTGTCGCTGTAGTGCTCTAGTGAGATGCAGGGCAGGATAAGCTCTTTAAGATATGATGGTGCCTGATCATTAAGTGCTTTGTTTGATAGAGAACGGATTTGGAATTCTCTTCCGGATTTTACATGGAGCCAGTGCCGAGAAAAATGAGCTGTTGTCCCAGTTTCTCAGAAAGCAACGCGTGCTTCTGGATGAACTTTAGAGTCTTTAAAGACTGAACGGGGAACCACGATAAAAAATCTCATTAGTCCAGCATGGAAGAAACAAATGCATGGACTGGTTTTCCTCATTGTTTTGAGACGGGATGTTCCTGATTTTGCAGTGTTATGAAGGTGTGAAAACAGTCACCGCGATTGAAGGACATATCCTGATCAAAGTTCAGAGTTAACCCTCAGATTTCTCACTCTGGTGCTAGTGTTAGCTAGGGTAGCTGTATCTGTTAGAACGTGTGTTTCTAAGGTGTTTAGGATCAAGCATGAGAACTTCATGTTTGTCTGCGTTCAGTTGAAGGAAATTGCAGATCGTCCAGGTCTTTATGTCCTTTAGAGATGCTTGAGGTTTAGTTAACTGATTAGTTTGATGTGGCTTTATTGATAAATAGAACTGGGTATTGTCTGCATATCAGTGACATTGTGTCAGTGGTAAATGGAGCGCACTTATGTAGCATTTTTCTAGCCTTTTCAACTGCTCAAAGCACTTTACAACACTGCTGAGCCTTCACCCATTGGCAGGTCATCAGGATATGATGCACACACACACACACACACACACACACACACACACCAATGGATCAGCCATCGGGAGCAATGTGGGGTTTATTATCTTTCCCTCGCACACTTCATCATGCAGACTGAAGGAGTTTTAGATCAAAACACTGACCCTCTGGTAATCTGAGGCCTGTTCTACCTCCTGAGCCACAGCCACCTTATGGAGGTTCCACAGCGTTCACGTTCTGGGCTCAGTCTGACTTTGGCGTGTCCAGAGACAAGTCCTTTGTCTGATGCTAGCAGAACGTCCTTTTTAAATTTAGCCAGTGCCGTCTCTGCTGTTCCACTCTAAAGTCTGACTGAAATTCTTCAGTTAAGCTGTAAAGTAGCCAATCGCTCAGAGGAAGGGAACATCGTAGGTCTGTGGCTCGACAGAACCTCCGGGGGAGTTTGCTTTGACAGAGGAGGTAAATGTTGGTCAGACAGATGAGGTAGCCTGAAGTGCCTCATGTACCCGATTCAAATGGATATGACTTCAGAAGTGGGTTATTCTGAGCCTGAATCTCTGACACACGTCTGTCTGTTTTTCAGAGGACGCGTATGACCAGGAGGAGAGGACGGACGAAGAGACTGAGCCGACCTTCTCTGAGGACGAGGCTGTCACTCAGAAAGGACTGAGACGATCACAGAGTGTCAAGATCTCACGATCCAGAGTCCGCAAAGAGGTCAGTGCTCTGCTTCTGCGAGAGCCTTTGTGTTGAGATGGCACAAGGCTGCTTTGTACACATGGTGTATATTTGTTTATGTATTTATAAATCAGTCTGCATCACCACAAACACTGGAGAACCTCAGGGCTGTACTATGAACACGTTAATACCTCTTATTTTCATGGTTTTCTTCCCCCAGGCTCGTTATGGATCCCTGAAGATTAAAGGCAAGAAGAGACCAGCGCTGAGCTCTGTCAACTATGGGATGTGAAAAGACTACTGCAGACACACACACACACACACACACACACACACACACACACACACACACACAGAGCACAGTGTGTTGATTGGTGGATGGTCGGTGAGCCTGGATGTCAGCTCTGCTCACTGTGTGACTTCCCACTGTGCTGAACTCTTCAGTCTCTGATCATGAGCTCTCTCCTCACATATTTATTACCTAATACATCCAAACCGGTGACCTTGAGAGAACCTGCTTTTGCTTTGGGTGGATGGAGTTCATGTATGTACGTATGTTTTCTTCCTTTTTGTTTCTTAGCATGGCTTGTGTTTCATCTGTCGTGTTAGTTGTAGTTTTGTGGCTTCATATGTTTTGCCTTTTAGGTTTTTAGATACATCTGTCCACTCCAGTCTTTGTTTGATAGAAACTTTTTGGGTAACACTTTCTGATGAGGCAAAGTCTTGATTAATTGTATTGATGGCTGAACTAATAAGGACATAAGGGTGTTAATTGTTGTGGTATTTCCTACGAGCACATTCAGTTTGGCTCTCTGATGGAAGCAGCAAGGCACAAGATTAAAAATACACACCAACATAAGACAAAGACCAGATGAAATGATGGTGTGCTGGTAGTAATGCTTTATATCACAGTAGTAAGCCATGGGTGCAAACAACATGGGGTAACAAGTTTGTGTTTCCTCCACCACCTGTTGGTGTTTTTAGCTCTTCAGTGAGTAGACGTTTGTGGCTAATGGTGACAAACTTTAAGCAGACGATCGACGGCTGTGGGTTTAACCTCCCTCTTTTTTACTTGTAACACAAATGTTTTTCTCGCTCTTCATTATGTACAGAGTGAAATGTCAAACACCTGCCAGGAGAGACAGGATGAAAATGCTCTCTATTTTAAAGCATATTGTGTCGGTCTCTTGTTCTTTCTCATAATTTAACTTTCACTCCGCCTTTCACTGTGGCCGGTCAGAACAATAAACTCTTGATTTCCACGTGTTCAGACGTGACAAACACCTATGGGGTTTTTTTGCATATTATAAATGCGATTTATGAATCAAATCACGATTAAATAAATGCTAAAGGCCACCATTTGTCGTTTAGCTCATTGTATTTTAAAATTTTAGGTTTTGTTTAATCTCACTGCTGTCATTTCCGGCCACAGCAGGCTGTTGTCAGTACCTGCCAAATATGGAACAGCAGACAGTTACCATAGCAACTAGCTGAATGTGCAATATTGAATGTCAGATTTTATCAGCTTTATTTATTTACCAACATTCTAACTACCATCATGATAGCAAGCCAAAACATTTTTAATTTGCATTCTTTGTCAGTCTAAATGTCTTCATTATGTTGGCGCACAGCTGACCCAGAAGGCCTTATGTGATGATGTCATTACCCATGAAGTAAACGATTCGTTTCAGCTGAAACAGCCTTTACAAGAAGAGCCTGTTGAAGATGTGGTGACAAGTTTGTGTCTGCTGCCTTTCAAGTATTTGAGTTTGTTCCAAGTTGAACCTGTGACAGCAGAATCTGTGTTTTCTGTCTCAGTACACTAGTGGAGATCATTTTGGCCGTGAGACTCCCGTGCAACATTCCCTGTCACAGTGGAGACAGAGTGACAGCAGGACACCAGCACTTCAATCATGAACACTCAACTTTTTCATGTCTGGCTGTGTTCATGGATGAGAGCTGTTTGAATGTTTGTGTGTTTGGTTGATATTTGTATGACCTTTTTATTGTACTCACTCATTTTTTGCACATATATACCTCCTCCCAGAACTTTTTATCGATGCTGTTGTTGCTTGTCATCTCATTTTAAACTGTGCTCTGCTGTGGGAGGTTGCAGCACACAGATCAAAACACCAGCAGCCTGTCGTGACATTTGAAAGTTTGGCTTGTTCTCGTTCTTCCACAGCTGCTTTGGTAAAGAGTGCAGTCAGTGTATTTTCCGTGGCAGTGGGTGTCTGAGCAGCTGATGATGACTCTGGTAGTGCCGGCGGTCTCTGTCAGGACGGCAGAGGGCATCCGGTGGCTTTTGTGTGAAATGAGACTTGCTGGAGTGAATTCTACAGTCATCAGACCCCGCGGACATCAACGGGACATTTTGAAGTGACGCGTTAATCACAGATTTTTTTCTGACGAGAGTTTGCTTCTTTTGCCCATGAATCTGAATAGTGAACATGTTGACCTCACACACGAGTGAACATGTCTGCCTGAGCACACACTGATGGTAGTATAAAGGGAGAAGTCGTCGCCCCTCGTCTCCATGGCTGCTGTGCGGTTTCTGACCTGATCCATAACAAACTGAAGCCATGCTGGCATGGTACGACTGTTTGTGTCCGACATCGGAGCACAGCGAGGGCCAACACCTGTTTGCCTTTACGTGTTTTAGGTTCATCTTTTGGAAGGATGCTGTTCGTTCCGCACACTACACGAGACGTGACGTGAGCCGCTCGCGAGAACGACTCCGGAAGCTGCTTTCTGAGACGTGTTAGCAAGTCAAACTTTCTCATGTCAGCTTCATTTAATGCTTGTAACTGACTAATGATACCAAAGCTTCATGTACTCACTCAGCTGTGTGGCTGCATTCAGTGTGGGGAAATGTCTGGTGTGTATCCTGCTGGATTGTAAATGCAATACAATAAAGGATGTGGGTTTACATTAAGGAAACAAAGTTGTTGCTTCTTTATTTTCCACGCCTTCACAAACTGAAGCTACAAACTGTTTATCTAAAGCACTTTACAACACGAGTCAGCGTCATAAACACTACGAGCTGGTCACTTTTCTACAACATGCCAGCAAAGACACTCATGGATTTAAAGCACCAATCACAAGACAGCTCATATAAAATCAGAAAATGCTTTTCAATAAAGGTTAGTTTTCTGTCAAGATTTGTTCACGGGGAGCCCGTTCCCGAGCGTCGCTCAATCCTGACAAGCTGACACACGGTGATGCCATCAAACCCCCTCGTACCGGGTTAAAAGTCTCGCTGCTGAGTTCTGCAGAGTTTTCTGTTGGGTTTGGGGGGGTTTTGTTTGTTTGTGTGTGTGTGTGGGACAAGAAAAAATGCTGTTTCACAATCAAGATGTGATGAGATGAACATGAACAAGTTTCTGAGTCCCTGCGGTTAACAGTGGGTCTTCGTTTTGGTGAAATTTCTAAGGTTGTGAAAACACACTGAACGACCTGGATGTGCTGCTCAAAGCAGAGCGGGCTGTCCAACGAGACGTGATGCGACAGATGACCAACAGATGGCAGCATTGTTCATTAAACTGTCTTTATTTTCAGCCAAAATTGGAACATTATCATTATTATTACGTACTTGCATATAGCCTACATATTATCTACTTACCACTATTATTACTATGACTATCTTATTCTTATTCTTATTCTTATTCTTATTATTATTATTATTATTATCTCTGTGTG
>JAQLOL010000016.1:3770520-3783631 GCA_029783665.1 Naso thynnoides | reverse complement strand
TTCCATATGACAAGAATACACCTCAAGTGAGTGGAAAACCAATCATCTCACTACTGCGTTACACAGACATACCTTGGAGGTCTACGACAACTTCCTGGCAGTCAGAGAACAGGTAGGTAAAGTGTCCAAAGGCAAGGCCGTATTCTGTAGCCTGTAAGCTCTTCTCTGTCGTTCCCTTATTGTTGGTCAGTTTAACAAAGTCTCCAAGCATGTACGGCTCCACTGTTACACAACCCACAATCTCACTTCCATCCAAAATCTATTCAAAGTACAGAAAACAAAAAGCAAATCAGGAGATATTTATATTGTAATTTTAGTGTTGTTCTAACTCATTAATAAGGCTGCGAAAACAGATACATTGGACAATGTTCTTCTGTGATCCAATGGCTGTATCATATCTCTATGTGAACTTAAATGTGGTGTTAGAACATGATATTGATATAAATCACTAATATACTGAAATAATGCACTTTTATTATATGTTGTTTCCTGACAGAAGAGGCAATTATGGAAAATACATTTTTACAATCTTTGTTTTGTCAGTTTTCTTTTGTTAGTCTAATTCATTCAGGAAAAAGGAGAGATCATTGAAGGTAAACAAAGTGATTATTGTATCATAACTTCTCATTTTTTCCCTTTTTACAGCTCCAAGTATGGAGGAACACAAGGGTAACAAAAATTGTAATGAAAACATTTCTTTAATTGAAAACTGAATTTACAAGTAAAAACAGAAATTAATAAACTGGTTTACAAATCCATTAATTAATCCATAAATAAATAAATAAAGGAATAAAGGAATTCTGAAAAGAATTAACAAATAAAACTTTTTAAAAAGTAAATAAGTACAAATTTTAAAAATACATTAATGGATTCCTATCCCAAATAACTGAATTTAAAAGTAATTTGTAAATGCAGTTTTAAAAACAGAAAAGGTAACTGAATTCACAAACTGAATTAAGAAGACAGCTTTTAAACTGGCATTTAAAAGGGCAATTCTTAAGGAAAAGCAGCTAGAAAACAAATGAGAAAAACAATTGCCCTTTAAAATGCCTGATTAAAAGCTGTATTCTTAATTCAGTTGGTGAATTCAATTATTTATTTGCCTTTCAAAACCGCATTTTCAAACTGATTTTATTTAGGTATTTATTAATGATTTTTGAATGATGTCTTTACTTACTGTTTAATTTTAATTTGTAAATTCTTTAAAATTTCCTCTATTTATGGATTAATTAATTGATCTGTAAACTAGTTCATTAATTCCTGTTTTTAATTGTACAACTAGTTTTTAATTAAAGAATTGCTAACAACTGGAGGGCGTAATGGGGGATTATATTTGAATTAGAATTAAAAATGCTCCAAGACTGCTGCTGGCCATCCTGCACTCTGCGTATGTGTAGCGTTTCTATTTGAAGTGGTATTTATGAATGAATAATTTTAAATTAAATGCAATATATGCTATTTTTACTTTGCCTGAATGAAGTGAACTTTTACTCTTTTTTATCATGTTTGTAGAGTATTTATGATTTGACCTCACCAACAGAGCTTCCGAGGGAATGAAGAAGATCTGAGCCATGATGTCTTTATCATAAAGGCTCTTATTAAATTCAGTCACGTAGTACTGGGCTGTCATCTGTCTCTCCACATCTTTCAGGTGAAACTGGATCTCCTTAGGCTTCTTGTAATCTTTCCCGACATAACTAAGCACATGAATACACATTAAGGTGAGACTGGAAGTCTTTATGTTCAGATTGTGACATAATGTGTAGCAGCATACCAGCTTAGCCTTTCCTCCTGGTGTAGAAACTGCACCCATATTGCCGTTCTCTGATTGCCCTCCTTCCCCATCAGCTCCCCAATGTACACGCACGTCTCCCTGGCTGTCCACAGCTCCGTGACTTTGGAGAACTTTAAATGAAGAGCACCTGATAAAGATGACATTTAGAGATTAGCACACGGTTACAATCAATGTTTTATTTATTAAGCAAAACAATAAATGTCAGACTTTTTCAATGACACGTTGCTGCTCACACTTTTTCTGAGCGCACAAAAGATTATCTATCTCCAGTTTCTTTCACAAATCTGTTTACTGTTTCCTTTGCCAAGATAAACCATTTTGACAGAAGTGGCGTGTCAATATGCTGATTAAACAGCATGATTGTTGTGTAGGTGTGCCTTGGCTCACAACAAAAGGCCAGTCTATAACAAACAGTTTAATCACACAACACCATGTGACTGTGTGGGCAGATGACAGTTTTTAGAAGCTTTGTCAATTCGCATTCTGATTGCAGTAATGTCATAAAGAGGTGGTGCTTGTTACTTGAACGGACATCTTGCTATCATAAACCAACTTCGTAGAATTTGGCAGAGCATCAGGCAGGCCCCATGACTGCAGCCCACATGTAATCACACCAGCCTTGGATCTCGCTGTCTTGCTTCTTTACCTGCAAGATCACCTGAGACCAGCCACCTGGACAGCTGATGTCCTGATGACCTGTTTGCAGAAGTAAAGAGCTGTTTGCAGAAGTAAAGAATTTCTACACAAACTAACAAAAACAATCAGGGCCATTTCTAGCTTTTTGGTGGCCCTATGCAAAGATGCTGTTTGGGGGCCCCCGTTTTGTCAAATTCCGATGGCGGGGACTCCAAAGCCTTTCAGGTGATCAGTAGAGAAGCCTCGATCTGTTAAACTTTGAAGGAAAACTGCACTTTTGGGCAAAAATAGCCAAGAACATAGATGTCTTTGTCTTTTCTGTGTGCTCAGAAGGTCTTAGATACCTGCCCTGCGTGAGCAATTCTGCACATTCAATAAGAGGTGACAGGGAGACACCTGTACCACTGTCTAGGGCCAAAACACATCCAGAAAATCTCCATCTACCTGTTGTGCCGGTGCATATTCACCATGCCATAGAGACATTGACATTGTGGGTGAAAATACTGAGGAACTTGTATTAATTAATGATAAATACAGTTGGTAGTGACTGTTTTCTCTGAGTTTCATCAGCTTAAGAGTGCATTTTATAGGCTATTGTTTTAAACCATTTTGTAAATACTTCCTGGTTTTTATCAAAAATTAGTTCATAAAACTTCAATAGATGTACTATTTATGAAAATCATCTGCCATGTGGCGTGAAATTGTGCAACAGAACGGTGTTGGAGATGTGACATGATGGGAATAGTGTGCTTGGGCCTTAATGATGATTTTGACTTGATTACATTACAAACACAAGCCACAGCTTCCCCGTCATTGCAGCTCAATTTTATTTTCATCCTACACTTAATTTTTAAGCATATAAGTTCTTTTTACCTAAATAAACGAGGGGGTTTGGCTGGCTACAAATAAAAATAGGTTATTTTATTACTTCCCAAATATACCGAGGCTGAACTTGCAGCTTGGGGCCCCATACTGGCTGCGGGGGCAGGTCCAAGTTGCAGGGGTGCTCTCTTAAAAGAAAAGGTTCACTGTTTTGCACATTAGGCCTTATAATGATATTTACAATCATTTACAATGTTCCACATCATTACTGTGACAAACAGTGCAGTCTTGAGAATGCAAGCTCATTGCTGTCATCACCCCTTGCTGAAAACCATGGAGGTGACAGATCATTGAAAGTGCTTCGACAGTCCGTTAAAAAACACGGTAAGCACTCATTTATAAGGGCAAGAAACTCACTGAATGTTTAGTGGTGTCCTCTCACGTACTGCCACTAAAGCACTAAGTTAAACAACGGCACATAACCTGGAAATGGCTCTTTCAGCTGCTTGATGAAACAAAAAAACAGCTGTTTTTGTTATATGCTGTTGTTTAACTTGGTGTTTTAGTGTGGGTTCATGAGAGGACACCGCTAAACACTTGGTGAGTTTCTCGTCCTTTGAAGCAATAATATGTAACTTTGACTGTGAAAACGAAACTTATCGATGCATGTTAATATGTCGCACAAAACAGCAATTTTAGTAAAACCAGGTCATATTTTACTGAGAAAATTTCCTCTGGTTTTCACTCTCATGTCCTACCTCAATTCTGTGATTCACAGAGGTGCCTGAAAGCAACATGTAGGGCTGCCCGCAGACCGAAGCTGCAGCTGCAGCAGCGGGTAATTGTTGTTTACAGCTCTGCTAAATAAAAGGCTGCAGACAGACAGACAGAGCAGTCGTAGGACATCAGAGGGAAAACCAGAGGACATTTTTCTGTAAAATATGACCTGGTTTTAGTAAAATTGCTGTTTCGTGCAATGTATTGATGTGCATCTTTAAGTTTCATTTTTCGAAGCCACGGGTCGCCATCAAGTTACATATTGTTGCTTTAAAACAAGTGTTTATCGTGTTTTTCGATGAATTGTCAAAGCACTTGTAATGCCCCTGAACCTCTGTTGTTCTCGGCAAGTGGTGACGTCAGCAATGGGCTCATGTTCTCAAGACTGCACCGTTTGTCATAATAATGCTGTAGAGCATTGTATATGATTGTAAATACTGTTATTATAAGGCTTAAAGTGCAAAAAACCAAACTTCTCCTTCAACTGATAAATCAGTTTTCTCTGTAACAATGACAGACAGCATGTGAGATGCCTTGTGGGAGCGCAGTTTTCTAATGTCAAAGCTCTGAACAATGCAGTTTGTAGATAGCCCTTCGGCATAAGCTATAGACGATAAACAAAGGTGCGTTAGGACAGTCTGAATGCACATAGATACTATGATGAGATGCTGAGGCCCATTGTCATGCCCTTCATCACCATCATACCTCCTGATGCAGCTTTATAAAATATGGCACCCAATAAATTAAATGTGGCAATAATATGTACACAATTCCTGGAACCTGAAAACATCTCAACTCTTGCAGGACCTGAATACTGACCAGGCATGTCACTCAGTAAACATTTTTGGGATGCTCTGGATCAGCACAACAGCATAAACTAAATGACAATTGTTTGCAAATGTTACTGTGAGCAAGGTTATGCACTATATTGCCTCATGAATACCAAGGAAAAAGGCACACGGTCTGACGTCAAACGTAAGCGATAATGGTGCGCTATCTGTGGTCACACGATAAAAACTCTGTTTTGCCTCTCAATATATCAACACTGTAAACAGTATCTGAAGTTTCAACCTGGCTAGTTTTTTATTTTTTATTTTATACCAGTTTTTTTATTGTCCTAAAACTGCATTTGAGTGTTAACAAAATGCCTAAACTTATAAATAGTTCTTTTTTAAAAATATCAGTACAAGTGTGGACAAGGTCTTAGATTGCCACTTAACTGTGACTGGCCCAAAGACCTAGTCATGCTGTTTATTTAATCAGCATCTTGATATGGCAAACGTGGGTGTATGTAATGTCTGGGCAAAGGAGAAAAGAATAAAGGGAGCAAAATCAAAAGTACTGCATTTATATATATATATATATGTATAAATGCAACACACAGAAACACAGAAAGGTCCTACCCCAGCTGGGGATCAAACCTAGAACCTACTTGCTGATAGATGAGAGGAAATGGATTAGAACCCAAGATCTTCTTGCTGTGAGGCCACAGTGCTAACCATTAAGCCACCATGCTGCCCTTTTTCTTTTCTACTGTGTACAGACATGCTCGTGGCTAGCTAACTGTATTTGCACTGGTTTTAAAGCAAAGGCCCATTAGGGTACAAAAAATATTGGGACGGAGGCACAACGCTCAGAGTCTACAGCCATGCTGATGACTGTTTGGGGCTTCTATTAGGCACATTGTTTCTTTGACCTGAATGCTAATGTCAGCATGCTAACCTGCCCACCATGACCATAATAATATGCTGATGTTTGGCAGGTATAATGTTTACCCTGTTCACTTAGGTAAGTGTGTTAGTATGGCCCCAGATAAAAAGTCAGGGGTTCACCAAAGTCACTACAAGTCACGGAAATCCGTGCAATATGAGTAGTTGCTGAAATATTTTAGGCTGGACCAAAAAGGTGGATCAACAGGCCAACACTTGTATCCTTTAATGTAAGTAATGATGAGAAAAGTAAAGTTTAATAACAATGGAAATTCAAACTTACTATAGGCAGTTCTGTGTTCCTCGAGTTTGAATTTTGTCTTGTCACTATGGAATCTCTTCAAGAGACATTCATGGCAAACTCCAGCCAGAAGGGCTTGGTAATCTTGCTGTGACAACATATACTGTCTCTTGGGGACAACACCAGCTACAGTGCTTTGCTTTAGGCAGCTGTAGCACGAAGGGTTCGTCCTCACTCTTTTTGTCGAAGTGACTTCACTGCATTGCGGTCCACTTTGATTTTCCTCCAGCATCTCAAAGGAACTCTCTGTGGAGGTTTCGGTGGAGGGAAACTGTTCTGGGACAAACTGGGAAGGGTTTAGGTGAGGGGTTTTTGAGTTCTTGGTAGCAGGTTGTTCAGATATTGAGTCAAGTTCAGTGTCCACGTTTGAGCCAACATGAAGGCTCAGAGGTCGAGGTGAGGGCAAGTCTCTTAATTCCAAACCAGATGTGTGGTTGTGCATGGGATCATGAGCTGAATCACTTGTTTCAGAGTCAACTGTTTCCAGGAGGAAGAAGCTCCCATCTGAATCTGGTGACTTGCTGCTTTGACGGGTTCCTGCTTTTGATGGGCAATCTGGCTGTGATTTTCTGTTTGTGGCAGAGTTCAGGTCAGCTGTGACTTTCTCCCATGACGACTGGGAACTGAAACTATCACTGAGGGAGCTGAAGGATGTTTTTAGAATTAGCTGGGATAAGGACTGTGCCGCTTCTTCAGCCGATGATGGTTTCCGTGACACACCAACAACATCAATCACTGAATCCATCTCAGTATCCACTGTCTCTATTCCAGCATGCATTATGTCAAACTTCCCCAAATCACTACTTGAACTGGAGGAGGAAGTTGCAGGTGCTGCAGAACTCGGGACTGTATGGGAACTGATAACAAAGTTGCAACCCTTTAAGTCTCGCTTCTCTTTTTTATTAGGTAAAGGTTGCATGCTGTCAGGCATGTCATCATCAACCTCGGTGGTCATCAGGCTCTGGTTGTTTGCATTTGCTTCATGTTTAAAGGCAATACTTCCTGAGTATCCGCTGCTGCTGGGCTGAGGAGACCCTGAACTACTCAAAGAGAAGTTTTGCCATGAAGAGCCAAGGTCATCTGTGCTTTCTAGAGTGGTACACAGGTCGGGTCTTTGAGGTGGGCGTGTAGCAGATGAATCTGAACTTCTCTGTTGTTGCTCCTCTGTTTTCAGTGTATTTTTTGACACTTTGCAGGCCTCAGTGCTGCATTCTGTATTGAGTGTGCCGATGGTTGTCCCCAGGGCAGTTATACAAAGCCTTGCCCCATCTATCACATCTTTAGTCCCTTTACAGTGTGTGTTGGTTGCCTCACACAGTGATGCATGGTACTTCTGGAATCTCTGCATCACCTTGGCAAAACCTTCCAGAGTGAAATTTACAGATGTGTCTTTGATGTTTCTGTAGCTGTCAGGGATAAAAGACCCTTTTTCTGAGTTACAGAAAGGCTCAACTCCAAACAGATGCTTGATTTGGGCCACCAGACGCATGATTTCAGCACAGACATTGTCTTTGTTTGGGGTCTCTGCATTGTAATCATAAAAAAATGCTAATGCTTTTTGGCAAGCTTGGGTTGCTTGAGCCACAACCGCCTGAGCTGTGCCGAGCCATTTGTGAGTAACAGTGAGGGAATAGGCAGCCTTAAGGAAGGTGTGAAGCTCCTGCTTGCTGGTGACCAGCTCGCCCTCTGCTTTGGTGAGCAGGCCGATTGAAAATGCCTCTCTAGCCTGCAGGAGGAAAGACTGCCTCTGAGAGGCTGGGCACTCCACTGAGAAACTGTACGATAACAGGCATGTCCCTTGAGTTGCCTAAAGAAAAAAAAAGGTCAAGGTTTATTCAGTTCTGTCTCTGAAGCCTCTGTGAGAGTTGAAGGAGAGGCAGCAAAGCATGTGCTATAAATTGCATTCAAGTTTGTACCAAGGTTGAGTCAAATGTCAAATTTAGACACACACAGATATAATACACAAGTTTTTAGACACAGTGTGACTTAGATTTTTACTCAATAATCTGCTTAAAATGATTGAAATATGTTCTTTATGATGTCATAATTTCCATAAGATTCACCTTTTTAAATTTTATTATTTGACATATTTTCAATATTTTACATCTGCCAAAATTTTAATAATGGAATTTGCAACAGCTGTGACCAGCAGTCTACAACAAACGGCTGATGAATTATGGAAGAGGATGGGGCTAAAGTGTAGGGGTGGGGCAAGCCATGACAAATGAGTGTGTGTGTGTGTGTGTGTGTGTGTGTGCACTTCTACAAAGTTTGGCCATGTTACATGAATCTGTTTAGAAGTTATCCGCCTTTCGTTACAGGCCACTGTAACAACATTGTATTTATGTTAGGGATTACAAGTTGAGTTAGTGTCAAAGGCATGGTTTGTTGTAAACTGGAAGTAAACTATTGATGAGTTATTTATTTGCCGGTTATGTTAGCTGATGTGTTAGTGAATGATGTTACTGTAGCGTCTTTGCTGGGCAATAGCTAATTAGCCACCACAAGTTGAAAATTTAGCACAGGCCGTTGCTAGTGCAGGAGATGGCTAGCGCTAGCTATTATTATGTTATTTTATTATTTTTTATTATTTTATTATTTTTTATTATTTTATTTTTATTTTTTTTTATTAAGTTATTATGTACTTTTAAAACATTAACCCTGATTTAGATCGTTAAGCTAAGATTGTCACATGTGGTTTGTCCAAGTGGTGTAACCATAGCTAGCTGTCCAAGAGCGCAGACATTTTCGCGTATGGGCAACTCACCTCGATGCAAACTCACATCGGGTTAGCCAGTTGGCATGAACACAAACACACACCTTCTCTTACACACACTTTACTTCCATGTCAAATTTCAGCGTCCTAGGGTGAAAGCCGTAGCCGCCAGAGTGGGGAATTCTTGTGGATCTACTGACAGACCGACTTAGAGCTGCTGGTTGCAGCTAAAAACATGGGCTAAAAAAACAATTACAGCTAACTAACTGACTCTGTTGCATGTCGTTAAAATTGCTCTTTACATCACCAAAGTAAAGGTGATGTTAGCAGGTTGTTGTTATCTTCTGTCCAATATTGTCAGATAGGAAAAAACAAACAAAAAGATCCAGATTCATGTCGATTAGAGAAAAGTGTGAGCCATGGCAAACTGTCACTGGAACAACTGGTAACATTTTGCATGAAGTCTGTCTCTATAATGCATACAGCACATTATGAACATATATTACACCACACACTTATAATGCATTTTAGGTAGTTGTGGTTATGGTTATGGTTATGGTTAGGGTTAACTCTTACCCTGCTTACAACTATGACTGAACAGCACTATAGGTGCATTAAAAGGCATTATAAGCATGTTCATAATGATTTTTAGATGCATGTTTTAAGTAAAGTGTTAAAAAAAAAACTCACCACATTGGTCAGCACATAAAGTGAAGTGTACTGGCTGTAGACCACCGCCATCTTAGCTGCCTGGGCTGCAGAAAGAAGACGATGACTCCTGTCCCCAAGTAGGGACTGCTCAACACAAGCAGACAAAGACAAGAAATTATTAGAAAGCCAAAAGTTCACAAAACATCATCGTATCAGCTGGACTTACCAAATCAATATCTGGATTAGTCCTAAAAGCATGGAAGTCCGCATCATTCATTGACACCAATATGTTGGCCAGTATGCCAAGAGAAGTGCCAATGCCCTATAAAATACAGTCACGCAGAGCAAAGTTTTATAACAGCATTTAAACTGGGACATGCATGTTTACAAGCCCATTAAGTGGCGCTTGACTGTGGCTGTGTGGGCTACCTTTTTATCAGGGTGAGGAAGTGAGTAGTAGCCAACCAGAGAGGCCCAGACCAACTCAGCAGCTTCCAGCCACAAGCCTAAAAATAGAGCACAGAAAGTCATGAAATCGATGTATCAATGGAGCAAACTTTTTGTCTTATTAAGGAAAAAGTCTTTACCTAGCTTTTGCAAAATCATCCCACGCACTTGAACGCTCACAGCCTGCACAAGAGCCCTGTCACTTTCCGAGTGGTACACCCAACAACCTGAAAAAGAAAGCAAGGACTTCTTTTAAATGAGCTTGTAAAAACCACGTTCATTAATTTACATCACTAAAGGCAATTAGAAGGACATAGCATGAAACCTACCTGTGGCCCCGCTATTGTTAATGAGACTGCTCAGTATGTATTCTGCCTTCTGTAGTTTGCCTGCAGGGAAGATAATTATAATGTTCACATTTATCCCACTCTGTAAGCTGTTACAAAACCAAACATCAAATAGCTCTATAATAAAAATGTAATTATGACAATGTAATGAAAGCTTTTCATATGCAAATGCCATGATATGAGCTCGCATCAGTCACCATTATCTCTCAGAACAATGATTTGAATGATGCATGAAGTGTTACTCATCTAGAGGGGAAACACATTTATTCAGTGCCAGTGAAAGCTCAGCATAGTAATGAAGTATCAACACCAGACGCACACGCTCAGCCCCACCCTTCCAACACACTGTACCAGAGTTTAGGTAGACTCTGGCCTGTCGTATGACCAGCTGGGGAGCCACTGGCGCCTCAGGATCGCGTCTGTGGAGCAGCTTGGTGATCTTCAGCAGCCGGCCGGACTCGTCCATCCAGTAGAGGAAGCGGTCGACTAAGAAGACCACCGCCAGTGCCGAGTGTGCCTCCTGAGCCATGACGGAAGCTTTTAGAACAGCCTGGCAGCACAGTGAACATGCTTGGTAAATACATGCAACACTGTAAGAAAACCTTTACTTAGCTGTGTGATTGTTACCATTAGCTGTGATAGGTGCTTGCAGATGAGGTCACTGAGGTTGGTCTTGTCATCTGGATTGATTGGCTGCTTGTACTGCCACTTCTCCGGCACAAAGGGCCACTTCATTTCCATGGCCTCCTGCAGGAGAGACGCCAGTTCTGCACATAGCGAATCTACAGGAAATAAGTAGAAATTCATAGCTGAATTAAAAGGAAATCCTTTTTTGGATGAGATAATAACTTAAAGCTACACTAGGCAACATTTTTTTTAGGAAAAGTTGGAGAGAGTGAATTTTCTACTTTGAAAACCTTCTAAAATACTGAGAGCTAGAGCGGCACAATGAATTGAAATTTAATCGAAATTGCAATGATCGCAGGGAGGCGCAATATTTGTTCAAGGAGAAATGTGTTTCAAAATGCCATTTTGAATGAAATATGGTGGTGCTGCGGAGTAGGGCTGCAACTAACGATTATTTTCATCACTGATTAATCCGCCGATAATTTTTACAATTAATCGTTTATTCCATGAAATGGAACAGTAAAGTGCTGAAAATGCTCATTTAGTTTCCCAGAGCCAAATGTGACGTCTTCAAATTGCTTCTTTTATTAAAAAAACAGCCCAAAACACAAAAAAGCAACCAATCCTCGCATTTACGACATTAAATCAGCAATTCTTTTTACTTTTTAATTTAAAAAAATGACTGAAACAGTTAATCGATTATCAAAATTCATTTTCTTTTGATCGTTTTTTTGATTAATAAATTATTTTGATTATCTTTGCAGCTCTACTGCAGAGTTGTCCTGACCTACACAAAACCTCTTCATTTAGGACAAATCTCTGCGGAAATCACACCATAATAATTTTTAAAAATCATTTTTCAGTGAAAATGAGAAAAAAATCTTATCGATCAATCAAATCGCTACTGCAACATCTGTCCAAACAAATGAAATGGGACATTTTTTCAAAATCACGCAGCTTCACTGAAATATTTCAGTAAAGCTTCAAATAATGGGGACGGGACTCACTTCCCACGTTCAAATTTACTTTGTGACTTTGTGAAGCCAGACGTGGAGGTGCCGTCGTGCCAGGCTGGCGTGGTGATGACACATGGTCATGGCTGGTTGGATGCATCTCCAAATTCACGCAATCAACATTTGAGACAGCAAATGGTGGTAAAATGAAAATTCAATTCATCTGCAAAAGCTCTGATGGATATTCCAACAGTCAGCACGCCAACTGGCACGCTCCCTAAAAACGTGCAGCATCTGTGGCATGTGACAAAGCTCCAAATTTCAGATTGGCTTTTCATTGTGTGCAGCCGAAGGCACACCTGTGCAATAAAAATCATGTTGTTTGACTCTTATCTCGATAGGCCACACCTGTCAGGTAAATCAAGGGGAGGAAGTGCTCACTAATATGGATTAAAAAATAAATAAAAAAAACCCCAAAGATCTGACAGAATTAAACTTTCGATTTTTTTTTCTTTTAATTCATGAAACATAGGAGGAAAAAACAAATGTGTTTGTATGTCTATTCGGTACTTTTAGATAGTTTTTGTTTCTTAGAATTGCTTTCGTGTTATTTTAGGATTCCTAGCAGGAGATAATTACATTTTCATTGTACTTGTTTACTTGTACTTTTTTTTGGTGTGTGTGTGTTTAATTTTTTCTGTCCTCCATTTGGTGGAGATGTGTCGTATGTGGGCTTCGGGAATGCAGACAGATGGGGTTATACCGAGCTCAAAGGGAGGGTTTATCATTAGCACAGCTCCAGCTTTAGCTACTGAACAGCATTAGCCAAACAAAAGGAAAATCCCCTGAAATTCATGCACGCAAAAATTTAGAAAGAAAACATTTGTCCCTCATCCTCTACACAAATTGTATGTGTGGATCCTGCTGAGTGGGATAAATATTTATTGAGTCTTCAGATAGCCAGTTTGGATTTAAAGCTAAGCACGGCACTGCTTTGTGCATCTTTGCTCTACATAAATAAAGGCTCCCGCACACTGTCTTCACTTGCTTAGGTTTATTCAACAACGTTTCGGTCCTGAGACCTTCGTCAGGTTCTAAAGGTGCTAAGAGGGAGGGAGTGGTTTAAATAACCTCAGAGCCAATCAGTGCCCTCACTGGACAACACCACAAAGGGAACAGAACATAATATCACAGCGGGAACAAAGTATACATTATATCACTGGACAGTCAAATAGATAAAGTCCAACAATAGGCTAAGATGCCACAGGTGTACAAAGCATACAAGAAAAGCATACAAAACCGAACAGCGGGCCAGATAAGGCAAATCGTA
>JAQLOL010000016.1:3750086-3770420 GCA_029783665.1 Naso thynnoides | reverse complement strand
GTATGGTCAAAAACAAACTTCTGAATGATTAAAAGATAGAAGACCCTGAGAAGCACTTGGGGATAAGGTACAGGTTAACCGATTTGCCTTATCTGGCCTGCTGTTCGGTTTTGTATGCCTTTCTTGTATGCTTTGTTAATGTTCCTCAACCACACAGGTCGCCTCTGACGCACCTGTCTGCCCGTGCCGGTGTGCATGAGTTCATCTCAGCTTTGTGCATCGTTGCTCTAAAAGAAGTTGTAAATAAACATAGAGCTCAAAATTCTTCACTGATTATGTGTTTTATAGATGCTTCCAAAGCCTTCGACCATGTTGACCACAGGAAGCTTTTTGTTAAACTTAAGCAAAGGGGGGTTGTGAGGATCCCGTCCTACTGGTATGCCTGTCAGACCATGCAAGTCAAAAGGGGAAATGGTGTCTCTGCCCCGAATGGGGTCAGCAGCGCTGTCAGACAAGGGGGTGTTTTGTCCGCTGTGCTGTTTATTTGTTTGTTGATGGTTTGTCCGAGCAGCTGAGCTCTTGTAAAACTGGATGCATGATTGGTGACGCCCTGGTGAACCACATTATGTAAGCAGACGACCTCGGCGTCATCAGCCCGAGTGGTGCTGGACTCCAGCAGCTCTGCGCATGGTGCAGAACGTCACATTACATACAATGCTAGTGAGGGGGCCATTTTAACTTGTGGGGTTAAAGAAGATAAGTGTGTAAATTTCCTTGTTTTCAAACTCGCTGGTAAAACCCTTGAAGTTTGGTCTGTGTACAGAAAATGTGAAGGTTTGCTTGTTTAAGGCTTTCTGAACACCGCTCTACACTGCCCACCTGTGGTCACAGTATTTGAAATCTAGCATTCAGAAGCTGCAGGTGGCTTACAATGATGCCATGAAGCTGTTATTTAAACGACCAAGGTGGTGCAGTGCCAGCCAAACGTCTACCTCTGCTGGAGTCAGCACTTTTAATGCTGTGGACCGAAATAGCATCGCAGTGGCGCTTTGTAACCCAGTGAGGAGCTGTCGTCGTTCCTCATCCAGGCTGAGGGTGCACTGTTTGTGAATTGTTTTTTTTTTTTTAAATAGTGTGTGTTCTGTCTTTCTTTCTGTCCTGTTTGTGATTTTTTATTTTTAATGGGTGTCTGGAAATAAAGACTGATTGACTGATTTTGAGAGTTTTGTGCAATTCCACCTCTAAATCTCCCCGATCCATCGTCCTCCAAAACCCAAATGAAAACAGACCAAACAGCACCATCTTGTGTCTGACCTCTGCAGCTACAGTAGTTCAGCCTCTGAGCCTCCGTGGGCCGAGTGGACCGTGGAGCGGCAGCCACTGCTCGGAGACACTCCTCCAGTAAATCCCCCACCTCCTGGCTGTCCATTGTGGGAAACAGATGTTACAGCTGTTGTCTGGGATGAAAGGATTTCCTCCTTTCTTGGCCTCTTCACCCTTGTTCCTGTACTCGATTTACGGAGGGGAATGCCACAGATTGACCAAACTGCTGCTGAGAAAAGATTGCAGCATGAGGTCTATTTGTAAATTTCAACACGTGAAAGATTTTGTCATGACACAAAAAACTTTAATCTGACAGAAAGTTATAAATGACATGGCTAACATGTGTGTATTCCTGCGAAACAGTGTTAAATATGATGAAAAGGTGACTTACAGTCCTTGAAGAGAATTATTTGTGCCCATATTGCATTTAAAGATGACTTTATTGTGTCACATACTTTCAGTTTCAGTCTGAATCCTTTGATATCCTGCAGCACATTTTCAGACTTATTAACTTTTTTTTGCAAAAAAGTTAACTTAGGTTAAAAGTTATCGAAATTATAATAATTTAAAAAAGCCTGCATTTAGTCAGTTATTGTACTTAACAACAATTTAGAGGTACTTATATAACACTCAGTATTTTCATAAACAAAATATAAACAACAAATGAATAATGGGGTATTATTATGGATGGATTTAAGACTTCCTGATCCCCTGATTACATTCATAAGCTACCCTGCAGTATACAAATCAACACTTCTACCAGCTGCCACATTGAAGTGACACACTTTGTACTTTCACTTCAGTTCAACGCTGTTACCTGCGAAAAGATCTGAGTATTTCCAATTCAGTCACGTATGTTTATGAACACATAACTCTCAGTCTGAGGAAGACTTGCAGCTGAAGTGACCACAGCACAGAATAAACACACAATAGTACAGAGTATAATGAGCTGTGCAGTCCTGTGATCTATCTGAAACCTATTCAAACACACAACGTACTGTCACTCATCAGGGTGACTGTTGTTCTTTAAATCGACACATTTCAATCAAACCTTCTCGCTTAAGTTTGAACTTTAAATTAATCAGACTGTTTGTTTTGATGCGTCCACTGTCCCATTTACCAAACATTGATTTAATACAGCCTACAGTAACTAAGCAGCACTCACCGTGCGGTCCCTTCGTCTTCCTGGTAGGGTGGACTAGACGGCGCTGCGTTTAATGCTGTCGGAAATATCGCAATTCCAACTTGAGAGCGCTTGGAAAACGACTCCCAGCGGCAGCAGCAACACTGAACGACAACGAGGTCATGACAGAATCCAGATGTTAACAGAACAGAGTGAATATCAGCTAACACATTTTAGCTCCTCATACTTTTCATCAGGCTTGGAAAGGTTGGGCCTATTAATGCGTCAGCCCACCTTTGGCTGTTTAGTTACCGATCATTTATTTATGAGGGAAGGTTGTTAAAAACAACAACTCCAATGTAATATGTTGACAAGTCAAAGAGACAAACCAAGAGACAAAAACGTTCACTACTTTATTTATTTGCATACAGAAGCGATGATGATGTCACATGCAAATATACCTTCCACTGTTACCAGCTTACAAATAAGTCACAGGACAAACATGGACAAACAGGCTACTCGATTACATTTTGGAGGTTGCCACCCAGTTAATCCCACATGACCTGAATGCAACATGTGACGTCATGAAGCAGGCAGCCAGACATACGTACAGATCAACAGGTAGACCTGTGTGTGCTGTAGGTTTATGTGTGCATGCCCTTAATAAATAATGTGGTCGTCGTGGAACTTTTTCATTCAGCCTCACCCACGAACAGCAGCGCAGTCAGCGTGTTGGCTGCATTTCCTCTACCGAATTTCACAAACCGGCTGCAGGTGTTAATTAAAAAATGCGTGAATTCTCCCACCGCCGCAGCTGCGTTCCGCTTGTTTACTGAAGTAAAAGACGTTCAAACATCACACAGTTTAAAAAAAGTGCAGCCTACTTGAACGCAGCACAATAGCAGAAGAGACCATCGGGAAATTATTCTGAAAAAAAAAAAAACAGGCACTGATAACGCACAGCAGGCGATACAATGTTTGTTTTTGTTTGTCGCGGTGTGCGCTGGTGCGTAATAGCGCAACAAACACGAGAGCATGTGGTGTTGCTGTGATACTACCAATAGGCGGGACTGTGGCTCCGCAGTGTGATCGCGAGCTCGCACAGCTGGAACACGAGCCGAGGGCTTGCACGAGGTCCAGCTGCGGCCAGATGACTGAGCACAGCTGCCTCTGCCTCGCCAACTCACATCGCATCCATAAGTTGCTTCCGAGCGCGCCGCGGGAGAGGACTTGTGCGCGTTCGCCGCGGGGTTAACGTGCCGTAAACAAACAGCCGCATAGCCCACTCGGAGGACTGTCAGCATCAACTCCGGGGACGGATCCGAGTTGATCTCCTCTGGTGACTTCTTTCAGCCTTCGATCGTCGGCGCTTGTCTCCGCATGACCTGTTGTTCCCCTAAAACGAAGCCAAACAAGCGTTTTGAGTTCGGCGGCGCCGGTGATGTAACGTTTTTCATCTCACTG
Source organism: Naso thynnoides (assembly GCA_029783665.1). Classification (NCBI taxonomy): domain Eukaryota; kingdom Metazoa; phylum Chordata; class Actinopteri; order Acanthuriformes; family Acanthuridae; genus Naso; species Naso thynnoides. The sequence continues at coordinate 3,766,570 of JAQLOL010000016.1, read as the reverse complement.
CTCACTCCACAACTGTTGTTCACTGCCTCCTCTCCCAGAGAATGGGACGATTCAAACTCTAAAGGTAAGAAATTTATTATAACCTGCGTGCTGATACAGAACCAGAGGCTGTTTGAGCTCATTGGGACATTTTTACGCATGACGGCTCACAGATGTCTTCCTCTCTCGCCTGTTTTTCTTTCTTTTTTTTAAAAGAAATAATGTGAAGTTCTGTGCTTGTATGCTCTTGGTGAATCTGTGTAAATGTTTCTGACTGTTTTGCAACAGTCCGTAGGATCACGCGTGGACTTGTCTTCCTGCACCGTCGACCACAACAGCGTGAATTTCAGGTTGACTCATGAGAGTGTCATGAAAGCGCTCTGTACTTTGTGCAGACGGAAAGTGCTTGCAGCTGTTGTGCTCAGGCTAGCTGAAGCCATGGGCTGCATCCTGCAGATGCCACATACTTAATAGGTGATTTAATGAAACGAACAAGCCTGTGCACAGTTCTTTTCAGGATGGAGAGCATCACCGAGCAAAACAGGATGGAGGAACGCCTGTTCCTAAAATTAGACCGAGGGAGTGGCAGGGTCTCCATCCTGAGAATGGTGGCGAGCACAAGTGTGTTGACATGCAAAGTCACACGGGCGGCAAGGCGTGACGTACAGGGGGCCTCATGGGGTCTGAGACCCTTTAATTGACAGGTTAGACCTCCTGAAAGACTCAACTACAAAATTCTGGGGGGGGAGGTCTCAAGAAAAAGCTTTAAAAAAATGTCTTTAAAAGGCGTATGTGCTCTAGAATTCATTATTTAATTCAAATAGCAAAACTCTAATTCAGAAATATCAGTTTATTGTTGTGGTGAACTTGCAGATAAATGACCGTCCAGATTATTTGTCGACAAATTCCACAGTGAAGGACGGCGGTCAGAAACATCCGAGCCACTCTGGGCGGCACCTGCCTCTTTTTTTATTCATATGAATTGTTGTGTTGTTTCCTTGGTTACCTGGTCGTTTCTGGTAACGCCGCCTTCCGTTGGGTGGTCCTGTCGCAAAAGCACACACTCTCCACGTGCCACCTGTCTGCAAAGCAGTGGATTTTCTTTTCCTGCTTTGAAAAAAAGAAAACAAATCTCCTCTCTAACCAACTTTGGATTTATTGCTGGAAAGCTCAACCGGGACGACCGAAATGTAGGAGAGGAAGCTGGTTCGGCTGCGGCAGCTAACGTTCACGCTGGTCCGTCGTCTCACTAGCGTACCATTTGTAAAACTTTAGCATAACACTGGAGCACCAGTTAGGGAGAGACCCCCGATTGCCAAGGGGTATTTTACAAGGGGAGCAATCATCAAACTTGTGCTGAAGTTTTACAAATAGTACGCTAGTCAGACGACGGACCAGCATGAACGTTAGCTGCCACATCCGAACCAGCTTCCTCTCCTACATTTTGGTCGTCCCGGTTGAGCTTTTTAGAAAAAAATCCAAAGTTGGTTGGTAAGGAGATCTGTTTTCTCTTTGCCATGTTTAGTCCACATGCAGGTTGCTATCTAAGCAGAAAAAACACCACTGCTTTGCAGACAGGTGGAGTGTGGAGAGTGCGAACTTTCGCAACAGCGCTAACCAATGGAAGGCGGCATTACCAGAAACAACCAGGTAACCAAGGAAACAACACAACAATTCATATGAATGCATATTTCTGAATAAAAGTTTTGCTGTTTAAATTTAATAATAAATTCTTGACCACATACGCCTTTTTAAGACAATTTTATTGACAATTGCAAGCGAGAAATCGTTTTTTAAAGCTTTTTCTTGAGACCCCCAGAATTTTGCAGTTAAGGCTTTTAGGAGGTCTAACCTGTCAGTTAAGACCCCTCAAACCCCTATGGTAGATGTGACATGATGAAGGATCTTAAGGTGCCCTACAAGTGGACGAAATGCAGTTATGTGCACGACGACTTTTTGCACCCTGGTGCCCTTTTTACTATTTTTGCCCCGCCCCTCAAACATCCTGAGCCCGCCAGTGCAAAGTTATGACTTGGCCCATTAGGCAAGAGGAGGGAAGGAGGACAGATGCTGAAGCTCAAATCGAACCTGATCCTTCAACCCTGATTCCTGTTTTCATGGCTCATCGCTCATCACATGGCACTGACGCTGACTCTCAAGGCCTCTGAGCAGCTCTGCCACTCGCCAGTCAACATGTTTGTGGTGATTAGAATTCTTCATGACTGGAGAATAACAGTCGAGGCCACACTGTGAGTCAGCCTTTGCAGCTGGATTTAACAAGCGAGAGGTCAGACCTGACCTGCCTTGCCCACTTGATTTCTCGTTCTGTCGGCCCTCTCATTACCTGGTCTCTCGGACAGGACGCTGCATTTTCGCTGTGGTGATTCAAGGTGATTTTTCCTCCCACCGCCCTCAGAGCAGCGGGGATTAGGAGGCATCTTTGACTGTCGGGGCCGCTGATTACTTGCTCTGCTGCGTCTTCACCCCTGCCTTTATCCATCCATGTTTTTTCCTGTAAGAGCCGTGGGATTTGACTTGTAAGCTGTGACTGGCTGGACATTTGAAAGTCTAAGCAGCTGGAGCTTTGCTGCCCCATTACATGCTTGTGTGAGGCAGAAAAGTCACTTCAGTGTTTTTCAGTGTGGCTGGTTTGGCGGGAGCTGCGTGCTGCTGATCAGCTGTTCCTGTTTTGAATATCGAACAAGCTTGCTTTGTGCGCTATCGGCCTCTGCTTCAGAGAATGCAAATGAGGCAGCCACCAACATTGTCCACCATATGTGAGATGCCCACACAGACAAAACGTCACCAAAGCACAAATCAATAGAACAATAAGTCCATTTTGTCCGATTTTGTCTTATTTAACCATCAGTTAACTCCAAATAACAGATGGCCTTTGTGATCTCACGTATGCAACAAGTGAAGTGGTGCTTGACTTGAAAGGATTTGGAGGATTCAAAGTGCTTTCAGTGCAGAAAGTGGCCAAATCAAGACGAGGAGAGTCAAAAAAAAAAAAGCCTCTGCGACTCTGTTTCTCCTCTCTCTCCCTCACTGCCGCAGTGCAATTACTTCAGGCCTCTGGAGCGGCCACCCCCGATATTTAGCATCACCTCCAGCAACCTCATCCACCTCAACCTACAGCAGCAGCGCACTTATCAGAAAAGCCAGCAATAATTGGCTCTATTGTGCAGGGCTGATACCTAATGCTGAAGAACCAACAGCGACAAATGTGGGAGGAGGAGGAGGAGGAGGAGGAAGGGGAGTTGGTGGAGAGGAAGCAACAAAAACAGAGGGACACAAAAGTCAATAATTACAGAGAGCAGACAAAAGCAGCCGCTCAGTCACACACGTGTACTGGATGCTTGCCATCACCGCGGTGTTCGGTCCAGTGCGCACTCTGCCTCTGTCCACCGACTTCTCTATCTCATTTTTCATTTGTTAATCCTCTCTATTCTTCCGTGCACAGTCCATGTAATACACTCCTAATTACCTCTGCCAACTTCTCACTTTATCTGCTCAGTCATATTCACATTAAGCATGGAGTCCTTCATTGAATCTGGGGAGTGCTTAACAACCTTATTCAAATAACTGCACCTGCACCTTCAAAACCTGAATTGGCACTTTGTCTTCTTAAAGCTGGGCAACGTCTGGAAGTCAAGCTAGCTGTAGCATGAGACTTTAAAGAAACAACTCCAATGCACCGTCCCCTCTTTGTCTTTACTTCAGCTTTATTTCGTTTTTGTTGCTCTCTCTTTTAAGTCCCGTTTACACCAAAGATTCACAACGAGGTTGCAGGGAAAACGGCAGCGGTGTAAACTGGTCAATCTCAGCGAAACTCAAACGGCTAACTGTGTCACCTGCACACACTGTTGTCGCCACAGGCCAGCTTTAGAACATAAGGCATGACACTCGTGTCAACCAGTGAGCTTGTAGCGACGTCACCTGTTGCTAAGAAGTGCAGCGTAGAGCAGCAAATCCCGGCTTTAAGTCTGACATAACACTTTTAAAAGTTACGTTTTTCACAACTAAACTTTGTCAGGGATGCAGCAGTCCTGACTGGCTGTAGACTTCATCAGCTGTTCCTTTGCTCGGTTACAACAAAAACACAGTTAAATATGTTACCATAATATTTAATAGGGATATAAAAACAGGGTCGGTCACGGTCTTTATTTTCTGAATACAGAGCCAAGGAGAGGTGCAGAAGTCAAGTGTTCTTTCAGGTCATCTGAAACCTCGCTTTAACAATTTGTTGTTATTGTTTTAAACTATTAAAAACCAAAAAAGACTATTTAAAGGCATTTGGCATCAAGAGAATCCTCTTAAACTTCAAAATTACAGATATAAAATTGTTAGTGAGTGTGACACCTCCTAATGCAAACTGGGTCACCTGTTGCTGTGCATGAACCTTGACAAACTAACTCCAAAACTGCAAAAAGTAAACTTCGCGTCATCTCTGCTCTTTCTCTGTCCCAGCTGGGATCTTTCCGTTCATCTGTCACATCTTCACTTCCCATGAAAGGGCACAGACCTTGTAAACTCTCAGTATGTCAACGCACTCTGCACTCCCCACCTTTAAAGGCATGAGTGGAACGTCGAGGAGAGGCAGCAGCAGAGGAGCAGGAGACATATGAGGGGAAGGTAGCTGGCGGAGGGAAAGTGTTGGACCTGAAGAGCCATAAATCAAGCTGTGGCTGGAATTAAATCAGTCGAAACCTACTGGCTGCATCTTAGTGAGTGCAGTGATTACGAAAGGCAGTGAATTAGCAGTGATAGTGATTGCATGGGTGTGATTAATTAAGGTTTCGGGCAACTGGCATCCTTCTGTGCTGCAGATGTTAGGCGTGCCTCGCTTTCAGACAGGGAATCGAAAAATGACTGCCTGTGGTATCGTGCACCTGCAAACATTCATCTCTCCACCTTTTTTTCATGCTTTGCCTGTTTGCAGTCTGTATTTGCTCACTCTCTTTGTGTGAATCTGCATAATGAGCGGTGTATTATAACTACAGGAAATTGTGGGGTTTGTGGTGCGCTCAGGGATGCAAGCCGTTTTAGGGAGGAATACATAAACAGGAACTAGCCAGAGCTAACACTGCTCTGTTGAAAAAAAAGCATGCAGGGATAATGAAGAGACTGGCTGGGTGAAAATGAAACTCTGAGCATTAAACTTGCTCAGAATCATTTAAAAAAAAAACAAACAAAAAACCTCAGTGAGCGCAACCTTGATGGGTGGGAGGAAATGAAGCAGATAAACAGATTAGTCTCCAGATGTAAGTTTTTGCTGTGTTGTGAAAACCACCGACGTTTCTTCGAAAACCTGAATTTGTGAGAAATAATTCTGCAGAACTTGATGACTAAACCTGAGCAGTGATTGTTTTTGAGGTGGATGTTTTCTTGCAGCTACACTGCGTCACCTCCAGGGCTTCGTGTTTAAATTAAATTGAATCCAAATCGCAATATGGCCTGGTGCAAATTTTGAATTGTGTGGAGGTGCAGTTATGTAAAAGGAGAAATGTGTGTGTCAAAGTACCAATTTAAATTAAATATTGTGGTGCTGCACTGTTGTCCTGGCCTACACCTTTCACACTTACAAAAACATGTGTGTTTGGTACAAAGCCCAGCAAAGATCACGTTGTAATCATTTTAATATTTTTCAATGAAAATGAGACTGATGATGTAAAAATGGTCATTCCCTCTAATATCACAAATCATATCGCAATCGCAATATCAGTCCAAATAATTGCACATGATAAGATGTTTTTTAAAATCATGCCGCACTGCTCACCTCCATGTTTCTGCATGAAGGACGGACTTTTGGTTCCTCCAGGTTATGAAACTGGAAAAAATCTGCACTGAAACTGAAAAACTCATTTCTATTCAAATTCTGATACTGCGATCTCCTATAAACAAGCACAAACAAAGCTTTATTCAAATGTGGGTCCCCCCCCTCCCCCTCATTTTTAAAAAAATCATCATTTAATGCGTACATGCACAGTTACACAAACAAGCAGACGCATAAAACAAAATGAACAAAACAGTGTAACAACAGGACCGATATTAATGACAACAACAGAATTACACAAAACAACTGAAGTGGGTTTGGGAGCAGTTAAGAGGGTGTTTCAGGATGAGTTGGTGTTATTTCCTCTTTCAGTTCATATAAACGGTACACACAGATTCCCACACATACAGAGTTCATCATTACGTGCTTGTGCTTTTTTCACCTCCCTCCTCTTCTTCCTCTCCCCATTTACATGCCTGTTTTTACTTGTAATTGCATTGTGGCATTACCATTATTTAAGTGTTAAACAGCTCTGCATTCAAACAGGCGTCATTTATGAGTGTTTCTTTTAAAAACATGGGTCGTCCACTCAGCAGTATACAGAAAAAAGGATTGGGAAGGGTACCATGAAAATGTTATAGGTTATAAAGTACTAGTTACCCTACTTAAAATGAAGTAAATAATGTAACTATTTCAATTACTTTACTACTTTTGATTGCTTTTTGATTGCTAACAAATGTTTTCTACTGTTAGCCACTTTCACATGTTGAAAGCAGGCAGTTTTAACCTTACAGCTGTTCAACAATAGCATTATGTGGCTGGCTGGCAAGGCCTTCCCTACTTTATGTAATAAGACTGCTTACAGTTGCTGTATAGGCTCCATACGGGCAGACGTTTCCTCTGGTTTGACTTGGGAACTTTCGACATCTGTAGCATTTTAACAGCTAGTAAACAAACTTTGCACCATCCTGTCATGTTCGAGCCCTTTTCTGATTTCCGAATAAAATGTTCTTTTAAATTTCCAGCACTGGAGCACATTTTTATTCGTAGACACGGTGGCTTAGATGGTAGTTTTAAGCGGCAATGTGGATAAATTTAATTGCATATGTGGGCCGCTGCAAATTCAAACAAGAGAACTAATTAAAAGCATTAGAACAGCATCACATTTTACCAAATGACCTTGACTGGAATGACAAAAGTAGGTTTTGTGCAGATCAAAACGTGCAAAGCAACAAAATGAATATTATTCAACATATAGTCTAAACTTTTTACGGAAAATCTTCAGATGTAACCCCCTTTGTAATCATTCATAAGTAACTAAAATGTAATTACACATTTTTTCCTAGTAACTGTAACTGATTACAGTTACATTTATTTTTGTAATCCAATCAGGAGAGAGGATTTCAGAAGTGTATTTTCCGTTTACTGCAGAGTGTGGAGACTGGGAGCCCGACCAAACTCTACATCAGTGATGATTTTGAGCTATTTAGCTGTTGTTAGTTTATCTTTATCACGATTAGCTATTAGTTTCTTTTAACAAAGTGTAAATCACAGCAAGTTTAAATAAATCCTGTTTTCTCTCTGTTTGCAGATAAAATAATTGATGCAGTTTTTTTTTTTTTTTTTTTTTTGAAGCCACAGCCAGCGACCGGTTAGCTTAGCTTTGCATGAAGACTGGAAACGGGGAGCGGCGTCTCCAGGAAATTGCTGGTAACAAGCCAAGAGCTGGTTTTCACACTTGGTTTTTGAAGGGACTTAACAGGCACGAGTGCAGCATGTTTACCTGTGAGGTTTACAGCTGCTGGCAGTTTGTCTTCCTGTTTCCATTCTTTATGCTAAGCTAAGCCACCTTGCTGCTGGCTGTGGCTACATATTTAATGAACAGGGATGAGAGTGATATCAATTGTTTCACTCCTGACATGAATGCATTGCTTCAATTTGTGGAAAAAGACATTTTCCAATTGCTCATTAGTTTTCCCTTAAATCAGGATCTTTTTCCACTACTCTGCTACAGTATCGGCTAAATGGATCTCTTTGTAAAGGCTTTTTTTTTAAGGTTACTGCCTTGTCATACCACTGAATTTGTTCACCCAAGACGAAACACTCTGTAACAACAGGAAGTGAGACTCCTGACTTCAGCGTTAAAAGCAGAAAATGAGTCCTGGCTACGGCTTGCTCTGATATAACAAATGGTTGGTGGGAGTGGCCTGGGTGTTCACCGCGAGAAACGAGCTCTAATGCTCTGTTGCAAAAGATGTTTGTCACATTTGCTCTCCTGCACAACACACCGTGTGTTCTGTTCTTTCACTCATCACCAAGCGAGAGCTCGAAAAGGAAGTTATGTGTAAGTATGTGAGAGAGATTACTGACCAAGTGAGAAAGGAGACCGACATGAGAAAAAAAACTTGTGGGATAGTTACAAATCATCATTACACTCAAAAAACTCTCCATATGAGATAGCTTGCAACAAGGATAAAAAAAAAATATGCTTGCAACACACCCTTCCGGTATTTGTTATGAAACAATCTGCCACATCTGGTAAAAAGGACAGAAGTTTGAGCAGGAAGCCTTGAAACAAAGCAGCAGAAGCAGTTTGACACAATGACACATTGTTGTGTTTGGGCGCAGATATTGTTACGGCATGGGATCTGCAGCAATTCGGTCTCACGTATTACACTTCTCATTTGAAGTCAGAAAGTTGAGATGCGAGATGTGAGAGCGTGCCAGATGTGGAACAGGATACGTGACTTTTTCACTTCTGGAGGACATAATAAAACATTACTCTCTGCCAGCTGTTGTGTCCCAGGAAGACATTGTGAAGTCTGCATGTTTTTTTCCCCCCCGACTATACTCTGTTGGTCCAAGATTATGAAAAAGTCCTGCTCGCCTCCTTTGCATTATAAAGTATAAGAATAACTGCTTCCATCCATTCATTTTGAGACACATTCAAGTTGCTTTCCATCATCACCATCCCTCCCTATTTGATCATTTTCCCTCAAAGCCATCGTTTTTTTTTCCCCCATGTTTGCTGGACTGACAGCGTTTGTTCTCTTCCTGCCTCTCAGTCTCCTTCTTTATCGCTCATTCTCCTATTCCCCCTCTCCCCCTTCTCCCTCCCTGAGGAGCAACTGTAGCCGCTAATCTCAGTTTGCAGCCGGTGCCCCCCCACCGATGTGGCATTCTGCGTGTCCAGGGAAAGGGAAATGTTTCCCTTCCTGCTCTCAGTACCCTGCCGTCTGTAAATAGAGCCTGCCACCAGCCGCTCGGTAGGCCCCTCTGGAGAACTATATCTGTCCCATCATGCGACACCCTCGCTACAACTTCCTGTGACAAACTGGGGGGTGTTCGGCAGAAGATAAGGGTGGTGTGCGTATAATATGAAGAAGTGGAGTTTTTATGTGTTTTTGCAGTCTTGTAACATCCACATGCCTTTTTAAGAACAAAAAGATGAGATAAAGCCTTAGAGCGCACTTTGGAAAACTGGAGTCAAAGCTAATAAATACAGTGTAATTAAATGGATGTTCAGTGGAAACGCTGTTTTACTTTTATTTGTTATACAGACTATAGTCTCTGTAGTCTAGAGTCAGACATCTCTCCACAGCACTGAACCCTGGGGAAAGGTCCGGTTCTACACATGCACATTCTGGTATAGAGGAAAAAATGCTCTGCCTGGTTTGTTTTTCTCTGAACCAATCACGATTGTCGTAGGCGGCGCAAAGCCAAAGCCCCAAATACTACTGTGCCTCTGCAGAAAGGTTTCGGTGGGAAACTTGTTTCAGTGAAAGATTTAGAATTGCAGAAAAGAGCCCTTGCATTAAAATGTCTAAATTCCTGACAAAAAAATGCCTCAAAAACCTTCAGATGAAGTTTGTTGACTACGTGATACGACTTTCACGGATAAAAGAAACAAACATAACGTGATAACTGGGGCCTTGCAGGTGAAGCCTCCCTGTAGTGTAACTCTGGAAGAGCTCACTGGACTCGTTAAAACCGCAGACGAATTAAGAGCGGTACATGAATCTTGCTGAACCTTATTAAAGTGACTACGGGGAACTTTTAAGTATTTGTGAAACAGTCTCATGAGTACTCTGATGATTATAAATTTCCTGTAACAGCAAATGAGACCCTCAGCGAAAAAAGACGGCTGATTTTATGTAGTTACTATTGATGCCCATGATCGGGTGTTTTTTTATGTTATTCTATTTTATTTTTTTATTGTTCTGTGCAATGACACTAATGTAATTATATTCCGTGCCCACAGCTGTTAGTTTACCCGTTACCATGTACCACTGATGCAAATGGCTGTGTAACGTTAGCCTACAGAAAATAGGTCTCAGGGGACATTACTGCCATACAACTGGCTTATAACTTATTTCTCACTCACATATTAATCAGTGACTTCATTGAATCCATCCTCCGGTCTTTCTTTCACTTGCTTCCGAAACAAATGCACATGTCAGTGGGTGCTTGTGTCACTACTGCTTTTGTCCAAAGGGGGCGCTAGAATCAACAAAAACAGAAAGTTCCTCGTAGTCACTTTAAAATAAATATCACAGAAGCTTGTGTGTAGTGGAATAGATCGGTACGCTGGTCAAGTCAATGTCAGTGGCACATGCTGCTGCCAGAGTTTAAACTAACGGTAATGCGTAGAGAGCGGAAGGGTTGGGGGATGCCGGGCTGCTCTCCCGGCACTTACTCAGCCAAACAGTGCACATCCAGTGGATCAGCCTGTATGGAATATGATCTAATCATCGATAACTGATCTTGTTTTTTTTACTGTGTTAGTTTATAAAATAAATCATTAAAAAGTACATACTTGATTAATATAATGCATACTCGCAGTGTCAGTGTTAACATGCTGACATTTAGCATAGAGCATGTTTACTGTATTAACCGTCTCATTTTAGCATGCACTTTGTAGGTTTTTTTGGTCATAAATGAATATATTTGGCAAATTGTTTTGACCTGATTTAGATGTAGATGACATTTCACACTAAACCACAGTGACTTTTCCTTTCATAGCAGTGGTCATTGGATGTATCCTAACAACCACAGTGAGTCACATTGCTATCTGTAGAGCACCGCAGTGTGGCTGAAAAGCTGCAGAGAAAACCTTTTAGCATGTTGGTGTGAGTGTGTGTTTTTCAATACCTGCTTAACAGCTAATCAGTGTGAATATACGCCTCCGAATCTGAAAACATCAATCAAACTTGTTTTTCACAGTGGGGAGAGACTCAAGCTAAATCAATGGCTGTAGGGTGTCTGTGCATTGGATTGAGATATTAACGAGCATGGAAATGAAGCAATTATGGGAATATCGATAGCAGCATGGATATCATTATCTGAGTGTTTGTCAGTGTGTTATCATCAATCAGTTCCAGTGCCAATTTAAGATGAGAAAAGGTGCTGGAGCTTTATAAAGTCTGTTTCCTCTTAGTGTGAGCTTTGTAGAAAAGTGTACTTAACTTTAACTGATGCTCTGGACAGGACAAAGGCATGCATGCAGATATGCAAAAAATATATTGGATATAGTTGAGATTAAATGAAAAATACACTTTTAACCTTTCTGGATCATATCCCAGGTCTTAATGTGCACCGATTTCACAGTATATGCCAAAAAATTACAAAAATAAAATTTCTTTATATATCAAAGTTTATCACTTTTTACCCATGTTAAAAGAAATCTCCCAAATGATTATGTGGAGGAGAACCAACCAGTTTCTAACCAATCAGACCATGACATCTACCTGTCAATCAGAATTTATATTTCAGGCAGCTCAGAGCTAAAATTCATCAGAAAGAGCAGGACAGATAGATTCAGGTGGTGACAGAGAGAGACAGATTTAGATAGATACTGTAGACCAGTGTTTCTCAACTCGTCTTACCTGGGACCCAAATTTTTCCTTTGCCATTAAGTTGCAACCCAATTTTTGACATTTTTTAAGTACTCCCATTAATTTCACAGGAGTAGTGCAGTAATACACAATGCCTTATGCACTGTTGAAATCATGAAATAAACAAGTGCAACAACAGTTCTCTTGAATTAATTAAAATGCAGACTTCTCGTGAATTAACTCTAGCAGAGCCATAACAACACCATGTTTACAAATGTGCTGTTAGGACAACAAGGGTTGGTAGCAAATGACTACTGCATGCATGCTGCACTATGGGAAAAGATGTGTCCTTCTAAATCAAAGTGCATCAGAAATATTGTAGACTCAAAAATAAACATCTGGCTTTATTCCTACAACCTTTTTTTTTCATACACACATTCTTGACCAATTCAAAATGGCCTTGTGACCCACTTTTGGGTCTCGACCCACCACTTGAGAACCGCAACTATAAACAGATAGGGAGACAGACAGCTTTAGAGAAAAAGACAGATAGATTTAGACTAACGTAGAAACGTTAGCGGTTACATTACTGGTATGGTATGAAGGTGGTTAGCTATCTAGTTAGCTTGGCTAGCAACAGGATGCTAAGGTGGTGTGTGTTTGCATGTTCACCGATCAAATTCCTCCCAAAGTTATTTCCCACCTCAACAACCTTTTTCAAACTGTTTCGCTTGGAAAAACATTATCACACAGCAGTTAGATACTATGAAAATACCGCTTCAGGACGTCTTTAAGAGCCTTATTTGGATGCATAGCTCTCGTAAATGCTATTAAAAGGGCTAAATGTGCTTGCTAGTTTTTTGTTTTTTTCCCCACTAAGCTTAAAGCTGAAAAGCACTATCACTGAGCCGATTTTAGATAACTAACCCAGCAGCATTCAATTAGCATCTTTCATTTACTGACATAAAATTGATTGACACCAACTTAATAATCACGGTTCATTCATTTTATTTTAAGTGCTGGACTGAATGCGAAATTTGTATTTGCTCGTTTGTGATTGTTTAATGAGGTGTCTTTGTTGTGTGGACTGTTTCTAAAGGCATAAAGGAATTTGGGATTTGGTAAAGGAATGCCTTTAAGACTCTAGGAAAGAACACAGCAAATTAATCTACAATGACAGTAATCATTAGTTACAGCCAAATTTAATTACTGGATCAGTCAATATGACGGTAATTGCTAATTGCAGCCCTGCTTTTAACTGCCTAATGCAGACAAGCTGTGATCGAATATGGTTTCTTGCATATGTGCATATTAATGTAGTAATTAAGGTTCTTTAAGAAAAAGAAGCAAAATACAGGACAATTGCTCTGAACCGGTTTGACTCTTACAGGTATTGTCTTATAGGTGCAATAAAATGATGAACACTCCTGTTGTTTATTGGCTATAATAGTGAGAAAGAGAGTGGCTGCAGTGAGAGAGCGTCTGTCTGTCTAGCCAGAGGATGTGACATTTTCAGTGCCCACTAAACCACCAGCCCACTGCAGGCTCTGCATGGCCAGGATTGACCAGGCACCTGTCACCTCCCCTTTATCCCCGCTGTGCCCCAACCCACCACTAATCTGTGTGATCGATGGCCCTGGATGGTCGTCACCAGGCAACCAAGGATAACACTAAAGCTCTCAGTGTGCGCTATCTAACAGTCAATCCACTGCTTCACAGCTTTATGAAAGAGTATCAGAAATCTCACTGTGGGGAAAATACTTTAAGAATTGGAAGAGAGACAGGAAGGGGGGCTTGTTAAGCATAAAGCAGATCTTGAAGTCTCCCAGAGGCGCGGAGAGAATTGCTCTCTGGGTTGCAACAAAGAACTTCTGTCAGCCGGATGATGAATGGTGTATTCGACTAGATGGCAAGATGGTATCATCATCATCAGCGCGGGCACATCCTGTGCCGCAGTGGCAGACTAGATTCAGTTAAAAGCAGGCTTAACCTTTGCATCGGTGGCCCTGAACTCAACTCCCTCCCTCCCACCACCGTCGCCTTTCGTTTTTCTGTTTCGTGTTCTGCCTCTAAAGGGTTGGATACAGTTGTTGCTTTTATCTGCAGTGAAAGTAGTTCTTATATCCTCATTCGGCTCTCGAGAACAGACTGTTCCCAACTAAAGGTGAAGGGTAACAATGCCCATTTTGTCAGAGAGAAATGCATTTCTGCTGAGATCTGAATGACTCTCATCATTAATCAGGACCCTCGTTGTGTGGCAATAATGGACTCAAGGCCACTTTCCTTTCTCTTACATTCATGAGAGGTGAGCAGCGGTATTTGTTGTGGGAGAATCGAGACCATAAGTGGGATTAGAAATGTTGCTGCTTTGTAAGCCAGATGCCACAGGTGTTAGTGTTTTCTTTGAGGTACTGGAGTCACAGCGCCGCTCTGTATCTCTCGTTCCTGGTAGTGACCTTGGCATCACTTCCAGCAATTTTCATGTCTGTCTGAAGCAAAAGAACATAATTTTAATTTGAATCTAGTCTGTCACTTCTTTGCATTTACTCTTTCTGTGATCTAACCATATCTTTCAGAAAGGCACAGATTTGTAGATCATTATTTCAATCTTTCCTCCTCATCATCAGAGTGACTTCACTCACTTTCACTACAAGTGATGATTGAAGCTTTTGGGTTATGCTTCCCTCTCTTTCTGTTCCTCCTTTCCTCCATCCCTGCAGAAATGTGTGTGCGTGTGTGTGTGTGTGTGTGGCTGAGACAGCTTGTGAAGCCTGTAATTGAGTGTGTCCGCCCACTGTGTTGCAGCAGAGACAGCGCAGTGGAAGGCTTCATTGTGTCAGGCACAATAGATACAAACACATACTCATCACACAACTCTCACCCTGCTACAGAGCTACTACGATGAGGAGTCATCAGTAGATGCAGCAGTGGGGTGGAGTTGTTTGCAGATTTTGTGGGCAAACTTATTCAGTGGAGTGTATTCTCAGTGTTACCTTCACATTTTTTGGCTGTGAACCAAAACATCCAGAAGCTTCTTTTATTCCTATTTTATCGCCGGATCAAGCCACAGTGTTGGTGTCAACTCAAGACCATACTAGGGCCGATATTATCAGTTTACCGATATTATCGGCCGATATCGGCCTATTGCAGCTATATTGCTATGGATCGGTCTTGGCATATTTGTTCTCCAATAAGTGCCAATATTAAAACTTTCTTTTAAGGCTGAAAAAAATACTTGGACTAGTGATTTAGAATGGTGTAATCATGTAGTTTGTCCAGTAGAGGGCGGTCACCTTTTTTAAATTAGTAATAAGTGGAGTTCTGACTGTTTGGTGCAATGATGTTTGGAATAAAGTTTGTTAGATATCCTGCCTCCATTGCATAACTTTGTCACAAGTATTTGGTAACCACATTCGAAATATTAAATATAGAATATGACATATCGAATATTGGAATTTTCTTACTCCCTATTATCGTTATCGGCATCAGGCAGAAAAATCCCACATTGGTTGGACCCTAGACCACACTAACTGAGACCAAGACCAGAGTGTGCCAAGACCAAGACAAAACCAAGATAATAATTAATAAGATACCAAATTTTCCTCTGATTTCAAGGTGGCGATAGAAATTTATTGTTTTCCCAGCCATCTCAGTAAGCACTGCCTTGCAAAACCTGCACTCTGAGTGTTTTCTCTTGTATGCTGTTTTGCTTATGAGTTCTCTGTGATCAAGGCAGCCCAACTTGGAAAAAAAACAAGCAAAAAACTACAAATAACTTGCATTATTGGCTGTATTTAGGTGGGGAAGAAAGTTTTACATCCAATCACAGTCATTACGTTAACAAATAAATCTGTTGTAATCTTGACTGGTCCACTATGTCCGAGACCGAGACAAGACCGAGTCAAAATGCGTTCGATTCTGAGACGAGACTGAGACCTTCAAAAAGTGGACTGGAGACCAAGACCAATCTCGAGCACTGCAACATTGTCAGGCCGTAAAAGAAGATATAATTAGTGCATTTTTACCTCTTCAGACATGATAAAAAATATCTAAATTACAGCTAAAAAAAACCCTCTGGCTACTCTTACTCCTATCCACACTTCTCTTAGTAAAAACATAGTTTGTTCTCGTACTATGGTTAGACATGTGTATGTTAATTGTAAAAAAGTGAGTGGACTGTAGGCTTTGGTTGCCATGGTTTCCTGCTGTTAGATTTTACTCAATTACCAAGAAAACTACCAGTATATGTCACTTAATTAGATCATTTCTGCAGCAAATGTGTGATAAATTTAGACTGTCCAAACATTTGCCGATACGCCTTTAATACTTGCACTGTGTTGGATACCACACACTACACTGGAGCCTGTCAAGCGCTGATAATAAATTGTGGTTTCCTGTTGATTGTGCTTGTGGCCTCCTATCAGTTTTTTTTTAATGAAGCCACATTGAGGTCAGTGCCGGCCTTTTTATATGCTAAATGAACACATGTCAAAAATGCCTGTCTCGAGGATTGTAAATTAAATGCGAAAGGCTGGATGGAAAGTTTGCAGTGTGCTGTCCAGCATATTGTCGAAAAAAAAAATCCGATCTCACCAAATGCTCTTTTGCTTAATGACAGCCCCAGTTAGAGCTTTGGTTTAAAGAGAGACATGTCTTTCATTCTTTCTTTCTTTCTAGTATTTGTAATATTTGTGGATCCAGGGGAGAGTGACGATTTAATGTTAGTTGCTTGCTTTTCTGCTCTCCTGTTATATTTCTTTGACTTTTGCAACAGTTTATGGTGTCTCTCCTGTATATTTGCAGCCTTATGTTATAACCAATCCTTGTATTTTAATATATCAATTAAAAAAATGATCACAGAAAGTGGGAACGTTTTTTTTAACTTTAAACTGGAT
>JAQLOL010000016.1:3727588-3738472 GCA_029783665.1 Naso thynnoides | reverse complement strand
GTGAGGGCACGGGGGGGGGGAATTGCCCCCTTGGTGCCCCAGTGTTGGAAAAAACACCCCAAAAGTACCCTTTTGGATGCCCCTAAGATAGATATAACATGTTGAAGCACCTTCTAGGGATGCCCCTCCAGTCGACAAAACATGGTAAAGTGCTCTTCAAGGTTCCTTTCCAGTTGTTAAAGTGTGCTACAGTGCCTTCTAGGATGCCCTGCCAGTGGACAGAATGCACTCAAGTGCCAGACAACTTTTTGTGCGCTGGTGCCTTACGGCATACAACAAATCCCCTTTTTATTACTTTCGCCCCTGGCCCTCAAACATCCTGAGTCCGCCATGGGTCAGTTCTATCTTGGTATGCTAAGATGAGGTGCATGTTAGTGCAAATGTGGACTGCTGAGCGCTACTCTAAAGGTTTCTCACTTTATCCTAGGTTTTTTTTTTCTGCGTCTTTCTCCCTCCTTATGCTGTGTTTTTTTAACCTGTTCCACTGTCTTTCGTCCGCCCTCCCTGAAAACCTTTTTGGCAGTGGCTCACACATTCTTTCACTGTTTCCTCTCTCACCCTCACTCCTATTATTTCCTCGTCCTGGTTGACAGAAGCTGCTGCAGTTGCAGAACTTCAACACTCTGATGGCGGTGGTGGGCGGCCTCAGCAACAGCTCCATCTCTCGCCTCAAGGACACGCAGACCCACATCAGCGCAGAGACCAACAAGGTGTGGTAGCTGCTACCATCCTCTCAACAGTCATCGATCTATTTCCTGTCTCCGCAGCCAAATTTCAGTTTTCACTGCATGTTGATTCACTTAGCTGACAAGTGATATTGAATTTTGATTCACTAATCCACATCTCCTCTGTGTGAGCTGCCAAACTCCTTATCTGTGCTTATTACTCCTACACAGTGGCTTTTCAGAGCTATGAATTTGAGCCACGTAACTGGAAAGTTGAGTGCAACAGTTTGGGGAGTTACAGTGTCTCGTCAGTTATGTAATTCCATCTGGAGCAAAGTTTTTCCAGAATGTTTTTGACTTCTCTAAACAAATCTCTCTTGAGACACTCTCGCTGTTTCCCACCCACTCTCATCTCATCCCCGTCCAATTTATCCACCATTTCCTCCTAATCCTCCTGCTTTCATTCAACCTGCAGATTTTTAACAACCTCATCGAACTGGTGACATCATGTGGGAACTACAGTCAATATCGCAAGCGCTTCTCCGAGTGCTCAGGCTTTCGATTCCCGATACTTGGCGTGCATCTGAAAGACCTGATAGCCGTCCACGTGGCGCTGCCTGACTGGGCTGATAAAGAGAAAACACGTGTCAACCTGACAAAGACGCAGCAGCTGTATGCCATCCTTCAAGAGCTGGCGCTAATTCAGACCACGCCGCCCAACATCGACGCCAACACAGACCTCCTCAACCTGCTTACGGTGAGTGCAAAGGCTGGACAGAATGTATGTGCAGCGTCCAAGATGAATATTTGGCTTGAATCAAAGAACACATGCAGAGAACAGCTTGCAAATGAGATCCTGAATCAGGTGCCGTGAGTTTGCTATCTATCATAAAGTGCAACAGAACTCAAAAGCACTCAGTAATGAAACAGACAGCATGGATGTAGGAGGGAAAAACTTTGAAAAGGGCAGACACTTTGTGTTCGGTGTAAAGGGCAGCCTGTTTGATACACAGAATTAGTTTTTCTGGGATTTGATTGGCTTGTCGTCTGACAAACTGCCAGCTGGGACAGAATCTGTGTACAAGAGATTATATGTAACCAAAACATGCCAAGCATGCTCATGTCAGTCAGCTGTCTCAAAAAGATGTGGTCCTGAATAGAAATGTCAATTTCATTAAAAATAACAAATAAAATATTGTAGAAATAGAAGGAATTATTTACTTCTGTCTTATAGGACCTTAGAAGTAAATGAGAGAGCATCATTAGCTGGTTTTTCTGATTTATATTAGTGGTCATAAGAGGATCAAGCAGGGTATTTATTTGTCCTTGTACGACACAGGAATGCACCACGAAATGTAAGCTGTTGTCCTTAATGCTACAAATATACAGACCTATCAAGATATTTATATTTACAATAGAACCGGACAAAACACAACAAAAAAGATGTATTTGCATATATTCACTTCTGTGTGTCCTGCTCTCTTTGAATTGTCAAACACTTTGTAATGAGAACTGCCATAGAGAAAAAAGGTAGCGCTTTATGGTCATTAACATTAAAGCTGGGGTAAGCGGTTTATTTTTGGTGTCACTGGGCAAAAAATCCATAATAACCTTTTCAGCATTTTGTAGTTCAGGTGGACTGAAAGAACACTAGACGTCTGCACTTCTCGTTGGCTCTGTATTCAGGCCACATTTAGACGAGAGCAGCCCTACTAACAACGTAAAAGTCTTCCCTTTGCGTCTTTATAAAGATCTCCATTAATACTAAGGATTGCAAGCGCCGTACTATGCATGCCAGGCCGGTAGTTTGCAGCGTAAGTTTGTAATAACTAACCATTGAAGATGCGGAAATTGTTTGCTTCCTGTTGCTGCTAAGCCCTAAGCAGCCACAAATTAAAGATAATCAGCCGTAGTTTGACTTCTAAAATTACGTTAACGCTCGAATTTGCGTCAATAGACTGTCGTCATAGTCGACTTGCTTTCGGTGCACTGTGGTGTGTTAAATTGGAGTTTGGTAGTGACCAGAATGGAATGCATTGACTTGTGCTAGCATTAGCATTAGCATAGTCAACGCTTTCACAGGCTTTGCATTTTTCCCAGTTTACACAGCTGGAAAGAAAGTTGCAATTTCAAAAGATTGCACTCTGGAACCCAGTTTCAAAAGTTTGTGGTTTCAGGGGCGCTAGCACGCTGTTGTCATGTAAAATAAAGGCCGAACTGTGACAAAAGTTTACCGTTTGATACAAAAACTTGCATGTGTTCCCATTGGCTGCTCTACGCTGTGCTTCTTAGTGACAGGTAACGTCGCTCTTAGCTAATGGGCTGTTGGAACAACAGCTCTGAAACTGGACTCTGGCATCTTGACAAACTCAGTTACAGGCGACACCGTCAGCCGGCTTGAGTCGAGCTGAGACGGAGCAGTTGGCACCGCCACAACTTTCCTAGCAACCGTTTCATCTCATCGTGAGTCTTTGGTGTAAACTGGACTTAAAGAGAGAGTGACAACAAACAAAATAAAACGCGAGCCAGAACAAAAAAAGGGAAGGTAACAGTGGAACTGCTTCTTTAGGAGTCTCATGCTGGAGCTAGCTTGATTTCCAGACATTGCCTACCCCGGCTTTAATGTTTGAAAATGTAAACATTCTTCAAAACAGTTATTTTGCCACTTCTTCTCACTGTTTTTACTTCTTGGCTGACAAAACATTTCTCCCTCTCTTTTTATACCACCCTGTCGTCAATCAGCATCAAAGCATAACTGGGATATTGTGTGGCAGAAAAAACAGGTTGATTTGCAATCTTATGTCTAGTGAGACACTGTAAGTGGCAACACTTAGTAAGACTGATCTTAGCTTTGTTGCCTGTGCTTCAGGCAGTGTTTTTTTGCACTTTGCACAAAACGCCTGGGAATGTGTGTCAGCATTATTTTCAGCAGATGCAGATAAGAGTTTCCCGTATTTCAGAAGAGGAGCATTTCTGAATTAAAACAATCCCATGAGATCAATCACTCAATCTGGCGGCAGGTGTTCATGCGAGATTGCAGACGGCTCTCTCGTTTTTTTCAGAGTAAATGACAGAAAACAACTTGACGGCTTTTGGAGGTGAGAGGCACTGGGGAAGTTTGCTGGACACAGTCGATACCCAATTACCTCGTGCCGATGCTTATTGCTGCTGATCTAGCTTGAGACCTGCTTGGCTCACAGTGAGAAGATGGAAAGAAAGTCAATAAATCCTTCAAAATAATGAAACTCTCAACACCGGCGTACCTGCCAGCTAAGAAAGGCCAACCACGGCAGTTTAAAATACTATATTGCCCCTTTTTGAGTCGTGATGACAAAATTTCTATTATATTATCTCAAATATGGGAGAAAATGTGCACTTAACTTTCCCCCTGAAAGCTTGAGTAAATCAAAAGGCCAAATAGGAAGAAAGGCAGTTTTTTTCCTTTTGCGCTCACCACTTTAACTCAATAACACCCAGAAAACACAATTACAGTAAGAGAATAGCTCTGATACAATAACACAAAGCCAACAATGGATGCAGTGTGAGATTACACACGGCAGTTTGCTGCAAACTGGAGCAAAAACAACCGTTGCCATAGCTTCTCTGCTAATGTAAAAGATGTGCCTACTTAAAAACTTCTATAATATACAGGTGTATATGTTTAGGCGTTTGTGTGAAATACCTAGAAAACATAGAAGTATGGAAACTGAAAAACTTTCCGCCTCTTGAGTCTGCAGAGCTTCTCTGTTCAGAGAAAACACACCTGCACACTCTTATTTAAATATCACTTAGTGTGTGTGAGTGTCTTCCATAAGCCTTCAGGGTTGAATGTCAGGGCTGCACAATATTGACATAAATAGCAATAGCAGGCAGTTTTCATAGACATTGCTGCTAAACGTCCCATTTTTCATTTTACTGTAATATAAGCTTCTGTATAGTTTCCATTTGTGGGGTTTAATATAGTGCAGCTTTATTGCTTTGTGCAGATGAAGACGCATTAAAATGATGCCTTAATTCTTTTCTTAAAGGGTCAATGCACCCAAAAGTTTCTCGCTAACATTTAGTTGTATTAGAGATCTCTCCCTCTGAAAGGTTATCTGATACTCAGTGTTGAGTTACTGCACAGAAACAAATAATTTGTCGCCAGCCGTTTGAGTAAAGCTACAAAACAACTCCATTTGGTCACATTGTGCCTAATTCTCGGATATTTGCAGTGGGATAAAGTCTGGCCTGCAATCTGTGCCGGAATGTATTTGTTTTGTGTCCGAGATGAATGATGGGAATTTAGAGAGGATGTCTAAATTCCTGTTGAAATTTGCCAGACTCAAACGTTCGTCATGGAGAGTGTACTAACAATGCTATTCTAGTGTTTGAGCACGAACGTTTTGTTCTCGATGCTTTCAAACAGTTTACACAACAAATTTATGTGAGACCAAAGGCCCACTTACGAGCTCTCCGAGCTTTCAGCAACATCTTATGGTCATCAGTATTTTGCAACCCAAGTTTGGAACTTGGTGTCTGTGAAAGACTGCAACCTCTGTCTGTTCGAGGGTTCAGGACCTTGAACATCCCCTGAAAATACATTTTTTTTCTCACATTACTGTATATTTGTGAACGTGCATCAGTACAACGAAACCTTAATGTTGGGTGTGGTTACAGTTTCAACAGATCACACACCTGCTACACCCAATACATGTTTGACACTTTCATCAGGGAGTGTAAACTACGGATATGTTAAGTTTGTTTATTTCGCACATATCAGATCAACTTTTCCTGCTTTAAATATCAAAGTCATGTAGCTGTCTTGGACTTATATCAACAAGAAATCACAGTGTTTCGACACAGCTGTGTTACTTATAGTCGAGATATGGAACTGAGCTTTTCATATGATGAAAAACCATAAAACAGGAGAGCATCTTGAAACTAGTAATGGTACAAAAAAGATGTTGCTTTTTGGTAAACAAATCTTGAAAAAATTGGAAGAAACAAAGGCACCCGTCTGAAAAAAAAAGGTTCAAATGCCTTTATTAAATTGCCAGATTCTACAGATAGGACATAATGAAGTCTCATTATGTCTTATTTACTTTGATGCGTCCAGCCTTCTTTGGAAATAAGAGGTGTGTGCCGCACACAGAGAGGTGACTGGTGAGAGCGTGTCGTCCATGAGATATTTGATGACGAAAAGTGGCGCGCAAATTTTTGAATGTTCTGCGGGACATTTGTCAGGCTCTGTGGCCGTCTAGTGTCCAGACTGTAGACACACCTGCACAAATCGGATTTGAATCGCACTTCAGATCACCTCGCCATGTGGTTTGAATCTTATTTCATTTGGGTTTTTGCTGTCCAGACTTCCTGAAACCAAAATGGATACAATCTGGATATGCCAAAAATCCAAACTGGGGTGGCAGTCTGAACAAGGCCTTACATGTGCCGCATATAAGTTGCGGTTTTATCGGGAAGTTTGATGTGAATCTTTGTGCCTTGGCGCCGACGATGGTCAGGAACGGAGACATTATGTTTTTCGGTTGTCTGTCTGTCCGTCTGGGCCATTCTTGTGAACCTGATATCTCAAGAAGGCTTTGAGGATTTTCTTCAAACTTCAAACTGCATCAATGTTTACTCTGGACCAGGGAAGGAACTGATAAGAGTTTGGAGGTTATAGGTCAAAGGTCAAGGTCACTGCAGGCTCAAGTTCATCCCTTGCTTATGATCTCAATATTTCTGTAATGCTTTGAGGAATGCTTGTCAAATTTGACACACACACACTTGGACATGTGGGTGAACTGGTTAGACTTTGGAGGACAAAAGTCAGGTTCATATGACAGACACTGTTCACTATCTTTAACTGACAGTTTTTTTTATGCATCAATTTGACCCCCATACACTTAACAAGCTTCGTAATCCAGAATTTATTACAAAACAGCACGTTAACCATAAAAAAACAAGATTTCTACCGATCACACCACTGCAGGCCTTCAGATGACCCCCCCCCACTGTACTTTCACTGTCCGGCAATTACATCCCTCATGGAGGTAAATTAACATCAGGCAGTAGTTCTGGTTTGAGAAGTAACATTAGATGTTGTCTATCAGGCCAGTTTTTAAAAAATAAGCCATTAAAAATATTTAGCGTCCCTCAGAAATATCATACACTTGATGCCTCGTGTAAAATTAGACAGTTAGAAATCTCCGGTTATCGATCCTGAAATGTTTAGATAAACCCACAGAAAAACTCAGCTCTTGACAAAAATATGAAACATGGAGACCAGATTTAAAGACGACATCCTGTTTCTGCTCTGTGCAGGTGTCTCTGGACCAGTACCACACAGAGGAGGAGATCTACCAGATGTCTTTACAGCGAGAGCCTCGCAAGCCAGCGGTGAGCGGCTCACTGATGCACATTTAAAGTCCCTCGCTGATACACCGCAATCTCCTCCTGTCCCGATATGATGGATGGTGCTGATTTTCACTGCAAGTTTTATCCTGCTTTATGAAGCTGCCAGCCCTCGGGTGTCAAAGAGTTTTAGTGTGTCATGATGTTCCACAAGATGCTTCACTTGCTGTTTAAGCCTTGAAGTATCAAAGTCTGTGGAAAGTGATGAATTCTCTACATTTTTTAAAGTTTAAAGATATTTAAAAAGTAAATTTCAGCCGTCCCGAGCCCATGTCTGCCGTAGTCTTTTAAAGATGCACGCATCAAAACTGGAAATCTCTCTCTCTTAAAAATTTTCTCACAACATTTTGATCCACTGCAGTAGCCTTGACTGCAGCTGTTTTTTTTTTCCTTTTCTTTGCAAGATGACAGCTTTTGCTTCTCTGTATTGATATTGATCTCACACTCTTCGGTTTCTGCCTCAGAACTCCAGCCCCGCCCCCGCGCCTGACCCCAAACCCACTATGATCGACGACTGGGCTGTGTCTGTGAAGCCCAACGCCGACCCGACAATCATCAAGAAACACATAGAGAAGATGGTGGAGGTGAGTTTCTCCGTGTCAACACATCGTCCCTTCTCAGTGCTAATTGTAACCTGTGCAGCCCGATGACGCGATGCTGGAAGGCTGAGGGTGAATTATCTGTTGCTATCCTCTCCAACAGTGTCTTGACACGGTAACTGCAACTCAAGGGCTTTTAGCTTGAAGCCAAGTGGCTGGAAACCTTTCACTATAATTACCAAAGCTGGAAGAAAACACTGGAAAACCTTGCTGTTAAAAAAAATATATATAGTTCCCTCTTGGTAGAGAATCGTGTAAAAATCAGTGGGGAAATTGCACGAAAACTCACCAGGATTCTTTCTTTGTCTTTTATTTTAAACGTGTTTCCTTATAAATGTGACAAAAGCAGACAAATGAATGTCATTATTATTTAGTAGAAGTTTAAAGAAATAGTATAAAATAGAGAAGCATGTATCCTTAAAGGGCAAATTTGTAACTTCTGAAAGAAGACTCTAAATCTTTTTTCGAAGAATTTGTGAAATCACATAAAAGCGATGTGACTGACGTCTTCTCTACGAGTCCCACTGTTGCACTGTTTAAGCATCTCATGAATAAAAATGTCAGTGATTTTAGTTAAATGTGGTTGTAGCGTGTGTGTGTGTGTGTGTGTGTGTGTGTGTGTGTGTGTGTGTGTGAGGTTAATTGTTCTTTGCTGGTTGTGGTCCAGATCTACTTGCCGTCAGTTTGATGATATAATAATGCATAGAAAAATCATAAAAATATAATAATGGTTTCTGTAACTGTAACTGACACAAAAGAGACTTTATTCCGTTGCTCATGAACAGGGGTAGTTACTCAAAAAGTAATGTATCACACATCACTAGTTACTTTTTAAAAACTAGTAATTCCCTCATTGCTGAAGTTTAGGATACTACTAGTTACATTACTTTTGCTTTTTTACTTACATTACTCTGCAACATCACCAGAGATGTACTGTCACTTAATTGCCAATTAACAACAGCAAGTTCAATAAAGGACAAAGGACAGGAAATGTACTATTCAGAATTTCACAATAAAATGCAATTTTATCCTTTATGGACAATATAAGCAGAGAAAATGTAAAAACATGTGATTAATTGTTTCGGTTAAAAAGTATATTACGTATGTATCTATGTTTCCTAAATCCAGGAGTATCCACAGACGTACCTCATAGAAGCTTTATTTTATCATTCTGTTTTTTCATAACTTCAGTTGATGTCAATCTGTTTGTCTCTACTGCTGTTGCCTGTTTATGTTTTGATGAGAGCTTTTTACAAATATCAGTCTGTAAGGGTGTTTTGGAGCCCGATCAAAAGAACTGATTCCTCTCATACAGTTTTAATAACTTCATCTGCTTACTGAGCTCATATCTACCGTGGATAATTTCAAATATTGCCAACGATTAGCGGGTAGGAGCACTCTGTCAATCTTTTTCAACAATACAGATACAAAGAAGCAGACGGAGATTTCCGAATGCGCACTGTCCCCAACCCTCATCCAGAAATATACCTCATTTTGCTGTTGACTTATTGTTGTATATTGTGGAGCTTGTTTGTGTAGCCTGCCTTCGTTTTAAACCTGTTGGTAGAATGAGAGTTAAAGAAATACTCGTACACACTCACACTCCTCATCTTCACAGTCAGTTTTCAAGAACTTCGACTCAGATGGTGACGGCCACATCTCCAGGGATGAATTTGAAGCAATCAGGAACAACTTCCCTTACCTCAGCAAGTTTGGAGAACTGGACAAGAACCAGTGAGCGCTCTCAGATACACTCTGTGTTGTCAAATCCAGTCTGAAGCAGCTTACAAACGGACTCAATCCGTCTGTCATGGAGCTCACCTCTCTTTGCTTCCTCTCACAGGGACGGGAAGATCAGCAGAGAGGAGATGATCGACTACTTCATGAAAGCCAGCTCTCTGCTTAACTGCAAAATGGGTTTCATCCACACTTTTACCGAGACCACCTACGTGAAGCCCACTTTCTGCGAGCACTGCGCCGGCTTTGTGAGTAAAAACCGACACTACATGTTAACACTAACCATGTTTAAAGCTGATGAATTACCTCACTGTCTATTAATCTTTGGTTTTACCATAAGAAATGTCAAAAAACGTACATACAACAGGACGTGTATTAAAAAAATGCAAGGAAAAGACATCTCGGCAATACACATTCATTAAAATACACATCTCAACACACAGAATTAAAAACTACACATAATGATTTAAATAAAACACTTTTAAAGGTCGTTTTCCCCTCAGGATTGTGTTAATGTCTTAAACAAAAAATGGATTTTTTTTCTTGTTTGCTTTTGTATTTTTAATTGCATTGATTTCTCTCACCGACCCGATCGATCGCACGTGTCATAGTCACAGGTTTAAAAAGGTCAAAGTTCAGTAGTGCTGTTTCAAAACCATGTAGCCCAACAGACTATCAGCACTTCATTATTCGTCTCGCCAGTCATCGGCAGCGCGTGATTGGTCCGTCTCTCAGAGGTTCTTCCTGTCACGTCAGGGCAATGCCAATTACTCTGAGTTACAGCAACACACTGCTGAAGTTGCATTCTGGGAAATATGGGAGGAAGGTAATTGGGCTAGATGATAACCCTCCTCTGTGACAGTGATACATCAGTGTGTGTGTGTGTGCGTGTGTGCGTGTGTGTGCGTGTGTTACCTCTGGCCCTTAACATTCCTTAAGTCCCCCGAGGAGCCCTCTGTTATTTAGACACAGCCAGTGAGTCAGCACTCAGCTGTAATGAGAACAGGAATTCAGCCCTCGTATTGAGCAGCAGACGTGGAGATGACCCAGCTTTCATTTCTGTGTACTGCAGAGAGAATGCAATGCTATAAAGGGAAGTGTCTCATATTTGGGGTGATTGATAAGTTATAAAACTTTGGTCACATGCGAATGCAGTTCAACTCTTTAAAGCACCGTACGTCTATTTTTGACTCCTCACCATTAGCAGAAGTCGCCCTTTTCTTCTTCAAATGTTGCTGTTAAAATTCAACCAAGTGTATACTGTAATAAATCTCAGACTGCGTTTTTAAAGGGCATCTCCAGTCATAATCAATGTTTGCCTCATAAATCAAGTCACCTGTGATTCGAACTTACGGGCATCCACGTTGTTCGTATCCGGGTAGTCGTCGCAAGATAATTGACGGCACGCTGAGGCGACTACCCGGATATGAACAACGCGGATGCCGGTAAGTTTGAATTTGGTTAAATTGTCTTTTTAAAACGAATTTTAA
>JAQLOL010000016.1:3684952-3712608 GCA_029783665.1 Naso thynnoides | reverse complement strand
GTGTTTTACTTTATTGTTTGACGACAAAATTCGACTTTCTTTACATGAAAAATTATCTTTTGAATTGCCAGCCTTCATATGTGTAATTCAGGGCACAAGCCAAACGGGATCAAAAAATAATTTGTCCCTCTCCACTGACTACCGTTCATATATTTTCCAAATTAAGATCCCACGGCCCGGAGATAGAGGGGCCTGACCTAGGCACTCTACACGGGCATCCAAGAGGGCACTTCCGGGACACAGGGTTAGGGTTCCTTCTGAGTCCGCCAGTGGTTGCTCTTGAACATCTGCTTTTGACTGATAAACAGTTACAGAATACCCTGGGAAATACCCTCATTTGAGTACTGTTGCGAAAGATTATCACGTCTGTTTGCCAAATATGTCACGACGACGTGGCTGGGCCCAGTAGCTGGATGTTACGGCTTAGCATAAAGGCTGTGAAGAGGAGGAAACCGCGAACCTGTCTCTGTGCAAACAGAATCTGCCTACCAGATTGTTTAATCCGTACGAAAACAAGAGTGTGAAAGAACACGTCGAGGTTTTACAAGGGGGTATGTGGAGGACTATTTCCTGGCCGGGGAAAGTAACTTCCTGGAGTCTCGTCACCAGTGTCGTTGCCATGCAACTAGTAGAGGAAGTTACTCTGCCCGTCCAAAAAATAGCCGTGTCCTGACGTATAGAGTTGCTGCTAAACAAATACTGTTACCTTTGTTACCTTTCCCCTGTTTCCAGTCTTTGTGCTAAACTGAGCTCACTGACAGCTTGATTAAGACTTTTGCTTTCCTGCCAACATGATAATTGCATCAGTCTTCTCATCAAACACTCGTCAACAGCTAAATAAGCATATTTCTCAAAATGTGCATGTATTTCTTTAAAATTGGACTGTCCAAATAAAAGAAATCCCTCGATTTGTGGAGCCTTGTTGTCCTATTGAAACAGAAAAATGCCTTCTTACAAACTCTCATCACAGGTTGCATATTAGCACGAGCTGTGAACAGTTCAATTAAAGAGCAATTTCCTCTTCCAGATTGACTGTAGCAATTTTGTCAGGGCTGCAGAGGCAAACGTAATCAGTATTACACAAGGAAAAAGGCAGCAATTGGAGGTAACAAGAGAAATGAAACCAACTTCCGATTGGAGAAATGTTCTTGGCATCTCGAGCCCCCTGGGATTAATCTTGTGAACTGTGGAGGGTCCAGGCCAGAGGGTTAAAAACCACTAATTTGCCCTTTTATTCATTTGCCTTAACGAAAAATATGCAAAGCGCTACATCTTTATTTTCAAGGCCAAAAGCATAACTTTACCAATTGACCAATTTAAGACAGAACAAGTCTAAGAATAAAAGAGACAGCGGCCTAATCAACATAATTTGGCGCTGGGGATAAGCAGCAGACGGAGCCAACTGGAATAATTAAGGTCTTAAAACTATAATTTCCAACAGTCCTTCGCTATGAAAAAATAATTGCCACCTTAAGGCCCTTTATTATTTTATGCACAAATTTCATATGTAAATTGATGCATACTCCCAAAACAACATAGATTATTTCAGACTTTTTCTAAAACAACCAACTGGTACGTAGTGAATCTAAAGTTTTTGGGGCCCCCTGGAGGTCTGGGGGTAGATGGTGATCCGGCCTCACCATAGTCAGCGTCATTACACGCTTTAATCACTGCGCTAAAGTGTTTTTAATGCCCTTTAGCAAAAACCTGCAACTGGATGCAGTGATTATCTGCATCATGATGCATTCAGGAGCCTTGAACATGTTCATAATCCTGATGAACGGCCCAGTAGTGTTGCTGCTGTGTTATTTTAGCCTCATACTCTCTCTGTTTTAGAGTCCCTCCTGCAGCTGGTGTGCAAAGAAGCCAAACGAGCGAACGGTCGGGAGCCAGACACAGAATGTGCCACAGTATGTCGGTTTTACAGCCTCTCAGCACTGGGGAGAAACTGCACTGAACACAAGCCAGGATACCTACATGCTGCCACACAGTGGACACACACTGCAACAGCATCTCCACTCCAGCCAACTCACATGAATGTGACAACCAGTGTGAATAGAATGTATTTGTATGATGTGTATGTCAAGAAAAATCTGCATTATGATTCCACGTCGACCAAAAGTGTTCCTGTAAAACCTCCTATGTGTTCCAAAAAAATCCACAAAATTGTATTTTTGGTGGAATGCTGAAGTCAGTGAAGTTTTTAATTTGAGCGCACTTTGCTTCGGATTAGAATGGCTGTCTACTTTTTTCTTTAAAACACACATGAAGAGGTGCTGTTATTACCGAGAATGTAAACCTGCCACCCAGTCTAAGCTCCTGTCTTCTCTCTCTGAGACGCTCTGCTTTTTCTCCGTTGTCATCTTGTTTTGAAATACGTCTCAACAGACCAATTATAGAAACAATTTTGATGTCAGACAAAATATTGTTGATTTGTGGTGCTCGTCTGAAGCTTGATGACAAAAGCAACCAATTTGCAAACAAACGAAAACCGCTAGAAATGACTGTGCGGACAGTTATAATTAGGATGGACTTTGAACAATGCTCTACTTTTGTCATGTTTACCTGAATATCAGTAACTGTCCGATTATTATTATTGCCGTTGTGTTGTTTTAGTATACAGTACTGTCTCGTACTAGTGCACTGATAGACGATCTATCCTCTTGCAGTACTGTGAATGTAGCAGAAACAATGGATTGCTGCTGTCAGATGAAGAACTCATCTTTGCCAATAAATATGTTGACAGCAGAGAGAGCGGGAAAATGCTTAACTTCCCGCTGTTTCCTCTATCGGTTTCTGAATGAGCTGTGGAGTCCTGAGACTGTCAGTAAAATGAAATAATCAAACATACACCTCCACGCAAGAAAAGAACCCCTCCAAAAAACTGGAGTAATGAGGCGTTTCTTTTGACAGCAGCAAATAAATATTATATTAGTTCCTTGAAAATCTGTTTTAATGCGAGTTGTATTTTGCTGTTTTCACCCTGCATGCTTCGTCTTCACGGCTCTATTCTCTGGCCAGACGTCTGTTGCTGAGGATTTTAAATTTTTTAATGTAGCATGCCAAGTTATCATTTATTTAGGAAACATAAAGTCTTGAGATTCAGACTGAGGAAACGCTTCTGGTGCTCTGTGCCTGTGGAAGAGATGAATTCAGACTTCAAGTGCCATATTGTTAACTGCTGGTTCATCGTTGAATGAGACTCAAATTGCTGGTATTTATTTTTCTGTATAAATAGCTAAATAGCTGCCGGTCCTTCTGTGTCACTCCCTGCCTGACGAAGGATGTTTGTTGTCATTCTGTGAATGAATCTTTCAGACTGATGTCGTGCTTCTCCTTGTGGTTCCCCAAAGATTTCCCAGTATTAAATGCAGCAGGCATCACACTAATATGTGTTCTGGTTAACAATTTCTGTGACTAATAAGAATGATACTGAAAATAACGAGGTTTGGCTGAATTGTCTTTCTGAAGTGGGACTTAAATCAGTGTAGATGTTTTTACTTTTTTGTCATATAAATCAAAGCTGTGTTGAGAAAAAGGTATTTTCAGCTTTTAGCAGCTGCTTTGATCTAAAAATACGTTGTTTTACATCAAATAAAACCCCCATTACTGTTATACTGGTATTGTCTGATGAAAGCCAGCGATGTTCGTGATTCCTACATTTTATCCTCCAAAATTCATCTTCAAGAATTACTCTCAGGGTTTTGCAAATCTTGGGTTCTTAAACTCAACCTAAGAAATAAACCTTTGAATGGAAGTCGAACCTATTTTTCTCTGTTCCTGGAGAGGCGACATATAGGAAATAAGGCTCATAAAACAAAAGTCGTGCTGTTTTTGTCATACAGAATCTGTCCCCGCATTGAAAACACAATTTAAAACAGCTCAGCTGACTTAAACATATGACAAAGAGGTCCGGCGCTGAGATGATTTCGTTTTAGCATAATTACAGTGTTTCTCATTCACTTTGGCTCGATAATTCTCAAATGAGAAAAGCATTTTTCAAAACATTAAGCTCAAATCTCTGAACAGTTACTTTGTCGTTGGCAGCAGATTAGAATTTCTCATTCACTCAAGCAGAATTGCACTGTTTCGGTACATGTGTGCAAAGGATTAAGCACAGCTCTCTACAATTCTGCACAAAAATTGCTTGTGCACGGCTCAGCGATCAGCACTGATGAGCTGATTCTCAGTGAAATTGTCAAACTTCACAGCTTATAAACATTCTTTCGTCCTTTGAGCATCACACGCCGGAATGATCCGTTCGGTTTTAAAAATCTGTTCATCAAAACTCTGTTGCATGTTTGCATGCGGTAGTCACTCACTCAAAACATTTCCTTTAGATCTGGAAACCTAGTTTTTGTGTCAGTGTTTTGGGCCGTGCCACCAAAATAAAAAGCTGTTGTGTTGTTGTTGTTGTTGTTGTTGTTGGAGCCATCCTGGTCAAAATGTATAGATGCTGTTTCACCATGATATTAACAAATTACATCATGATCCCCAAGAAAAAGCTAATTACAGTAATCAACAAAATAATAAATAATAAAATAGAATTAATTAATTAAAAGAAAACCCAAATCCCATATCAATGAAAATACCTGTGGCAGTTTAGTTTAAAAGAAAACAAAAACAAACAAAACTTCACAGCAGACTACATAGCGCCAGTGCTATAAGAGAATATCCAGACATGTTAATATGGCAGCATTATGTTTTGCAATATTGTATGAATTCTCAAAAAAAATATTGATTTTTAATTTGTGGCAGTGATTAAATTTATTTTATTTTTTTTTACTTCTTGACCGCTATTTGACAAAAACTACGTTTTTTCCAACTCAAATTTTTTTGGATATTGGTGTGTTTATTATGAGACATTTTTCCTAAAATAACGTGGAATAAAAATTTTGCAATACGTCGTCTTGCTTACAGTGTTGCAATATATTGTAATATATCATAACATAGCTTCTGTATCTTGATATGTGTCGTATCGCTAGACACGCGGCACTACACGTAAGTTCTCGTCTTCGCGGACCAGAGATTTTCGACAACATCATATCTGACCTGGCAGGTCTTCAGCCAGTTTACTATGGCCGACATCAAAAACACTCATGTCAATGATATTGATAGCATAAACATGCATGTCTGACAGATTCTTATAAAACTGAACGGATCATTCTGGGATGTGATGCTCAAACGACGAAAGAATGTTTACAAGCTGCGAAGAATTTGACAATTTCACTGAGAATCACCTCGTCAGTTCTGATCAGTGAGCCATAGGCAAGCGATTTTTGTGCAGATTTGTGAGAGCTGTGCTTAATCTTTTGCACACATGTACCGAAACAGTGCAATTTGCTTGAATTTATGAGGAATTCTAATTAGCTGTGAATGCCAAACTAATTGTTCGGACATTTGGCCTTAATGTTTTGAAAATGCTTTTCTCATTTGAGAATTATTGAGCCAATAATGTAAAAAGTTTCTATCACGGTAAATAATGTCTGTACATTTTGACGAGTACGGCTGAAACGATAACAAAACAACTTTTTATTTTGGTAGCACGGGCCAATACACTGACACCAAAACAAGGTTTTTAAACTTAAGTGAAATGTTTTGGGTGACTAACTACCTTCTGCAAACATGCAAAAGAGTTTTGATGAACCATTAAACTGTTGTGACAAGTCACTTACCGTTGAGAGAATGTTAAGACTGTTGTGAAAAATGAGAAAAACTGCAACAGCCCATTAGAATGTGACTCTCGCAGCCTGCAGCACGTTGTAATTATTGCATTCATCCTCTCCAGCAGATTTGCATCTCAGCAAAATCTCCAAGCACTTCCCCTCCAGAAGCAGACTCAGTCCAGATGTTGAGATCGATTCTACAACTGCCACGGCACATTTCTCCCATCCGTCATGTGATCCGCCATCCTCCGCCTTTTTTTTTGCCATTAATAACCAGCCCCGAATGAGCCTCGCAGTCGATGCCACATCTAGTTACTCTCAGAGATGAAGTCAGCCCGGGCCTGTGCTCGCTCCACTCCCACTCTGTATGTTCGCTTCAATGGAGGACATTGATCTGGCTTCATCCAGCCTTTGAGTCAGCTCATATCTCATCCAGTGCTGTGACACTGCTTAATGCTCTCATGTGGGACTGTGTTGGCTAACAATGAGCTGATGAAGCGCAGAGGTGATGTGTGCATCACTCGGGTTTATTGACCTCGGTAACACACATCGATGCATTAGGCGTGACCGCATGATTATGCAACTGTGAGTCACTCGTTTTGCAAGGAGAGCTGGGAAATACTATGTCCGTTATTGATAAACAGAGAAAGAAAATCACAATCACGACCATATGTTTCATCCATTGAGCTGATTTGCATACTAAAAGAATTAACCCTCCTGGTCTGTTCATTTTAGCTTAATTAGCCGAATGTTACCGGTCCAAAATAACCAATCCATCTTATATTATTATAAATCCATAAAAATACATATGATGTTGTGTTATATTTTTTTATCAGCTCAAATCTTTATGAACATTACAAGTTATGAACTTCCATTTGGTATATAAAGTCTGTAGGCCTCAGTGACTGCGTTTACATGGACTTAAGTATCGGGGTTTTAAAGGATCCTGTTTTTGTGTTTGTGCACGTAAACATCGTATCCCAGTTCCAGAAAACTGGATTAGCGCTCTCATCCCGGTTTTGAGAAACCCAATTTTGCTACCTGGAGTACTCCAAAAGAAAAAGGGATACTGTGGCATGTATATGTCTTATCCTGATTTGTGTCAGCCGCCGACCTGCCTGTGCAGCGCACGTGTGGCCTCAGCCAAGTAACCTACCAGAGAAACAAACAAGGTGGCGACAAACAACCAGAGCGTCTCACCTCTGAAGTGAAGAACGATGAAGCTTTTTTTGAAGAAAGAAGAAAGTTTTGTCTTTTACCAATGAAAAATTGAATATGCTAAGCTTATAGGCCACAGTTGTCTCGTTTTTCTCAGATTTCAAAATTGCCACTGTCACTGGCACCTGTGCAAAGAAGAAGCAGTGTTTAGAAACTGGGATACCAGTATTTATCATAGATGCAGGAATATGAATAACCAGGTTTCTCTGTGTGCATGTAAACACACCATATCCGGAAAATGATCAAAACTGGATTATGTCTCATAACCAGGATCCTGAAGACCATGTAAACACAGGGAGTGACCTCAGGTCACACAACTCGCCATCCAGAGCTGCGCGTACAGTCACGTAGCCATCGTGCTGCCGCAGAATGAAAGTGTGAGCAAGACAACAAAGAAGCTTCATATACCAGAGCTGCGAGAAAGTTTTATGTATCATTGAAACAACGTTGCGTGTTTTTTTTAGTGTGGACTTCCAGCATTTGGGTAAAAATTCTACTGGAAATAGGTTCTCGTAGGGTCACCATGGACACCAGAAAGAGGGGCACAAGTTAATAATGTCATAAAAAAACTCGGGTGTTTATAAGTTCAATACAACACACAAAATTTAATAAAAATTCTCAAAATCTGTTTTGTGTGTGCGCAGATGCCATGTGTGAATAAAGTCACAGAACCTTAAGACAAACAGATGAAATCAACTGCATTTTTTTAGAGAGAAAAAAATGAGAAGGTTAAAGAAAGGATGGCGACATAAAGGACGAGCAGTCAGAAGTCTCACTTAAAGAGCCTTTAACGCGCGCAGATTTGTGTCTCTGCATTATTATCGGTCGATACGGCGCGGACGAAAATAATGCAGTGACACAAATCTGCGCGCGTTAAAGAAGAAGCCATGACCCAACCTGACACTCTAACATAATACCCTCTCTGTGATGTCACACGCTCTACATCTCTCCACGGCCGCTCCTCCTCCAGTGTGATTGCACCTTAAAGTGTGTGTGTGGTCGTCACCCGCTCCAGCATTGAGCGACTCTTTTAGCCGAGTGATTGATACCTCCCATTCAGCTATAGAAAAGCCCTCCTAGCGGCACAGCCATTTAACGGGCAGCCTGTGCGATATCGATCTGAAAAGTCTCAAATGAGGGAAATTGAATAGCACCACAGCTAATTACATAGTAATGAAGGAGCGAGGGAAATGACCTCACACTCACGCTGCAACCTTGATCGGAAGGAAGGAGAAGATTTAAGGCCTGATTGTTGAAAGGCATTCTGGCAGGGATGTCATTTTTCCCTCCAACAGACGGTTCAGGTCTGTAGTCCTTTGCAATTAGACAGTCTGCAAATCACATCACCCTGATACGCTACAGAGCTATTTATGCCAGAGATATTGGCAGGTTGGCGTTTTAGCAGCTATGGATTCACATAAAAGGTTATCATGGATGGAGGAAAGGATTTGGCACAATGAGTAACTACATGCAATATTGATTTGTTTGAGCAGCACATCACTCTTAGATTTCCTCTTGTAAGACTAATGAACAGATTATTGATTTGATGTCCGCTCATCAAAAACCGGGAGCGGCGCCAAGCTCGGCGATGATTTGAAGTCCGCACGTCTTTTCTGAACTCCCTGTGACACCTGCATCTGCAGTGCTGTCCCCTCGCGGCGCTCTGACTGCAAGCATCTGGAGCTGTTAACCTCCAGCCACAGTGGGGTCATGGCTGCTCTTCACCACTTGGTGGCAATGTTGAGCTGTTTAATAGAGCGTGTGTGTGTGTGTGTGCGTGTGTGTGTGAGACAAGGGCGGCTTCCTACCAGGAAGGTGGGAACACTGCCAGTGATATGGCACAACACAGAGTCTCTGTCGGGGTTTATGGTGAATCACAATGCAGCACCACAATGCAGATAACAGCAGTACATTTCTCTGTTGTTTATTTGTTACTTCCTATAAAATCAAAACCTTTGCATATGCGCAAGCAGATGCACACTAAATCAGATGAAATGTTGCTTCATGCTTGTTTGTCATAAGCTGACAGTTCTTTCGCCCACACACTCACACAGACAAACTAAAGGAAAACCCTCCAATATCAATGCAGGTGCAGCTCTTTGCATGCAGAGTCACAGTTGTGTTATGACTGTGTGTCATAGTTGTTTGTTTTTTTTTTGTCTCGGCTTGGCTGAGAAAAAGAAAACACATTTTCCTCCCTTTGGAAAAAAAAAACAAAAAACAAAACACATCATAATTGTAAAAAAAAAAAAAAAAAATCAACCAACACCTCGGAGCCAAACTAATCTTTAAATTCAAACGGCATAAACAAAGTTGATCGCAACTAATACAAGTCAAATAGGCTCTACTGAAAGTGCCTCCAGCACTCTGCTTCTCTGGCTTTGTACACATTTAAGAAACAGCTGTGCAAACAGTCTCTCGCGAAAGTCGAAGGAGCTCTTCGAGACGGCTGCGGCCTTAATTGCATTAAGCTCGTTGCTGACTCTGGTGAAGCTCTCGGCACCGTGGGGGATTGGAATTCTCATTAGAGTAGAATCGGTTATGATGAATGCTGCTTTTAAGAAAACGTAACTTGTGCCAAAGAAACGCAGCAGGATGTGGCCCTGACCTGCTCGCTCGACTGTGTAGCATCAGGAAAGCAAAGAGGCTCTCTGTCGACAGGTTTAATGCCGCCGATTTCAATATTCAAAGGCTTTTCAAAAACCTCCTTAATTAAAGAGAAGAGGAAGCCACAGCCGGTGTTAAAGGGATAGTTCACCCCAAAAATGAAAATTCAGTCAGTATCTACTCAGCCTCATACCGATGGAGGCTACGGCGTAATTTTCACTGGGGACATGAGGGACGTGTCAGGCTTTTGTTACCTAATTTCATTGTATTTAAAAAGGAAATGGAATAATATCCACAATCTCTTCCTAGCAAAACAAAAAAAGCAATCAAAACAATAAGCATATGGTGATTAAGTGAATTTATTGTAATACTCACACCTTTTTTTTGATTGTTTCCTTTTTAGTTTTGATTGTTTTTTACTTCACTTATTTATTTTGGTTTGCCTCTGGTGTCCTTTTCCTCTTCAGCACTGCTGTTCTGAATTTTCAATGTTACGTCAATGGGTGAATGCTGTCATGTTGTCATTTGACAATTTGGAATTAAAATTAGAAAAATTAGACAAAAAAAGAGGGGAAAAAAAGGTCAGAATCTCGTTTGTGTCCCCCCACTTTCAAATTCATTACGAAAAAATAATTTCGTTATCACAGGATAACGGCTCGTTTTCCCGTTATCACATGATAACACATTAATTTATCCTGGGATAATTTTTTTCAGGTGAGCTTTCATCACGTGATCAAAAGCGAGTGTGTAGCTCATGATCACACAGACCGTCAAGATCACTGCCAGCAGCATCACTGAAGTGCGATCGTCCGTAAAGCTTCAGCCGGGCTCGACTTCTGCTTAAGTGACGAGTGCTGATCTGAATGTCATCTCTAACAGAAAGACAGAGTGCCTGTGTTAGCCCTTGACTGAAGTTCACTCTGACGCGTTAAACAACAGATACTTCGTTATGTGACAGCTTCAGCAAGCTTACTTACAGATGTCAAGAGCCATCTACGTGCTGGCGCTGGTGGCACTCCAGATCTCCGATAAAAATTATTCGAAAAGAGGAAACAACGTGCTTTTTCAAATCCCGTTATCACGGGAACATGAGCCTTGTTATCACGTGATAACACATGAATTTATCCGGTTATCGCAGGAAAACGAGCTGTTACCCTGTGATAACGGAATTATTTTTTTGTGATCTCGAGATAATAGAATAAAAAGGATAGTAGTTACCATGGTCGCTTTCGACTTCCATAGATCTGGTAAATTAGCTCAGGATAATCATATTGTCTGTCTACACTACACTTCTGCTCGTTAACGTTGGACTGATAGATATTCAGCATTAGTGAAGAACATTCTTTGTAACATGAAAACGAGTCCACCTTACACTGCAGCATTTTACGTCAGCAGTTTACAGCGAGCAGGCTCTCTGCTAGTTTTATGTTAGACTCAAACGCCAATGGCTCCATATGATCACGACTCGACTGCGACGGATGAGGTGGAGCTGCTTCAGGACACACAGGGTGACACGGGTAGAGGCAGCAGCAGCACAAAGTTGCAGGTTATGTTCTGTGATCAGGTGACTTTGATTTGTTGACAAAAGTGTCACATTATCTTCATTTCAATCACACACAAAACATTAATACTGAACATTTTTGGCTTTACAAAATGATTCTCTCAAGTCTTGGCTATCGGCCTCTGTATTTAACAAAACATAAAGTAAGGCAGCTTTTTCTTTTACATTTTCAGGACTATTCTTTGCTGCAGAATTTGTCATTATGAATAAAGCAGTTGCCAAGTTGTTGCAGATTCAGCTTGAGCTAAACTTCTACCTATTGTGTTCAAATCAGGTCCATGGGAGTTTAGAAAGTTTAGAAAACTTTCTGAAAGTATTTTTGAATCACTTTATTTACATTTTTGTTTTATGATTCGGATATTCTCTCTGTTTTTGGACCAGAGGCTACATAAATCAAGAAAAACAATTTTTAAAAAGTCAAACTTGGAAGCATTTTCCATGTATTTTTTACTTGTACAGTACATGATTATTCATTACACTTTTGATACTTCAATACAGTAAATACCAGCCACTCTGGACTTCTACTCAAGTTATATTTTAATGGGAGACTTTCACTTTTAACAAAGTCATTTTCTAGTAATGTATCTTTACTTTACTCAAGCATGGTTTTTAGGTACCATGCTTATACAGCAGCAGAGTTTTGTCAACTCAAAACTTTATCCAACCTTCCATCGGCATGAGGGTGAGTAGATACTCACTGAATTTTCATTTTTGGGTGAACTTTCCCTTTAAACTTGTCTGAATGCCTTGTAAAATCCTTGTCTGATGTCTGAAGAGGATGGATGCAAAACAAGCAGAGCTTAAGCGATGAGAAACCTGCCAACCCTTCACCTCCTCTTCCAACTTTCTGCTGCTGCCAGGAGAAGTCTCGTTTAGCCATCGCTGATACCAAATCAAGTTACTGCGGCCTGGGGGATTGACACAAAATCAATGTCACCGCATCTGCAGCGGGGACGGCTTATTTAATATTCCTGAAGCTGCAGGACAGTGGGAGGAAAGGGAGGGAGGGAAGTAAACCTCAGCAGCGGGTAAGCGTGTTCTGACTGATGGACCCGTAGATTGTATCGTGTGACCCTGAGACTTATCTTTATACAACCTGCATGGCCAGGTCGCCACTGTTGTCAAGAGCTCCCTTTAAAAACAAACAAACAAAAAAAAAAAGAAAAAGAAAGGAAAGACAACCCGTCAGACATGTTTGCCGGATAAATATAAAAGGTTATCTTGGATGGAAAAAGGCAGCAAGCTTATCCCTGTTTACACTTTATTGTCACTTTACATTTCCGTGCGTTTTTGCAGGTTAAAACCAGTGCTTAAGTGCACACATTCTGTCTTTGAGGTTCACCAAAGCACAGATATGATGGCTATAAAAATATGCATGCATAAATGGCTGAAACACAGTTTGCTCTAAATGCAGGCTATCATCTCTCTGAAAGGAGAGTGATATTCCATCACTGAATGCATCTAACAGTCTGCTTTCAGACAGAATGCCTCAATAACACTCCGCGTTTTAACTTTTTTTCATCCAGTCATTTATTCATTCTCTCGTTTGTTTGCTGTTGCTTTTGTGTATGCGAGGTAGAGGTCACGCAGTTGAGGAGATACGTTCTTGTCATTTACTATGCTCTGCACCTTTGGTGAGTTAAGTTTAATAAACATTTTAATAGACTCTACGAAATAACAACATGAAGAGGATTGCTATGACTGTCCATGTTGTAGCTGTTATATCAAAGAAGAGACTGTTGGTTATTTATGTGTGGGGGACGGGGCTTAATTTGGACGTATTATTTTTAAAAAATTAACAGCCCTCCCTGACGTTGATAGTATTTTTTGTCCAAAGAAACGAAGATTAACAGCGTGCACATCCAAAACTAATGAGCGCCATAAGTGCTGGACAAAATAACCAAGAATTCAAAAATGAAAAAATAGAGTCCGCACACTAATCAATGCTTCCAAAAGCTTTAATGCTGCCACAGCGATGCCACTATTTTTTATCTGCCCCCCCGTCCCTGTAAAAACAGCGATAGCCCCCCGACGCACAAGTTAAATCACTTAAGTAATCGCTATTTTATTTATAATAGCTACAGTGTAACATCCTTAAATCTCTTCTACTTCAGGAGAGGATATCTGCACGCTCTAAATTAGACGATGCTCAACACTCGAGCTCAGCATCCACGCTCAGTGTTTACATTAAACAAATATTTGCCGAAACAGGCGGAAAGGCACCGAAAACTGTGAGAATAACTTGACACACGGCGGGAAGTGTTCACCACAAACACAACTGCTGTCCCCTATAAACACGTGCACAGAACATGAACTCCAATACGCACGACAGGCAACATTTAAGTGACTCTGATAAGAAGATAAACTTACACTCAGAACACAGTTTTTCCCTTGGCTTATAGTCCCGGAACCAAAACACATCGCCCCAAGGCATGCTGGGGTTAGAAGTTCTGCTCTATGGTCCATATAAATATTTAAAAAAGGCAAGTTCCGACAACACTGATGCAACGGTCACCATAGTGACCGGGCAAGTATTGTTTTTTTTACGATTACTACATGTGGGAAGCCTTAATTCCCAGTTCAGACTCCAGGATTTTAGCCTTGATGTTGCTGTCTGTGACAGTTTTTGGAGATCGGGGCCAAAAAGCCCCAAGTCGAAGGCAAATCAGAGTGCCATCTCCTGTGAACGGTCGGAATGTGTGAACTGTTCAAGGACACAATCACGAGCTCGCCGACAGTGTGACTGAGAGTTGCAGGACATCAAACATGCCAAATGGCCCAGTCACATGTGTGCGGGTACAAGGCTCGACTGACCGTCAGCAGCACCGGGACTTTTCTCGCTGCCCCGACCTGTTAAACGGACTGCAGGCAGGAGCTTTAAAAAAAAAAAAAAAAAAAAAAAAAGAAGCCTGACAGACACAATTTATGAAAAAATTCACATACAGTAGCCTACATGTGCCACACATAGCAAAATAAAAAACATTGTGAAGGTCTAGTGGTGATTCGCCATCTTTGCCGTTACCGCCGCTCCCTCTTTGTTCATTCACTTTAAGCCTGTTCGACCAGCGCTGCTCTCTCTCTCTGAGCAGCACAAGGTGGAGCGCACACTTGATCCAAACAGTAAATAATTTACAAGGACAGCAATGCTCGTTCCTGCTGACTTTTCAGGTAGTAGGCTGCAACATTAACTGTACTGGAGCTGTATTTTAAGTCACAACATTCAACTACATTAACTGATGGGGCACACACTCTCGTCATAGGCCCCTCCCACTGAAAGGATCTTGTAGTGTCTGCGATAAGTCATGTAATGTGAAAACCTCTAAAAATGAAGAAAGAAAAAAAAGAAAATGGTTGTTGATGCAACGCCCTATACATACAGTAGTAGAAGAGACACAGGGGAGCTTTATGGTCCATAAATGTGAAAAATCTTCTTTTCAACTAAAAACGAATGGCTGAATAATTCTAAAGTGCCTCTGGCCATCCCTAGACTGTCCCTCATTAGGCAAAGATGTGGAGCAGGTTGTTTAATCCAGACTTAAATGATTCATGGTGGGCCTTAACTGGTCGAGCCCTGACATGTGAAAATCCAAACATGTAAATGTCTCAGATCAGCTGCCACAAACTCGCTCACACCAGTGGTCAGTACATGTTCATTAGAAGAAAACCAATGGAAACTAAATTGAATACTGGATTATAAAATGTGCAAATTAGTTGCTAAATCATGCATGGTGTATATTTTCCAGTGGACCCCAAACATGCAGCCCGTAATCTAAATATATTAACATTCTGCCTCATTTTGCTTTTCAAGCAAACTGCCAAGAAATTGCACCATAAATAAATGATGGCTAAATATTACGATACCTTCTGGCTGGGACTATCAAATGCTATAGACAGGTCATTCTTGTACCTGGGGGCCAAACCCAGAAACCTGCTGGTGGAGGAAGACATCACATTGAAAATGGAGGCCATGATCCTGGAAGCAATAAATTGAGTGTAGATGAAGTTTGCTGGCGCCATGTCAAACCATCAGATTACTCATGAAGAGGAGGCAGCACCTTCCACCGGCAGCTCTCAGCAGGGGACAAGAACTGCTGACCCGACTTAGGATATTCCCAGGCACAACACTTTGAAGAACTCCTAATCCGACTCACACATGCTGTGAAGGAGGCAGAACTGGAGGCCTTGGTGGGAACATCACCCATTTCTCTGCCAGAGGTCAATCAAGTACTTCACAATCCTAGCAGGTACATTGGGACCGCACTGGATGAGCTGTGAACTTTGCTTTAAATGCCGTTTCAAGGTTGCAGTTGCAGACGGTGCCCATAGGTCATCAGTTCAAGTTTAAGTTAGTTTGAGAATGAGAGGTTAAAATGAGTTTCCTCCACAGGGAACCTGGACTCACCCTCAGAGATAGGGAAAGGAGCGCAGGATAGAACGGCTGCAAGTTGAGGCAAATGATCAGTTGCCTTCTGAACGTTTTCCTGTGGAAATATGGCCGGCACGTCCACTTGGGAGGAAACCTAGGGCACACTGGAGGGATTACATTTCCTGTCTGGCACGGAAACCCCTTGGGATCCTCAAGAAAGAGCTGGAGGATGTGTGAATGATTGGGGTTGGGCTGCCTTACTGAACCTGATACCACTGGGACCGTAATAAACAGAAAAAGGATGGATGGATGTGTTCTCTTCTAACGCCCTCCCCAACCTATTCTTGTTGTTAAAAA
The DNA here is from genome assembly GCA_029783665.1 of Naso thynnoides. Classification (NCBI taxonomy): domain Eukaryota; kingdom Metazoa; phylum Chordata; class Actinopteri; order Acanthuriformes; family Acanthuridae; genus Naso; species Naso thynnoides. Next base: position 3,696,833 of record JAQLOL010000016.1, on the reverse strand, counting down.
CACTGTCTTCTTAAATAGCTCTTGTGCAAAGGTGGCTGCCAGTTCTTTTGTATTTCGTGTCTTGTTTTGGTCTTTTTATTGTCTTTTTTTGTCCTGGGGACAAGGCATCTCCTCCTTCATGCCTCTAAGGGAAACACAGCCATTCTGCCCAAAATAGTTGCTTTGTCTCAGCCAGTTCAGTTGCATAACCCACCTTGACAACGGGGCACAAATAGCAAAGAAGTGGAACTAATACACATATCATAATGCCTCAATTTCAGGGAGGGAGCGCTCATAAGTTATTCAGATTCTCCCTCTCCCCTGTGTTTCCCCTCTGATCAAATCGAGCTCATGACTAACATAATCATAGCTTTTGAGTGACAAGAGAGGAATGGAAATAAAAAGAAAATGGAGGAGTGTCAGGATATTTCTGAAGAACCTCATCTGAAAGGGCAGTAATGAAAGAAGCACCTGGCAGCACAAAACCTCTATTAAAGAGGTTCATATTGTCACTGTGGTCAGAGGAGGATGCTAAGATTTTACAAGCCCATAAGGGAGAATGACTTGACAAAACCTTTCAGGTTTTTACGAGAAAATGCCTAAGAGGCACATAAAACCAACCGTTATTAAAGACCACTTAAGCGGCCTTCATAATGCTTAACAGCACTTGCTGATGGATAAAGACCTAACCTTGCTACATGCTGTTCATGAGGTTTACGGTTTATGAGTCAAAGGCTTTAAATACAGTGTGAGAAAGCATCTGTCTGTTTCTGCGCGTAACCCCTAAATTATGTTTAGATACGTTTTTCCAGATGGTGCGTCTCTGCGACCGGCGTTGTGTCATGATTAAACTTAAGGAGGACCCAAAATGCACGACACTAAGACAAAAATAATCCAACACGAGGCCAGCTTTAACTGAAGCTGATGCAAAAAACGGCAACAACTGAGGAAACAACAAAAGCAAAGGTAAAAGCTAAGAAAAACACAAAAACTGAACAAGCAAAGTTCGCAGGTGACAAGAGGAGCAGAGACAGGACCAGGGAAAGTTAACAGGGGGAACACTGACTTTAAATACACTAAGACTACTGGACAAACTACACACAGGTGAGTTAAACAAGACACAGGTGAAATACGAGGCAATCGACAAAAGTGGGTCAAACACAGGAAGTAAACACACACAAGAAGAACACATATCAAAATAAAACAGGAACTGAACTAACTCAGCTTCAACTAAAAAGCCTAAACTAACCCAAAGTCCTGGCAGATTGTGACACAGTGGAGCTGATATGTTTAAACTCTAGTCAGTGTTTGTGCTTCCACTGACTGCGGCTGCGTTGCGTCGCACCTCCGGTGATCCAGATCCCTCCGCAGCAGGTACACAAGGCTTCTATTTTTGCCGGACAATGGAGCACAACACAGCTCATCCAGCACAGAGCAGATCGGGCAGGACAGGAAATTAGATGCAGACACAACATTAAAACATTTCAGAATAAAACACTCTGTGTTGACAGACTAAATTTCACTTAACATCATAAATAAACTTTCATTATATGAGAAGTCAGGCTTGAAGTCGACAGTTCAGAGGTTTTCAGAGCTGCAGCTGCACTTGATTCTGTAATTATCGCAAAATCTTATAGTCTCGCGACTCCGGCTGTCCAGCACGAAATTTGGCCTTGGGCCAATTTTTTTTTTTTTTTTTTAAAGGAACTGAATAGCAGGTCAAAACATCACATCTTCATCATGTGAAACCTGTTTTTTTTTCTACCAAAAATCTTTTAATCTAAACTATCCAGTCTTGTACAAAAAAAGACTAATTTAGGAAATTTAAAAAAAAAAAAAAAGTAACTTGAATTTGCTACAGAATGTTGGTAGTGTCTTGTAACTGCTCCACTCTGTTAAAGTGTGTCAGTCAGAAACAAAAACCCCACATCTGTGTGCTGCGTTATCAGAGAGTTTACAGCAGTAGCTTGGTGATAATGTGGCTGTGCTCTTTAATCACCAACTAGTTACACACATTGTCTTTTCAGACATGAATGTGTGTGAGATGCGGAGAATAAAATGTCATAGAAAGCTCTAAACAAACCAGGTTTCCCCTTTACGTACTGTGTAGAGTGAAATTAACAGAAAACTGCTAGCTAGCAAGACAAAAATGTGATAGTCGAAAGCTATGAAGAGAGAAGTTTGCAGCGAGGGTGGAACAAATGAAGAGTAACGGAAAGAGAAGCAAGCGTTCATCCTACCTGATTTCACGAATGATGAGCTGATCTGTCAAAACTGCAACAAAGTTGTTGCTGTTTGCAAAGAGCACAACGTAAGACGGCACCACGAGACAGAGCGCGGCACCTTCAAATTGGCCTATCCACTGCAGACAGAGACACGAAAACACAAAGCTGACCCGGGTACGAGGCCTCACAGCTCAGGCGGTGGTGCGGTGACCCACAAACACAGCTATGCTTTTTTTTTGGTAGTTTTTTCAAACCAAACATACGTATGTCAGCTTTTTTGTCAGTTCAAGCAACAGAATCTCTTTAACTCTGTTCACAACATTTTCAGAATAAAAAACTTTTTGTCCGATTGTCGCCAGTTGCCCGCCACTGTCCCAGGGGCTAAACACAATCCTCTAGCCTTACATGATTTCAATACATTCCCCAAAATGTGACGGCTTTTCACAAAAAGTTAGACCACAAATAAGAAAGACCTCCTCTGTCCACGCTGGGCCTTTCTCTGCATCCTCTTAATGTCACTTATAGGGACAGAGAGGGAGAGGATCACTGCATTCACTCATTACGGTTACATAATCCCTCAGAGAAGTTTTGGCCTTTCCTAAGGCTCGCTGGGGCTTTAAACTCAGACAAGGGAACCCTGACATGGGAGGTGATTCAGCTCAGGGCCCTTGTCCTCCCAGGCACAGAAGCTGAATGTACAGTATTTGACTGCGCAGCCAGCCAAACCTATTCGGCTTGTCGCCGGTCGGGCTCTCCCTCTCTTTCTCATACTCTATCCATTTTATTTTGCCCTCTCCCCCCTCTCATAGCCTGGATTTTAATTGCTTTGAAGCTGCCTGCTCACCTTAGGGAGCTCAACAGGATGTTTTACAGAGCTTTGGGGAGGCTAACTATTAATAAATAATACCTCCCTTTCTGCGCTACAGCGAGATGGACAGGAGCATGGCAGAGAGGTAACAACAGCTCCTGCTAACGATACTCTGCTGCTGAAGGTTAAAGGGTTACTGCAACAAAAACGTAATGCTCGTGTTCATCTATTACCAGCTGCCGCCTTTGTAGTCAGTTCAGCAACGTTGTGCATAAGCCATGAAACACATAAAATAATTAACGCCAGCCTTATCAGGCACAATAAAGGGCTGTTCTTTGCATGCTGCACATCATAAAGCCGAATTGTTTTTAACCTTGTGCTGCAAGTGAACAGATTCTCTGCTGTAAGGAAAAAATTATAATCACATCAGCTTGATAAGACCCTCATCAAAACAGTTTGTCTAATTATCCTCCCAAATCATACTGGCATCACCTCCCGAGAAAAGGGAAAGAAACCTTCAGTCTATCATTTTATTTTAGGCCTGCTTTGTTCGTACTTACAGTGGCTCTCTTACTCTACAGAGCTTTGAGTTTTTGCTTTGTTGTCGCGCCGCAAGGCAAGACTTTACACCGAGGTTTTATAAGAGTGTTATATGGCTCTAAATCTTTCATAGCTGTATTGACCTTATAACAGAGCTAAATGTTGAGGAAACAATGGTCATTGCCCGTGTTAAAAGCCTGCACAGCCGTCCTTTAATCATCTTCCACCTCAAGGATAAGCCTCTCTCTAACTTTTAAAGGAAAAATCCACCTTAAAACTGTCAAAACGTCAACATAAAAGTTCTGCGTGTCTTGTTCCATCTTGGTTTATTTGCTTCACCGGTGGGAAAAAAGGATACTGTTGTTTCCAGTACATGAGTGTCAACACATTATAACAAGACAGACTGTTTTTGTTGGTTTTTTTTGAGTTTGGAGTCAAGTTAATTTGCATCTGAAGGTAAGGGTAAAATATTAGGTAAATAATAAAATATTATGGAGCAAAAAAGTGAATTAAAATTAATAGCTTGAATGTGTATATCATTTACTAATGACAAGGTAACCCCACAAAGCCAATTAGATGTTAATAAGGCTCTACCAAAGTGAACACATGGTGACTGATATTCTAATCTGGTAAAATAACCAGTATTTATCACATGAGATGTAATGATAGTGGTGGAACCATTACAGTAATACATCTGCTGTGTGTGTGTGTGTGTGCGTGTGTGTGTGTGAGAGAGAGAGAGAGAGAGAAAGATGGATGCATAATAGACAGACAGACAGACAGACAGATAGATTCTGCACTCATCATGCCTTCACTTAACAAGATCTAGCAGAAGAGAAAATGTAAAAATGTAAAACAACAAGAACGTGAATTCATAATTATGTTGCACTTTAGCATAAAACAAGCACAAATTTTCAAGAGCTGCAACCAGCAGCTAAAAATGTTTCTGTCGTCTTACGTGTCACAGACGCATCATAAATGAAAATTATTGTCTGTGCTGATCTGTAGACTGAGCGTCTATAGTCTATGACAAATGGTTGATGAGTTATGGAAGGGGGCGGGGCTACACTGTAGGAGCAGGACAAGCCATGACCAATGATATTGTGAGTGTGTGTGTGTGTGTGTGTGTGTGTGTGTTTCTAAAAAGCCGGTCATGTTACATGATTCCATTTTAGAAGTTCTCTGCCTTTGTGTTACAGGCCACTCCCACTGCCACGCCCCCTTTTTTGCCAGCTGGCCTGAAGAGTGAATCAGCTGTCCTTTGGCTCATGACCAACCTTTCCAGTAAATCCTGTGCAAGCCTGTGAATCCATTTGGAAGTAACGCACCTTTTTTCAAATAGGCCACTCCCATTGCCACGCCCCTTTAAGCCAATTGGCATGAACATTAACACGCACACTGGACCTCCATGTCAGATTTGAGCCTCCTAATGCGAAACTGTAGCCGCTAAAGAGTGGCAAATTTTTGTGATGGGACCGACCGACTGACAGAGGGACTATAGAGCTAAAAAAGACATATAGGTAAGAAATACTGTACTTGTATTTGTTAGTATGCAGCACAAGCAAGAAGCAAATTCACCTAATTTGACATAAATTAAGAAATAAATTTGAAGCAGCAGGTATTTTTATTTGAACTGACAGTAACCTTAAAAGACCAAAATGCAATGCAGCTCCAGAACGCTTCAAACTGTGATTGCAAACTTTCTGCATGTATTTTTCTGGTGTTTGTCAAATGATTTCTGGCATACAAGAAAAAAACCCTCTGATGCACCAATATGAGGTAAGTCGAAAAAAGAAGGAGCACAGAATAAATTTTTATGTGATATGCTGCTGCAAAATACCTGCTCTCACACAGAATCGCATCTGTTTGAAAAAGGATATTGTAAACTTTTCTCTGTCTGCCCTTTATAGTTTGTGTGAGTACATGGGATTAGCTTCTTTAATGAAGACTTATCTGTACCACAGAGTCCCACCTTGAATGCACAGACCTGGTCTCCTGCTCCAGTTCCAGTCCCCAGGCCAGGTGACTAATTAGATGCCGTAATGCATCATGATGGATGGGAGAGATATTGAAGTTTAAAAAGGAAGAGGGGCTGTGAGATTGATCTGGTCCTAAATGATAGAGGAATTGATCACGCCTGCACGTGGTAGAGGCAGAGAGGAGCGATAGCATTCCCTAATGAGGAAGAATAGCCATTAGTGACAGAGTTAACAGATATGTGGGCAATCTCTCACGCTGATTAAAAAGGCTTATGAGCGCCGTGACGAGTTTGTCCTCCACATTTAGCGGGAACACTGGGGAAGGGAAAGGACAGAGAGGATGGTGATGAAGCCAGTCGCCACATTTAGATACAGATTTTACAACCCGACCTGTGGGACATGCAAACTGTCAAAGATAAAACAGCAACTGTATTAGCACATTTGGGGTCTGTCACAATTATTTCTTCCTCTATTAGCTCTGATAAAGTGTCAAAAATCCAACATTCAGCTGCTGCAACAACCCACAGTAGTAAAGCAAATGACTATACTGTAATAACACAGGAGCTAGTGTAATGCTGCTGCTTAAAAACATCCTTAACTCTCAGGTTTAAGAAGCTGCATTAGCTTCACGTTGCCCTCTTCTCCCCGGAGGCAACAAGCATAACAGTTTTTCTTCTTCTGCCCTTTTAAAGTTTTTCGATGCACAGCAGCAGCAGCTTTACGGCCAAACCTTGCTTGTTTATTGCTTCGCTGTGTTTTCAAAACATTTGAGCAGCGCCGACGGATGACGCAAGTCGGAGACACGTCTCGGCTCGCATCTGATTTGTTTTCTGTTTACACTGTAGTGTTGTGATGCGTCTGGCGTTCGTTGCACCACGTGACATGCCTTAAAATTGTGTTTTGTACAGTTTTACCCAGATTATGAAGACTTTATTAAACCCATCTCACACAGTGAGACACAAAATGAATTTATTATGAGCCTTAAGACAAGTTTTCACTCTTTAAAGGCTTACATGAAGACATTAATCCATATAACTGTAAGTGATCACAGTGTTATAGGGCTTGGTGGTATAGAAATCCATTTATTTTAATGGTTTTGCCTCAGAGGCTCAACTTAAACACATTGATTCACCTTTTTAAATCAAAGATGTTGATAGTAGGGCCTAACCAATATGAGATTTTTGGAGCAGATAGAGATATTGATATTAGTGGGCGAGAAAATTCCAATATCCGATATGTTGGCCAATATTATGCAAAAATATGTATAATATCGGCTGAATTGGGTCTTGTTTTTTTGGAGACAAAATATCCTAAATTTTAACAAACTTTATTCTACATCAGTGCAGGGAACAGTACACTTAACAGACATGAAATAACAGACTGCCCTCTGCTGGACATGCCAGAGAATAACACAGTTTTAAATGACTACTTCAAGCATTTTTCCAACCTCAAATTAATGTAGATCAGAGAACATATTTACTACTACCGATATATCTGCTATAGATCTACTCAGCAAACCTATATATCAGTCGAGCCCTAGTTGATTGTGCCATGCCTATTTATATCTATCATGTAGTAACATATATTGTTATCGTATATACAATCAAATACTAGGCCTGTTTATACACTCCAATCTTATACAGCCTTGCTCTGCTGAATGAAGAGTCTTGTCAATGAAGGTTTCTTCTTTTCAAGTACTCACTATATCAACAAGGTTCTTCCACCTTCTTGTACACAAGGACATGTGAAAGTATTACAGTGTGCTACCTTTGGGATGACAAACCACAAATGCTGTTTTAGTATCTCCTGGTACTAAAGTGACGCTCGAGTGGGAAAAAAAAAGTAGCATCTACACATTTGAAACTTTACATCTTCTGTATGTCTCTGTGTTGCACCATTTACAAATGTTATTTGTCCTGTGTTCCACAAACCACACAATCACATTCCCTTATCTAACCTTCCTTTGTTGTGAGCTGAATCTTGTCTGACAACCCACTCGAGCCACATACTTCTCTGGGCTCAATAATGTGTGAAAGGGTTGTTGCCATGGGACACAGTTTTCACACACACACACACACACACACACACTGATCCCTGTGATCCCTGTGCCCTTTCTCTCTAATGTCACCATGCCGTGGTGACAAGTTGCAGTGTACCGCTTCTTTAATGAACACGCACTTCTTCACATTGTTAAACTTAATGCGTTGGTGGAGCTAATTTGTCTTCCATCTTCTGTTACCCCGCCCGTCTTTTTCTCTGTTTACTGATCAGGTTTACAGCTTTAATGTGCTCAAACTGTTGCAGACTGTGGACACTGTTCATTACACCGTCTTATTTTGTGCAGGAGGTTGTTTAAATTTACGCCTTTCATTGTTCACTCTAAGCTTCCCATGTTAATGAGATTGATGTACCAGATACGGCCACACACACACACACACACACACACACACACACACACACACAAACACGGGAAATCAATGGACCGTTGTTAGCATTTATATAGCTTTTGCTAATATATCGCTAGCTAAGAGGCAGCCTGCAAGCAACGGACACCAAATAAAAAACACAAGAGAGGTTGTTAGCGGTAGCAGGTGATAGCTATGAACCGACTCGGCAATGTCGTCCACTTAACGAAGCCCATTAAACACCACTCCAGACTAAATGGCTGGTGTTTAAACACAGATTCATGGCTTTCATAAATGTTTGTGCCACTTTCAACCAATCAAAAGGGTAATTTTACAACGTATGCACTGTTTATCGATGAGCAAATACTTTCTGGGACAAATATCGGGCCTTACTTGATGGAGAGTAAGACGATATGTTGAGTCCTGATTTATCATGTTGGATATTTCATTTGCCGATGTGAATCCTGCCTAATAGGCTGAGAAAAGTAGTTATGGATTTGGCGTTATGGGCCAAAATTAGATCACAGGTAGATGTATGTTCCTGAGTCCTGTTCTCTCTCTCCCTGTTCTGTCTGTGGCATTTCCCTTTCTTCTCCACCTCTCTGTGAAACTGTGAGATCTTAATGCTCTGTCGGAAATCTGGATCAAGCGAGAGAGAGGAAGAAAGAATGCAAAAAAAAGAAAGAAAAAGAGAGGGAGAGAGGAGACCGAGCATAAAAGTGAAACATAATCCGTGAGTATTGGTGCTAATCTTTTGATTTGGGCAAATTCCCTTCTGCAGCTGAATCAAAAGGTCTATTTGCATTTTTTTTTTAGCAGATGAGGTTTTAATTTTCACAGTTCTGTGGATTACTTCAATTCAAAGCTCCCTGTCAGGAATGGAAAGATCTTTATCTTCATATCTTCACTCCCCCTTCCTCTCTCTCCTCATTTCGCCTCCTCTTGTTTCATCTCGTGTTGTTGTGTGTACCGGTGGATGACAAGAATTGGCGAAATAAATGCACAGGGGTCGATCTCTTTTGTCTTATGTGAGGTCCTCTCACACTTAATTATATTTGGCTAGATTAGTTTCCTGAATCATTGGATATGCAAATCTTACACTGCTTTTTCTCCACGGGGAAAAGGAGAGAAAGAAGGAAGACAAGGAAGATTTCGTCCATCCTTTCTAGGAAGACGGCCAGACAGGAAAGGGGTCAGCCCTCCGATAATTGAAGCCTCGGTTTTGCTTTTTTTTAGCGTTCTTCGCACGAGGACGCTTATCAAACAGGCGTCGGTTTTGGCATGATGCTACAACACGACAAACATTATTCCCAGGAGGATTGTCACACTTTTTAACAGCATCTTCGTCTTACAGGACAGGAAGAGTCCCATGTTGCTCAGGACTGAGGGACAGGTGGAGACTGGAGAGGCGGCGGCAGCCGAAAAGCAATTAACATTCACAAATAGCGTCAGGGAAGCTCTCCGCTGAGGTTACACAGGCGCTGAATGTCACCTACTGCCTGGGCCCAGTTCCTTCATTAAACCCTTCCATAAGGGCAGACACACTTAAATACATATTTGCATACAAATGCAGTGATTAACCCTCTAAGTGCATTAGCTTTGGCCGCTTCTCGGAGCCTCGGTGCTAATATCTCAACCGCCGTTTGTCTATGTGTGCTTGAAATGAGGTGGAATAATGATCCTTTATTGACTTTGTTGAATTGACTGCCATTGGTCTCCTCTGGCTGTTTTGTTTATGGATTTCTGAGATACGTCATTCCTTTTCTTGGCCAATAAATCACGGTGATGCTTCAGTTTGGATTTGACATTAGGACAATGTGCTCTGTGTGATTTAAGGACTAGATTTCCATCATGTCCAATAAAGCACTAAGGCAGTGAAGCAAAAAAGTGAAATGATCCCTGCTGGGGAAATTGTTTCATTACATATTAAATACTAAAAGGATACAGTATGTACAATAGATATATAAAGAAATGAATAGAGATTTGGGGTTCATGCTTTATCATGAAGAGTGAAAGAGCAGCAGAAAAACATCCTCAAAAATTTAAAGAAAGTGTGTATCGAAAGCATTCCTTACTGCTTTGTAAGCTTTGTTCTATTTACAGCAGATGAACACTGACATGAAAGGGAAGCCAGTGAATAGGCCAAGGGGCTGATATGTTCCGATACTGCCGCTAAGGTTAGCGTGTAGATAGGAGAGCGAGCCTTGGTGTAGAAAGGCAAAGAACAAGAACAAACACAGAGGAGGAGGACAGAATAAAAGAGTTCAGTGGTGAGAGTCTCATCCATTTTTTTCACACTTTAAAGGTGCGCGTCATAACCTCAGAGGCTCACCTCGAGGCTATACGACAGAATACTCCCTGTGGAGTCAACAATAACAACAACAACAAGAGGAGAAAACATTGCAGAACCAAGAGAGCCTAGTCATTACTGACTTCCTTTTCCATCTGACTTCTCTCCACTACTCTTCCACCTACGCTCACACTACACTACACACTAGCTTAGATGATGTTGCATAAAGATGGGGAAAAATAAAGTCTTAGGAATTGTATCTGATGCCCAAGTATATCAAAATACATTGTTTACAAAACATAAAATAGATTTGGATTGCTTTGATGTAGAGACTTAGGCCACGTTTAGTCCTATTAAAAACAGACAGGTCATTCCTCTGCATCTTCAATATGTATAAATATGTATATATATAAAATATAACAACCAAAGCGCTGTAGTATGCATGCCAGGCCAGTAGTTGGCAGTGCAAGTTTGTGGTGCCAAAGTTGTCAACTTCCTGTTACTGCTCAGCCCTAAGCAGCCACAAATTAAAGAAATTCAGCTGTAGATTAGCTTCTAAAATTATTCTATCAAATTATCAAATTAGCCTCAATGAACTGTCGTCATATCTGCCTTGCGTCGGTGCGCTGCGGTGTGTTTAATCAGAGTTTGGTAGTGGCTAGAGCAGAATGCACTGACTTGCGCTAGCGCTGGCATTAGCATCGCCACCGTGTTTACAGGCACTTCGCTTGCCGAAGTAGTAGGGGATTGGTTCATGTTGTTGGGCGCTGCTCACAGTAGTGCTGCAACAAACCTACAATTTGATGGAGAAGAATCATTAAACTCAGAGTCAGAAGCACTAACACAGCTAGATAATCCGCCATTGTTGTTGTTGTCCTCCTACTCGCGCACAACTGAAAAGGTCATGCACCTTGGAGGAGGTGGGCCATGATGTCACAGCGTTCACAGGCGCTGCCAGTTAACACAGCTGGAAAGAAGGTTACGATTTCAAGATTCCACTCTGGAACTTGATTTCAAACGATTGTAGATATGGGGACTGCATGTTTTTGTCATGTAAAAGGAAGGCCGCAACAAAAGTGTTTTGTCTGATGTGAAAACTTGCGCTGTGTACACTAGGTCTCACTTTTATCTTTAGCCAAAAGCTAACAGCTGCACTGTTCCAATGAGTGCTTTGGTGAGATCGCATCCCTTTCACAGGCCTTGTTATGTCTCCTGGAGCTCCAGTGTCTTCATGAAGTCTTCGTGATAGTAATCTATTATGATAAATCCAAAAGTGAAGGTCTTCTAAAAATTATTGTATCCATTTCCTGTGTCAAAAACAGCTAGCACAGTTGTCTGTGGGCCATTTTTCCCGTGATGCATTGCGTCAACTATTTCTGCTGTCCTCCTGACAAAAATCTAATTAAAAAACTTTCTGTATTACCTATGCCCATTTGGGTTTTAATCTGAATTGTGCGCATGGGAAATCATATGGATTTATAGTCACTTTTTCATTTTTACACATATTATTTGACCCATTGACTTAGGATATGACCAGAAATGACGTCAGGAGAAGAGCAGCCAGTCTAAGGGATGAACTGGAGCATTTCTGCCAAAAAGTGTGTGGAGAAAAAAAAAAAAAAAAAAAAAAAAAAAAAAAAATAAATATATATATA
>JAQLOL010000016.1:3628724-3640130 GCA_029783665.1 Naso thynnoides | reverse complement strand
GATTTTTTACAGAAGTCATTTTCCATTGTAATTTTCTACAGTAAATTGATTTTTACCGTACTATATACAGTACTCTATGGCAAAAATTATTTACAATATTTAACTGTGTATAAAACAATAAATTACTGTGGATTTCACAGCTATTTTTTACAGTGTGGCCTGAATGATCAGGCAAAAATTTGTTGGAGCATCCCCCTGCTGCAAGCCATGCAGCCAGGGAGAGGCTCATCTATTCAAACATATACCTTGGTGACTTTTGGCAGAAACTCCACAGTCACAGTCAGAGCTAGGAAAAGTGAAAAAGACAAAGAGTGAGTGAAAGAGATGTAAAGAAGAGAAAGGGAACAGTGACAAAGCCTCTTATGGGCGAACAAGTGAAGACAGAAATCTGCGGCTCAATTAGTGAGAACTGGCATGCCCTAACAGGTAGGAATGAACCACAACAGGAAAGAGATTTGAAGCACCATACCTGACCATCAATCTTGATCACTCACTATGCTTGTTAAGCCATCAGCCACACACAGAGTGGCTAACCAGCATCCCACAGCTCCACTTCTAACATGACGGTGTCCTGAAAAGCATCAGACTGGTAGGGGCGCAGAGTGACAAGGTTCTCACACATGGGAACAAGAAGTGGAAGCGTATGAAATTTAACTGAGGTGCAATAATCACACTTGTAAATGTGCAGACACTAGTACATGTCAATATAATTTAATTATGAAGTTTACAACATCAAAAGTATTTCTTTAAGGCCGCTTGCTGAGCTGTATTTTTTCAATTGTTGTCATTTTGTTCGTGCACACTTAGTGCAGTGTTGTACTTTAAATCTGAATTTTCTTCATATATTCAATACTGATAATATTGACTGTGTTAATCAGAGGTGGAAAGTAACTAATTACATTTACTTGTGTTACTGTAATGAGTAGTTTTTTGTGTTCCTGCACCTTTTTAAGTAGCTTTTAAAATATGTAATTTTACTTAAGTAGGTTTTGTTTGAAGTATTGTACTTCACTACATTTTAAATTACATCAGTTACTGAGTAAAAAAAAAAGCTGAAACAATAAGTTTCTCCAAGTTTTCTATGATCTGGTGCTGTGCCTGCATGCTAGTAACTGTCCATCTGATTGGTTCTGGCTGACTGACTACAGCGCCAGAAGGTGAACAACATTCGGTCACACACACCCAGACAGCAAGGGGCATTTTTGCGCAGACACAGAACGGGATGAAGATAAAGAGATGATATTACAACTCAACGCAACCCCCAAAAGGTAACAGAGTGACTTTTACTCTGAGTACATTTTAAATTAGCTACTTTTTACTTTTACTTGAGTACTTTTTTACACCAGTAATTTTACTTCTACTTAAGTAAAATTTGGTCAAGGTAACAGTACTTCTGCTTAAGTAGATTTTTTGTACTCTTTTTACCTCTGATGTTAATACCTTACCCATAAATGTAGACCAGGATTGGATTGGAATATTAATTCAAAACCTTTAATATGTCTATATCAGTAGATACGCACTGATATCATGCACAATATTAGCGCACTAATCACTCCCTAAGTATATTTTTGTACCACATCGACTCCGTTTTGACCCCATGGCTGTTATAATATCATTAATTCTATCAAGTTATACTTTCACCTTGGACTTAAGGTTTCAAAATTGTTGTTTTTCACCATGTTGTTATTCCTGGTTTGAACCATTTTGTCATTTTCAGCATATGGATGTATTAAAAGCACTTTTCCTGGTTTCTGCTCCTCCCATATTACGGCCCTCTACAGGTCAGTGGAATACAAAACAAAATGGTGTGATGGTGTGTTGGTAGGGTTGGTAGTGCAGTGTACATGTGAATATTAGAAAATTAGCGTGTGTGTGTGTACTGGTTTTTAGGGTTAGGGTAATGTTTTGGGTTAGGCCATACAAATGAATGGAAGTCAGTGTAAAGTCCTAACAAGAATATCTGCGCAAATGTGTGTGTGTGTGTGTGTCAGAGCAGCCACATTAAACACACTCAAATCCCTGTTGGAAAAAAAAAAGGCCAAATTTAAAGACATAAAAACCTAAAAAACTGCATGTTTTTATCCCATGGCCAAGGTAACATAAAAGTGTGACAGTGATGATATTAGGCATTAATTCCAAAGTTGAGCCTTTAAAAGTTTAAGTTTTTACCAACTGAGTCTTTCATTTTGACCTGCTTTCCCTGAAGATCAAATATGCCCCTTGCAGAAAACTGGGAAATCTTGTGCATTTTTATCATCGTCAATCATTTTTCAAAACTGGCATCTAAATTATTTAAATTTTGAAAATGAATAAATATTTGGCAGTTATGAAGAGGTCTGAAGCTGGTTTAAAATTTTTAAAAAAGAAAATATATATATATATTTTTACAGCACTTTTAGGACCTTTTACATTGTTGTACTCTTAGGTCTTCTTTAGTGCAGTAAAAGTTCAGGGTAAATGACGGTAAAGGCAAAGTCAAACATCAAAATGCATAATCTCATTGAATGTGACATGCTGGGCTAAATATTCAGTTTAGAAAAGAGGATTTTCCCAATATGCTACAACCTTACTGATTCTCACAGCAACATTAGCCTATTCCTCACTTCGATGACAGATTGTCCTGGATTAAGTCACTGCTTATTTTGGATTTCCTTATACTTTTGTATCATGCAGACCTCCAAGCATCTTATCAAACCTACATAAATTTTTAGGTTTTGGTCATAGCAAATATGTATTTTTTATGCCTCCATTGGCATCATTAGGGAGTGACTACCTGGGCTGTAGTAAGGATTGCCCCCCCCCCAGGACCCAGGCAGCCTCAGGCCAGAAGGGAAAATAAGTGTAAGAGAGTGAAGGGGAAAGGACAGAAGACAATCTCTGGAGTGAAAAAGAACAGAGAGATAACAGAGAGCAGAGGAACCAGGGGATCAGATTTAAACGAATAAGAAATGCATTTAATATTGTAGCATGTGCCGGGGTCATGGATTCAAAGGAGACGTGACCGGTGTGACGTTAAACAGCATCAGCATCACCTTCCTCTGCTGAGATCAATGCCCAACTGTTAAATAAATGATCAAACTGCATAAAATGCTGATAATAATAATGGAATACAGTCATAAAAATCCATCTGGTGGCCAATGGGGCTACTTTTGTTGATTTCCTTTAAGCCCACTGTCGTGCGTGAGGTTATGCGTACAAAAATCTCTTTGCTGAATGTGAATGAACAGCTGGCAGTTTTCACTGTGTACGCATGTGCGTTTTATGATTCAAAAATAAAAGACGGTGAGTTTTTTCACAGATCAGCAGGCTGCTGCCCACCGGACCTTTATTCCCCCCTCTTCCCAGCAATCCAGCGCTACATCGAGTGAAACTTAAGTCTGTCTGCTCATTTCTTTATTTCTATAACACAACTGAGTTCAACTCAAGTTTGAGAGAAAGGTTCACACAAGGAGAAAAATACGTTTTTTGTTTTTCCTAAACATTTATGCTTTCATGTACCCTGAAAACGGTCACAACCCCACCACAATCAGTTAAACAGGTGATTACATTGCATAAAAAAGGTAGAACAACTCTGACAATAATGAAAAAAAGTTATTAATGTCCATTCTGTCCTAATTTTGTTGAATTCCTTCTAGTTTATTTCCCCTCTGTTATGATAAATGCCCCTGACCCATCGTACCCACTCTCCCTGTTACACAAGCGTCGCTTGTCCTGGGCTCCAAAAATCTTACACGGCTCTGATACTACCTCCAAAGGCAGGTTATTGGCAGTGCAACTCGGACGCCTTACTCCGTGTCTGTGCTTTTTATACAGATCAGCAAGGTGTGTTAGAGGTGCATTAAACCCGGGCTAAACAGGCTGTGTAAAAGGGGCTAATGTTACCCGTTACGGAGTCATTGGGTATGAATGCTGCAAGCTCCACAACCAACTGTTATTGTACGTTCTTTATTATTCAGTTTATTATTATTCCGCTGCATTTTTTTTATGCTTAACTACTTCAACATACTTCAGTGTATTCAAACTGTTCAAAATTTAAAATATCCAGAAAATTCACGAGATTGGAGCTACTATTCAGAATTTTGAGAAAATTCCCCATTCAAAGTAAATGGAAAAAGGTTCAAAATTTCATAATTTTTAAAAGGTTACTGCTCATTCTTACTTTCAGAGAGAAACTTCATTCAAACATCAAAATATTCCAAATTCCTTCTAAGTTTCAACATCCATTCAGCTTTCAAATATAATTTAAAATTTCCAAAATATTCAACTTTATTCGCACTGTCGTTATAATGGATTCAAATGGGAAATCTATTCAACCTCACACAAATTACACTTCTTCCAGTTAGTTCCAGCTGATCGGTTCAAACGTTTTAGCAATTCATGCCAGCGTAAGTGTTTCAAAAATATTCATCTTCCTCAGGCGGCATTCCACAAATGCTTTTTCAGCATCAGCATTCACACCTGTAATTTCCTCAGAAATGACATTCCCTGGTTAGTATTAATAATCTTTACAAATATTGAAATGGTTACCGTTGTGGTAAGACCTTTTTGCACACATGAGTTAAGTTCCTCATGTTTAGTAGAGTTCTGTCTGTGTTCTTGAAATGGAGTACACAGCTAGAGGCTAAAAACAATTTCACTTCAGCTTGAAGTGTAGCTCTTGGGAACAACTACTATAACCACATTCTGACATGGCCTAATGTTCTAGAGACTTGCTCCTTTTTTGTATAATCTAACCCTTAAAGCTTTGATTTAGATTATGTATCTTAATTGCTAAGGTCTGAGGATTTGTTAAAGCATTAAAAAGGCATGAAACAATTCAAAGAAATGATGGGCAAAAATAGGAAAGATCCAAGTTCCAGTAAACCAGAATTTTTCTTAAAGTTGTGCTCAATTTGTTGCAACAATCATCTCATAGCTGACAGAAACTTTTATATCAGATAACTTTGTATTTTCCATAAAAGGTGTTTCTAAAATAAGCGTACCATTCTAAAGATATTTGTACATGTGCTGGAAGTCTTTCATCTGCCTTCTTATTTCTATTTACACAGGAGTTAGATGCCCAGCGACCACGAGCTGAACCTCCTTAGCCGGCCTTTCTCTCCTGATTAGGATCACAGCAGAAGGAGGAGGGAGGGAAGAGTAGACCAGGAATGAGGAGGCGGGGGTGGAGAAGAGAGGAGAGGGCATCAGGGGAGCTCTCTAGGAACACACACCAGTTGACTCTGCTGCACCCTTCACAGTGGGAGCTGTCAATCCAATTATGTTGACAGTCTGGGCAACGCACACACACACGTGCACACACACACACACACAGCATGCTCGCCACCACATGGGTTGCTCATCCACATATAGTACACTCATGAACCCCCTCAAACGTTGCAGACATTTATAGGCACACACACTCCACACAGACACACACCTACGAAGACAGCTCCAGCTGAGTCCCTGACTATCGCCACATCCCCTGCTTGGTGAGAGTATCACAGCAACAACATGTGCAGCAGGGGGTGTGAAAGTCTCTCCAGCTAATCAAGGCATGTAAGCACCGGGATCTCCACACATAGCCAGACACTTCAAAGCACTGCTGTTGTGTGTTGCTTTCCTGCCTGTAGTAAATACCTCTTCAAATGCTCGAACAAACTCTTTGAACATCCCTCCTGCACGTTCTTTCTTTTCTCTCTCTTCCTCTTCATCTCTTCTCTCTGTCTTGACAATCCACCTCTTGAATTACAATTTGTTTACCATGAATTTAACCCTTTTCACTCCTGTGAGTGCAGCTCTGGTAGACTTTTGGAGGGGTGACCTGATGTTAGAAAAAAATGCTGCAAAAGTGCCCTCTTGGATGCCTCTATGGTAGATAAAAGTAGATAAAACAAGATGAAGCACCTTCTAGGGTACCCTTCCAGTGGACAAAAGATAGTTAAGTGCCCTCTAGGGTTCCTCTCCATTGGACAAAATGTTATCAAGTTCCCTTTGCAGGTGCCCTCACACTGGACAAAACGTGGTAAAGTGCCCTCTAGGGTGCCCTTTCAGTGGACGAAACGTGGAAAGGTGCCCTCTAGGGTTCTTTTCTATTGGTCAAAATGTAGTAAGGGTCTTTGTCACCAGGTCCCTGAGGCTTTGGACTGAGCTCCTTGAGGAAATTGGACTTTGCGAGTCAGTGTCCTCTTTTAAATTACACCTCAAGACTTACTTTTATCAAAAAGCATTTCCTGACATTGTACGAGCTGATCTTATTGATGATACTTGTAAATTATGTTTTTTACTTTGTAAATTTCTCTTACTTTTGTTTTTGTGTTTTACTGAGCCCTTGTTCATTCTATCTTGTACAGCACTTTGGAACTTTGTTTTGAAAAGTGCTATATAAATAAAGTTGTTATTATTATTATAAAGTGCCAGCGGGGTAAAGTGCCCTCTAGGTTGCCTTTCCCTTGGACAAAACCTGGTAGTGTGCCCTCTAGGGTGCCCTTCCATTGGACAAAACATGAAAAAGTGCCCTTTAGGGTGCCCTTCCAGTGGACAAAAGGGGAAAGGTTCCCTTTGGGGGTGCCCCTCCATTGAGATGAAATGCGGTGAAAAGCCAATGTGGTAAAGTGCCCTCTAGGGTGCCCTTCCAGTGGACAGAAGGCAACTAAGTCCCCTCTGGGGTGCCTTTCCACTGGACGAAACCTGGTAAAGTGCCCTCTAGGGTGGCCTTCCAGTGAACAAAACATGGTAAAGTGCCCTTTCAATGGACAAAAAGTGGGTAAGTGCCCTCTAGGGTTCCTTTCCATTGGACAAAAATGTTGTAAAGCGCCCTCTGGAGTGCTTTCCATTAGACAAAGCGTAGTAAAGTGCCCTCTAGGGTGCCCCTCCAGTGGACAGAAAGTGGGAAAGTGCCCTCTAGGATGTACTTCCAGTGGACAAAATGTGCCTAAAAACTTTCATCATGCTGGTGCCCGACCACATACAACAAGTGCCCTTTTTACTATTTTCACCACTACCCATCAAACATCTTGAGACCGCCATTGGAGTGCAGGATTATCTCTGTGTGCGTGCTGCACTGCATGACTGCTGTAATCATGTCCTGGAGAAAACATTGTGATGTCTGTTTTCTAACACTCTACGTGAAACACGGCACGTTGCTTGCTGTGTCATAAACAGGGGGAACACACATGAGTAATCTCATTCAATCTAAAAGGGCTTATAGCGATGAAAATGAATGCAGCGCAGAAAATGAATCTTTCCACATGCAGTTCATGGGTGGCCATAGCAGAAACTCACCAGTCTTCTTCTATTAAACTACACATATCTCCACCTGCACTGCATGTCTTCTGCAGACAAAAGTTGTAAAATAAAGTTTTTCTCCCCCACATTTACACTGTTCATATGACCCGTGCTAGAAAAATCTTGCAGTTTAGAACTGGGCTTAATGACCCACCTGTAGCCTGTAGCCTATCAATTATGCAACCCATGAATTGGGAGTCACGATTCAGGTGTCTGATCCAGCCAGCCCTCCCTAATCTGAAACCTGCTACTCTCTCTCTCCCTCTCATCCTCCACCCACCTATTTGTCTCAGCTTAGCTCTCTTTCCTGTGGTGTCCGCCGAGCTGAGGACGACATGCAGAGAAGACAGGCCTGTCAAAGAGCGGCGACGCAGAGGGAGAGGAGGGGGAAGCAGGGAGGCCAGCGAGGATCAAGCCTGTAGAGTTCAGAAACATGAAATGATGAATATGTATTTAACAGCAGCAGAGGACGACAATACCCCTCTCTGGTGAAGCGCTGCCATTTCAGGAAATTTTTACTTTAAGCTGCACAAGGCATGCTACACTCTTAAGCCACGTAGTGTGATGTGATTTCGGTAAGCTGCATAGCATCTTCTTGTTGAACAACTCAGATCAGACTGTGATCTCTTAATACTACAAGGTGGTAAAGAAAAAAGCATTTCCAGAATTTATGCAAGGCAATCATGTCTGTTACTAACTGCAATAAAAACTCAGCAAGGTTGTTAAAATGTCAAACAAAACCGTTCAATAAATGCCCATTAACCCAGTGTTCCCCAATCTTTTTTTGTGGGGACCCATTATTTTTAAACGACAACCCTTCGTGACCCAGTTCTGCCCAGCCTTGTAATCTTGAAAGGAGCGCATTTGTACACAAATCAGGTGACTCTGAGAAAAGTTTAAATATGACAATAAAGTGGTAATTTTACAAGAAAAAGGTCAAATATGAGAATTACGTAACAATTTCATGAGAGAAAGTTCAAAATATTATGAGAATAAAGTTGTAATCATGACAAATAAGTAACAATTTTATGAGGAACAAGTTGACTGTAACGAAAATTAAGTTGTAATTTTTTTAAAAAAAAATTGAATTATTAGGAGAAAAAAAGTTGTGATTTTATGAGAAAAAGTTGATTTAATGGAAAAAAGATCAAAATATTATGAGGATAAAATTGTGATTTTATGACAAAAAGTGATAACTTTATGAGAAAAAAGTGGTGATTTTATGAGAAGGAAATCAAATTTGATGATAATAAAGCTGTGATTTTATGAGAAAAAAAGTTGAGACATGAGAAAAAGTTAACATTTTGGAGAAACATCGTGATTTTATCAGAAAAAATGTAGTGATCTTATGAGGGGGGATAAAAGCTGAAATATCATGAGAGAAAAAATATGACTTTATGAGGAAAAGTAGATATGAGAAAAAAAGTTGAAATATTTTGAGAATAAAATTGAAATTTTAACAAGAAAAAAGTTGAACCTCTGGATTTTACCATCAGCCTGCCCTCATGTGGCTCAGAGGTGAACTGCAGATACAACTACAGACTACAAGACCAAGAAGGAAAAATTTATTTGGCGACCCAAATAAAACCTCCCACGACCCACATGTGGGTCCCAACCCAGTCTTTGGGAATGACTGCATTATCCCAATAATATTTGAGTCATATTAACTAAACTATGCAGAGGTACAGTGCTTTTATTCTCACTTTTTTTTATCTTACACTCCTTTGACTAAAAACAATTATTTTTCATAAACAAAATGATTGGTTAGCGGCCTACCGAATTACGAGTAATTGCGAAGCTTATAGGAAATGTAACAAAGCAAAAATACCCATTTTCTTTGGAAAATGTAAACAAAGAGTGAAAGTCTACAAAAATAGAAACATTAAAGTACAGATATCAAAACAAACAAACAAGCAAACAAAAGTACAGTAACAAAATGTTTCCACTTTGTTACTGTACAACACTGGTTTCAATGGATTGGATCAGACAAAGTCTATAGAGAAATAAGCAGGGGTCAGCAGCAGGACAAACAAAAGTAAAGTTGTGTGGAAAAATTAGAAAAAGTTGCATTACCGCTCTGTTGACTTGTGTGTTGTGGTTATTACAGGAATAAGAAATCTTTAATGCTTCTCTTAATTGGTGTTTCGACCTGGTTCAGGTCTCTCACCCTCTGTGCCTCTAATAAAACAGTGCTGCAGATTTTCCATCCTGTTGCCTCCGAGTTAAATCTCAGATGCAGTTTTCTCCACTGCAGTGGTCAGTCTGCAGTGGTCAGTCAGGTGTAGCTCGCATCTGTACAACTGAACAGAAAAGCTTTGTACGTACATCTCTCCTTAGTAAATAAGGACAAATGCAATATTAATTATCTAAAAGATTAAGCTGCAATTGCTTAGTATGACTTGTTTCTTTTTCCTATTAAATGCTTGAAAGTGCTGAAACTTGACAGATGGGTTTGTCCTCCAGAATAAAATCTGATTTCACAATATTCCCCCATTTATTTAGGAGGGGTTTTTAATTTTTTTTTTTTAAAAAAGGGAGAATACTTTAATAGTCCCTTTCAAGGCCCTTCAAGTCATCAGTAAATATTTAGTTGCATGTCAACAGTGTGTCAGTTAATATTCAACAACTCTACAACACGAATTCAACTAAGTGCCGTTGACTATAAGGTGTATTTAAAGTGGTCTACAGATCTGAGAAGGGTCCAGCTGAAGAATCAGACAACATGTTACCACAAACCACTTCACTTCAGTACAGACACGCCCCCCGATGTCTTCCCCAAGTAGTTTTGGTACCTAAACGCAACCATTTTATTTAAAAGCATAGTTTATATCCGTTTCATGTATAAATACTGGATACATGTGTTCTGTTAATGGTCAAAGACTTTCTACTGCTCTCAGTTGTTTACTCGGTTAATCATAGCACACGTCTACAAATACTTTATGACACTCTTAATAGTCTGATGATAGTCAAGTATAGATTACAATTATGCTACCATATGTTGATATCACACTGTTGACTTTCAACTGAAAATAGTTGATAGTCCACTTAGAGGATGTTGACTCAATGTACAGAAGGATAATTGAATGTTGGTTAATAACCAGTTGCAACAAAACATATTGACAGTCAACAGACACTTTTGGTAAATATTAACTGACACACTGTTGACATGCAGCTGAATATCTACTGATAACTTGTAGAGTGTCAACAGAGGGACTATCAAAATAAAGTGTAATCAAAAATTGTGTTAAATAGAAATTTAAACAGCAGTGTTCTAGGTATGTTCTG
The DNA here is from genome assembly GCA_029783665.1 of Naso thynnoides. Lineage (NCBI taxonomy): Eukaryota > Metazoa > Chordata > Actinopteri > Acanthuriformes > Acanthuridae > Naso > Naso thynnoides. Next base: position 3,629,579 of record JAQLOL010000016.1, on the reverse strand, counting down.
TGTACTTTTGTATCTTTTTTTTCTTCCAAAAAATTTCCTTTGGGATTGATTACGTTCGACTTTATCTTAGGTTTAAACTTTGTTTCTGCCAAACAAAATTTTATTCGTTTGATTATGAAAACTATAAATAGTAGTAATGTTTGGTCTGCAAAAATAACTCAGATGTATTTTTAAAAAATAAAATAAATAATAATAATAATGATAATAATAATAATAATAAAAATTATAATAATAAAAAACAAAGCTGCAAGTGGCAATTATGGGGTCCAAGCAGAATGTAGCAGCAAAAGGCATTTTGGTAGGTCTTGGCTTCATACATATGCCTATCTAATTTTGTTGCCGTAGGCCAAAATGGATGTTTTTTTAAACATGGAAAAAGCATGCACCTGAGGCTGACTGGTGTGAATTTTGGTTTCAGAGAAAGTTAGAGTAACTTCCTGTGGCTGTAGCAACACAAACTTGCATGGTCTGTTGTACATGTTGAACAAATATAAAACCGATTTTCAGAGTTTAATCATTTTGTACGAGCCCTGGGAATAGCTAAGATGGAATGTTTTAACCAAAATGGCCGACTTCCTGTTGGGTTAAGGCCAAGGCACCAAGAGACTTTTTGGTACATCAGGACATCTTACATGTGTCCACCTAATTTCATAGCTGAAGGCCAAAATCGGCTATAAAGTGTTATTGGGAAACAGCGCCCCCTTAAGGCTGATTGGCGTGATTTTTGCAGCCTAAGTAGCCATTGAGTTGGTGGACAGACCTGCCAAGTTGCATCATTTTAGGCCATAGGGTTTAGGAGATCCAGATACTTTTACCACAGAATAATAAATAAGAATCTCAACAATAACAATAGGT
>JAQLOL010000016.1:3601347-3622554 GCA_029783665.1 Naso thynnoides | reverse complement strand
ATTCACGTTTCATGGATATTGTGTTCAGTGATGGACTTTTATTGTGAAAACTGCTTAAAGATGGCGTGGACGGGAAGGTAAGACGCTGCCTACACAAACATACGTTTTACTAAACTCTCTGTGCACCAACAATGTTTTCTACCCTGGTTTCTATGTGTAGAGACCTTGATAACACTTTGTAGGAAGTGTCATGTGATGTCGAACCTTCTAAGTGTTTTAAAATAGCGTTTTGTACGCGTCACTTGAAGTGCCCTGCTCGAAAACTATGAAAATCACCAACCTCGGTCAAGCCTCGCCCAACGTAATTTTATCGTTGCCCCAACGTTTGACTAATGTCCATGAAGAGAAAAAGTCTACAATGTAAATCCGCGCATGTATAACTTTAAAGAAGCCACACTACTCTTGCAACAGTTGGCTACAAGCACCGTCCTCATAGAATAGACTCCCAAACTAGCAGGTGTGCTTGAAACTGTTACATTGATTGATGAATTGAAAATGTCGTCCTCAGCCTGTTGCTTCACCTTTTCACAAAGCACCAGAAGACACACACAGACACCGAACTTCTTTCTGTGGATTGATATGACAGGACGTGAACCTCACACCGGGTCCGAACAGCATCCCTAACAACGGTTTGTTATTCATAACAATGGTCTATTATACAGAAAGAGCAGACCTTAGAATGCCATGATTGACCAGAGTCAAGTATTCAACGAGCCATGTAACAACTTAATAAATTCAATGATGGTAACATTCAATTGAACTGTTATTGTGCGTGCTATCTGGCTGTCACACTGTCATAGTTTATTGGGACATTCAAATAGAACGGAGCCATTGTTCATATTATTTTAATCAGATTAGACTACAAGATGAACAAAAGAGAAAAGGAAAATTTGAAGTGAGGTAAACTTTATTGTGAACAGAAAGAACAGACTTTGAAGCTCAGAGTCATGGTGCTGTGAATTAGGTGATTTCCTCATGAAAACACCTCCAGAGCGAAGACACAGCTGGTGGTGGAGATGAAGAAAGGAGCTTGAGGTTGGAACTCCCTCATGAGAGGAAAACTTCAGAGAGCCGAATTTAATTGGAGATGGCCTGGCATTTTCAGATGATTTAGTGAAGGGGTGGAGGTGGGTCACAAATTCTCTGTGGTGCTGAAATGACAGCTGAAAGACAGCAGAAAGAGAGAACACTGTTAAGGCTTGACAGCTTACGAGTGATTGGCTAACGGCGAGCTTGTTATTGGATGAAGACAGGAATGAGTTGGCAGAGTTTAGAGACAGCAGGAAACTACGCTTGTGATTCACAAAGGAAAAAGTCCTCCTGACATTTTGCTGAGCTTCATTAGTAACACCTGTGCTTCTTCTACTATGACAACTCAAAGTGTCTACTGTTCGAAGGTGAATTGTAGTGAAAGAATGGTGGAGGTAATAAGAAGCACAAAGTGGAAATACCTATGTAAAGCACAAGTAACTTAAAAATGTACCTAAATGCAGTGCTTCAAGGAATAGTTCACCCAAAAATGAAAATTCAGTCAACCTACTCTTCCTTGTGCTGATGGAAAGTCAAGTGAAGTTTTTTAAGTCCAAAAAACACTTCAGGAGTTTCACAGGCAAAGTTATAGTAATCTCCCAAACAATGTTGTGAATGGTAACTAGAGCTATGTTCCAAATCGCATACTTCTTTACCGAACACTTAATATTTTGAGTGCTTAAGTACACAAAGTGCATTCACACTGAGAAGTACGTAAAAAGTGCAGCGTACTACTTGCGCACTCAAAACAGTCCAAAAATTGTGTGTGGAACGATGGGCACATCACACCCTCAAAGAATGCCACATCAGTGACGCCGGGGAAGCTACATCACAAACTTCTCAACTTTCAAAATGGCGGCGGGGGATTACAGCCAAGGCGACTGTGAATGTTGCCGCGCTGTACAGATACAAGTTATACATGCACTAAGCACCACTATGTACATATACTGTTGTCAGATAGCAGCCTTCAGTAATGTTTGTTGGGTCTGTAATAATTTGGCACCGTTAGCGTGCTAGCTAAAGTTAAAATTTGCTAGCTAGCTAATGTGCTCCTAGCTAATCGGGCGTTAACGCTGTGGTCTGCTTTTGATAAATGTGTGAAATATTGTTGTCTTTACTGTAGAACATTCTTAAATACAAGTTAAATGAACTAGTAGTTGATGAAAATAGCTGTCAGACAGACTACAGTGAACAGTGAGGCTAAAAACATGGCATCGGTGACATTTTTCAAAACAACTTGTCACATGGAGTTCAAGTCCAAGTTTAACTTTATTATCCTCAATGGAGAAATTCATGTGGTCATTGCATGTCTCATGTCCAGTAAATATACGTAAAAATAGGTACACATACAAGCATAAAAGAGATACATACAAACAGACATACATGTCTCACTTCATAAAGATATAGGCTTCAGTTACTTTGGACAGGAAGTATGGAGGCGTTTCATTGTTTTGTCATGTATCTTTCTAAAATTCTAAAGGGGTATTTCTTGTTATTTTGCAAGTAGATTAGTGTGTGTGAAAAGTAAAACTGATGATTATTATCACTGACTTGAATATAGATTGGCTTGATTTGTTATCAGTCTTGCTCATGCGGGGGATAAAATATCAATAACACTTGCATGTCTGCTTTCCGGGTGGCAGCTCACATATGTGGGAAATTCCTTGTGACCGAAATGCGGCATTTGTTTCCTTTCGTTTGTTCTACATCCCTCCGATTTTCTCTTTAATCACGCCATAGAGCTTCTTGTTTCCATGTGGCACACATGATGAACAGGGGTAATTAGCCCATTTAATGACCTCTGCAGTGTGCTTACAAATCAGAGAACCACTGCAACACCCTGCAGAGACACTATCTAAGAACATCTTGTGTTGTTTACCTGCTCAGCCATTTATATGCTCTTTGTAAATACATAAATAAGTAAGGGCAGTTGTTCCTCGGAGTCAAAGGAGTTGCTAACGTACCCATCAGTGCAGTGTGTTTCAGTATGTCTTGAGACATGTCTTATAATGTCAATATATCAGGGAAGGCAACATCAGCATGTTGAATAATTTAAGCGCAACTGTCTCGGGAATCAACACAATCTCAACATTTCTTGAAGAGGTGGATGATGAAGGGGTGTTTACATGGAAGTGCAGCTAATGGAAGCAGAGCCTGCCAGAGGTGTGTGTGTACGTTTGTGTGTGTATGTAGGTGGGGTGAAGCGGGTGAAAAGGATATGTATGTAAGTCTATTGTTGGTTTCATGTATGTAGGTGGGCCTGTAATGCGTTGGTATGTAATTTGCATGTTTGTGAAGTCTGTGTGTGAGCATGCATTGTCTATAAATATGTTGTTGTACACATATATGCTTATGTACAGGCTATATAACAACTGTGAAGAATTCTAGTCCTTGTTGCTCTATTTTCTGTCTTTCTCTTCTGCACCACACACGCGCATTTCCCAGCATCCTCCCTATGCGTCTTTCTCTCTCCATCATACTTTTCTCCACAGAGGTGCCAGAAAAATGGCTGTCTTTTAAATGGCCCACTCAGCATGGTAAGATAACTCGCTTATCATCAAGGTCTGCTCTCTGCATAGACATCATTCTTGTGCGCAAAAACACTGGCACACAACTGAGGGTTTCTACAAGGCTTTGCATTTGCATACCACATATACACAGACACGACGGCACGCTAATAACCCTGCATACATGCAGATAAATGAGTGTGCACCCACAAATACTCCGCAGACACACACCTGCTTGCTCTGAAGCTCATCCCTCATCATCATTTTTAGCTTCTTGCACTACCACTACACCGTTCTGTTCTCTCCCACCCTCCCTGTTTTACCCTGTCTGCCCCATAGGGGAGATTTCACACAGAGTGAAATACAGCGTTGCCAACATATGTCTCTAGCAATCAATTTATGCCACAGGGCTATCTCTCTTGGCTCCCTCTGCTTAATACACTACCACAGAGGGCTGCATGCAGACCGGCTTGGCTCTGTTCTCGTGTTTACAGGCAGAATTAGTCGAAAAAAGAAGCATTTGCTTTGCACTGTGTGACTTTGCTCTTTATTTATGATTGTATTGACAAATAACAATAAGCAGCCGGCTTCGGCCCTTTTTATTTACACAGCGAGCAGAGTTACCGGAGCAGACACTTTTGTTTGGTGTGCTGCCTTTCATTTATGACTGCCATAATGGGGAAATTGTAATCACTGATGCGGAGCAGGTAAGTAAAAGCAAAGATTTGGGTTTTTGATGTGAAAATGTGGCGGCGAGCATCAAAAAGGGCCATCTGAATTGCCTCTGGCGTCGTCCCTAAGTGTCTTGTTTTCAAGGCAAAAATGTTTTCGTTGAAATCGTAATGATGATCAGTTCGGCGTAATGTTTACGCTCCCTGTAAACACCGTGTTGCCCTGCAGCATGCAGGTAAATCCTGTGTTTCAGCACCTGTGGAGTGGACAGTTCCCTGTGAATTTACCTTCTTTGGTTTTCTTCTACCAGCAAAATGCCATTTTTCAGGTTGAGGCCAGCAATGCATTAGTAAGCACTGTAAGGGGGGAGCGAGGAAGGAGAGAAGTGATTTAGCGAAAGAGGAGGGAGATAATCTAACACAGGTGGATGTTGTTTTTCTTTTCTTTTTTTGTTTTGAGGCAGGAAATATGTCTTGCCTCTTATCTGAGCAGTAATGCAGGATCATTAATTTGCCTGCGTCTTCTTCCCGGCTCCTGTTGAAGCCTGCCGTTTCAGTCGATTGCCTGTGGTCGTTAAGACAAGAGGCGGGATGAAGGGAGGCAAAACGGTGAGGAGATGGAGAGATGAAGGAGAGATTTATGTAGACATGTGGGCATACATGCAATGAAAGCATACAATAGGCTGTAGACAGACACAAACATGGCTGCACACCTACACAGGCACAAAGAAATTGATTCCTTTCATGTTCTCACATGCACGTACATGCGGCTGCACGGCAGCCTAATCGCAGCCACTGTGTAAAATGGAGAGCTTAAAGAGCTGGATGGACTGATGGACTGTCTTCATTACGTTCCAGTCCGCCTCTGAAAACCACTGGGAGGAGACGTGGAGGTGGGAGAGGTTTTAAATCACCATAATCCCTTCCCAGTGCCTTTTCACTCCTGCTTTTAAGTCCCCTCTCTTGCTCTTTTTCTTGTATCTCTTCCTATTTGTCCATGTCAAACTACCCATGTGAGGAAAATGGGTGCCCTTCACTGTGAAATAATGGCAGGCTTTCTCTTCAAATAGAGGAAAAAAAAGGAAAAAAGAACACCGCCGGGATCCTTGAGGGCTTCCAAACTCTCAATCAGAATATTCCATATTGTGCCATGCATTCATTTATAAGTACCATGGACCCCTGCTGGTGCCTCCCCAAATTCAGATTATGGTAGTATTCTCAGCTTTGAACGTTCCTGTCAATTAGTGGTGGGCTGAGGATTGCTTAGGGCAGCAGAACTACACCTCAGTGATTCAACCTGTCATCTTTTATAGATGTTGGTGAGTCTAAGGCCCATCTGCCCTCAGAGGGACCAGCGTGCAGAGTGGTCAGCCGGGGAATCCATTCTCCAGAAGTGGTCCAATAAAGTAAAGGAATAATGAGCAATGGAGTGTGAAACTGTGAGGCTTGGCTGAATAACAAGGTCAGTATTATTGCATGTGCTTGGTTTATATTGATGATGGGACGGAGAGATCTTGGTAAAAGAAGTGTGCCCTTTCAGAACACTTCAACATGCCGTGGAGTCTTTTTCGGGCCCAATTACGCAGAGTAACATTGATTCTGTTTTAACCAGAACTGACAACAAACCAGTGCAGCATTTAATGAGCCTCCGCGCTATTTAGAACCTGATTTTTTCATGTTATCTCTGCCATTAAAACACTGTAACCCTGTCTGCTTTAGAGGAGTAGCAGCTTTCCTTTGACTGTGGATTTGACATTTCTGTTCATTAATTACAGGTGGGTGTATCAAAAACAGCATAATCACAAAAAATTAAAAGATCGACGCTAGCGGGTTCAATCAAATGGCACCTCAAGAAATTTTTCAAATAGGCCTAAATTGGCACAATTATTCACAACACAGCTCCAAATGAAACAAAAGGCATGGAGCAAAAGCCAATAACGCAACACAACAACACAGACTGGCAGTGAAAATGACATTTAAGAGTTGGGGTGTGAAAGAAAAAAATTATAAAATGATGAATAAATTGAATAGAGCAATACCAGTCATGACTCAACCCTGAGGGGTTTATCACCAGGCATTTATCTGGCCAACACATTGACCATTGTTCTCCCCACCCAGCTTGACATCCCCACAGAAGCCATTGTTATGAAGGTCACCTCACGGAAAAGAAATGAAAAGGGTTCTGCTGCCGAAAGTTCAGGCTGAGGTCCTGGACTTGCTGCATTATGCTCCCGTGGATGACTTACGCTATTCAGTTAGCACAATGCAACGTGGCCTCTGCAGCTCCCACTTGGACCAGATGAATGAGGAGACTTGGAGCCACGCCACCGGTACTTTGTCAAAAAGTTCGTCCAAGTTGGATGGCAGCCTCCTGGGAGGGTGCACACGTCCGGGAAGGTCAGGTCCAAGTGTGGGTGAGACTTTGTCTGCATGAGTGGGAGGGATTTTTTGTTGAAAATAAGAAAAATGTTTATGTTGTATAGCACTAAATTACTTGTAGAACTCCTGTCTCAGCTTGCGCTCAAAAGGTCATGGGTTTGTGTTTTTGCAGTCAAAGTTTAGTTCTTTCTTTTTTTTATGTGGGGTTGTGTGAGGCACTTTTGTCTAGTAAGTGTCTTACATGCAGCAGGTAACTGTCAGCTCGTTCTCTGTAGGGAGGGAAACAGATCATATTATTGCTGGTAATGGTACCAGCAGCAATATGTTTTTCAGTTACTGTCAAGACCACCCACCTAAAGTATATACGTCCCTTTCCACTCTTTCCATTGCCGTCAGACAGTCGTTTTCTTAGAGCATACCTGTGGTTGTGTGGAAGATTATGGACATTTTCAGTGTTGCCAGATGGAAAATACAGCAGTATTTATTTAAATTTATTGTACTTTAGCAAAAATTATCGTACATATGAAAAAAAAAATTAGAAAGGGCCCAAAAAACTGCACAATGACAAAACTATACCCTGTGAACCATATTAATGTAACAGCACAGAGGCTCTGTCCTTTGAATGAGGTTACAGGGCACCAGTGTGCAAAAAAGTTGTTGGGCACTTTACCATGTTCTGTCCATCGAAAGGGCACCTTAAGGTGCTTCGTCATGTTATATTTACCATAGGAGCATCCAAGAGCCTTGAGGTGCTTCGTCATGTTATTATTACCATAGGAGCATCCAAGAGAAAACTTTTGCAGTGTTTTTTCTAATAGGGCACCAGGGGGGCAATTACCCCCCCGAGTCTGCCAGTGCCCCGACCCAATATATTCCCGACCCACCAATCAATAGAATAAACAAAAGGACATGAAGTAAATGACATTTAAAAAAAATGTTGGCCTACTTAAAATATACTAACATCTACATCTTAAAAATATATAGTGCGTCATTGCAAGAGACTGTGGCAGAGTGCTGCTTGGGCGAGTGACGCACGGCACGTCAGGCTCAGTCATTTGCCTCTGGATTGGTTGCCAGGTACCACGACACGTATCCTACAGTCTGGACATACCACAGAAACAACAATTTGAATTGTATCTCTAATCGAGAGATGAGCAGGAGAAATGACCAATCGAGAGCACGACAGGAGAAAGGGCTAAAAACAGGGAGACTCCCGCCTGTATCGGGGGTGTTGGCAGATATTTCCACATAACAAAACAACCATTAATGTTAGAAGAGAAATCAATTGTGACAGCAGACGTCTTTATGCTTTTAAAGAACAGAAGTGATCTTTGCAGAGCTAAAAACAGGATCTTTCAGTCTTTAACTACCTTAAATATTCTTAGTAAATATTTTAAAATACCTGAATTATGTTAAAAATAAATGTTCAATGTACCATAGCGGAATAAGTGCAATCTTTAGACCAGGAGTCTTCAACCTTTTTCAGCCTAGGGACCCATTTATCAATAGAGAAACAGAGCAGGGACCCCCAGATTCAAAAACAAACAAACAAACAAAATAATTTTAAAAAGTGTTGTGTTTTAAGCCAAGCCAACTGCTTTTAACCTATTTTATACTCAGTTATTATCATATTTGTAAAAAGTAGCTTCTTATTGCCCATTAATATTAGAGTTCAATTGACTTTACTCAATATGATTTTTGTCCAAATTTTGAAAAATTCCCAGGTATAAATTATTTTGGTTAAAAATTTTACCTATTTTGGGGGACCCCCTGCAGCACCTCAATGGACCTTCCAGGGGTCACGACCCCCTGGTTGAAGACCACTGCTTTAGACTAATGAATTGTGATTTGCAAGTCCGGGCCCACACACACACACACTTGTGAGCTGTTAATGAGGAAGCTTCAAACCTCCAACTGTGGGATGACAAAAAATAATTGTGTGAATGTGTTCGTGCGCGGCAGAGGACCTTGTTCACATGTCATAGAAGTTGTGTGTGGACATGGAATTCAACTCTGTCTTTCAATTAAGCTGATAATGAGCTGACATTAAGGTCAAACATGGACAGTGGTGCCGGAGAGCTGTGCACATTAATGAAAAGAAAGTGGCCACGAAATATTATTTTAAACAGTGTTGCGGTTTTTTTCCCGTCTCAAACTTCAGCAGCCTGGCAACGCAGAAATGCAAAGTGCTGCGCATTAGTACAATAACTACATTTTGGGCTTTTATTTATATTGTTATTGGCCATTTACATCCGCATCTACACAATGATTATTGTGCTGGATAGTAATAATATTCTTGAATGATTATGTGGATTTTTACCGTACTGCAGTGTGGTGTCATACATTATTTCAGCATGGGGGTAAAGAGAAGCCTGCGGAGGACGAGTTGGCGGTAGTGCCAGCCAACCCGGCACTCTGACAAGATTACCTCTCCACCAAATTCGATTAGGAAGTCCACTTCCTCCCTTCAGGATCTCCATAATCATAATAGATGGCTCTGTTTGAGACACCCACCATCTCTCTGCACCAAGAGGCCTGGAGAGCAGGAGCGCTCGTCCTGCACAGCAGAAGATCTCCTTGATTCTTTTTTCGCCGTACGTTTGTCAGAGTGAAACTTCTTTTGTAGCTGGTGATGTGCGTGTCGAGTGGCAGCCTAGTCGGGGAAAAAAAAAAAAAAAAACCCGAAACAAAAAAAGCTGCATTGGAGAAAATGTAGCAGTTTTTTTTTTTATTATTTGTTTAAGAATTGAACAAATGAGCTACATTCCCTCAGATGGAGACTTTTTGAAGTGCGCTCGATTGTTTTGACTCGGCATTGGCACTTCATATTGTTCTGTGTTTGGTGGGAACTGGTTTGTGATAGGGGTGTTGAAACATTCACTCTTCTCTTCTGTTATCCAGCTGTCAAAATAATACACCAAAGCGATTTGGTATATGTGAAAGAACAAAAGATGAAAACAGACGAGTTTCAATCATTTAAGTCCACTGAGTCTTGTAATATCAGGCTTTTGCCTGGGGGGTCTGAGGAGCAAGTGGGAAGTCAAAAGCTTCTTTTGTCTTTTTTCCAGCATCTCAGGATCCTCAGAACAGTGATTTGACATTGACACATAGTTGTCACATGGTTGTGTGAATGACATTTATCTTAGCATTTATCGTTTTGTGTGTATTTTGTGTGTAAAGGTTTCTCCTTGAAGTTCTCCATCATCTGCTCTATGTTTAACATCAACCATTCTCAGTGCTTATTATTACCAGTTTACCCAACCACCAGATTAATACAATAGATACATTAATGTGAAACTTACATTAGCTTAAATTTGTCTAAAAGTAACAGGCCACAGTCAAATAAAATAGTACATGGAGATGACTGGAAAGTTTGCATCACACGTAATCTCAAGTGCAAATATTGCGCTCGTACGGAGGACAGGAGGTGACATGAATGTTTTGTTTTGTTTTTTAAATGCACATGCATTTTCTATTTCGCGTGTGCATTATATAAATCCTACACTGGTTTTATAAATTGCATGTGTTTTACTCATATTCTCTGCACGATTAAAAAAAAAAAACAAACGCACGTGCAATAACGTGCGCTCAATTTTTAAAGCGTGCAAGAAAACCAAAAACACATCCATGTGACCTTTCATGACTATCGTGTTTGGTAGCAAAGCTTAACTTGTCCGCACATTTCTTACAAACCACATCGTGTTTGTTGATATGAGGAGCAGCTAGAAAGGAAAAAGTTCTTCCATTGGGTGGACGGTGATGGAAGCGAAGTTTGGCAACAGTTTTTTTTTTTGAAGGGGTGTGCTGACCTGGCACTCCAACAGCCATTACATTGCTTTATTTTCCTTTTTAAATTATATTTTATGATGTGCTCATGCTGTTTTGGGGTGTATGTGTTTATTTATGTAACGGCACTGAAAGTGGATCACATAAAGAAATCCGTTGTATTCATTGTTACTGAATCATGACTGTTGTCACTGAGTGCTATTTGTCAACTAGGTCATTTTTGATGCATAGTTTCAGATATTTTTTTTTTACCAGAGTAACCAAGACAACATAACCTGTCACAAACAAATCATAGCAGGCCTAAATCTCAAACTTTAAGGAACTGTTCTATAGGTGTGCAAATGTGTGTATATGAGTTTCTGATGGTTGGCAATGTGTAAAGAAGACGTCTGCCATTAGCGTGAATGTGTGTGTGACTGGGTGAAAGCTGACCTACGTTGCAAAGCACTTGGTTGCAAACTCAGAAAAAATGCTAAAGTCCAATAACCATGCAGTCTATTTAAAGGTGCAGGGGCAGATGAATGAGGGTCTCAGCATTGTTCGCCATTGCTCACACTCTTATAGAGTCACTGTAGACGCTATTATCACTTTCTTGTTTCACAGAGTTTTTCTTGTGTTGACTTAGAAAATAAAGGCAACGTTACTGTTGTTGCCTTGAGCCAGAAAGAATGTTCACACAATCACCGTAATGAGTTTATTACGTGTGTTTTGCATGTTTCAGGTTGTTAACATTTTATCGTTTGTTCACTCTCAGCATCCGCTGTATGCCTGATACAAGCATTCCTCCTTGTAATGCCTGAAGATCTTGAGGTTTATTCATCATATGTTTAATTTTGTGTTTTAACGTCGGTGTTGAGAGAATATCATCGTTATTTCCTTTGGCAGGGAATGTGTATGTTTTAAGAAAGAGAGCGAGCTAGAGAGGAAATCCAGGAACCTGAGGAGTAATTGTGTAATACAGTGATAGTGTATCATGAGACCCCAGAAAAATGTTCTTCTGGCACATCAAACTCCACTTGAGACGCCTCCGGAGGTGGTTTTTTTCTTCTTCACTCGGCAGCATGTGAAATATAAAATTCTTCTGGGAGTGTGGCTCGCACAGAGAAGGCCCCTGTTGTGTCGTCTTACGATACATTTTAAAAATAGTCAACACATCTGTCCCTTTGTGGTCCCTTACACAAAGGCACACACCCTGTCCTCATGTCAACAGGACTTTGGTTCCAGCTCCGGACTTCTTTTATTACCGTCCCTGATTTGTTTCTCACTTTTTTTTATGCTCATGTTATTCTACGGAACTTGACCTGAAAAGCACCAGATATGGCACCAAAACTTCATCAGAAACCGAGTGCTCCGCTGATCGGCTGTGTACCGTAAGAACACGACACTGCGACTTTTCTCGTGTGACAGAAACGGAGTGTCTCCAGCTAAGAGGGACGCTGGCACAAAAGCGCCTCTCGCTCTACACAAAACAATGGATCAAAGCCACAGGCATGTCTTTTTGTTTTGTAAGATGGGAACGCTCGGAGAATGGAGAGCGAGCATCTAAACAACAGGCGATGCAGCGGTATCGCTCAAGTCTTTCTGACTTGTTTTAAGCACTTTTCTTTAGCTTCACTCGAACATGGATGATATGCTGTCGTATCCATGACAATACTGTTAAATTACTTTCCAAAAGACGAAAGCCACATGTGCATTTGCAATCCTTTCTCCTTGTAATTCCACTGATACACAACGTTCATATTTATGTTGCAGAGACCGTTAATTACTGCCTGGATTATGTTCAGAGATAGCATTTTTTTGGTGGGGAATGAAACACTACATATATGTACAGCACTGGAGTCACAGGATGTCGGATGATGGACAAACCAAGTGCAGAACTGTGAAACCTGAGTCCAGACTTTGTACCCAGAGTTCAGTTTGTGATCAGTTTTAGACAACAGAAGAATTCAGGTTAGAGAAAAATTATTTCTGTTAAACATAAATAAAAATAAAGGGTCCATTCCGAATCACATACCCTTACTTTTTACTGGCAGTACATACTCAGTGTTGCATAGTAACAAAGTAGAAATACTTCTTTAATGTACTTAAGTAGTTCTTTTTTTATATCTGTACTTTAACCTTTCTGTTTCTGTAGACTTTCACTTTTACTTTACATGTGATGTAAAGACAACAGATACTTTTACTAGTTACATTTCCCATGAGCAACTTAGTTACTTGTTACTAAATAAAACCAGAGGACATTTGATGAGCTTCTAGTCAATGTTTTGTTTTGTTTTGTTTTGTTTTGTTTTGTTTTGTTTTGTTTCAGTAGCCAACAATATGGGATCACTGATTGCAAGAGGTTGGATCAGTACAAGTAATGACTGCGTCGTGACTTTGGGTGCTGCTGTCGTCATGTTTTATGTTTGATTTCAAATCATTTTGTTGTTATGACGTAGTAGCAGTTGCCCAGTTGTTGCAGATTCAGCTTTAGCTAAACCTTCGCCTGTTGTGTTTAAATTAGGCTCAAGGGAGTTTAGAAAGCTTTCTGAAAACTGTTTCTCATCATTTTATTTACATTTTGTTTTATGACTGAGATATTCTGTCCTGAAATAGACCAGAGGCTACGTAAATGAAGAATAAGCAGTTTTTAGTCAAACTTAACTGCTTTTGACAAATACTTTTTACTTGTACTTTTACTTTCAGTACCTTAGTACATTTATATTCTCTGTACTTTTGATCCTTAAGTACGGTACACCAGCTACTTTAAAATTTTTACTCAAGTAATATTCTAACAGGCGACTTTCAAAGTCATTTTCCAGTAAGGTATCTTTACTTTTACTCAAGCATGGCTTTTGGGTACTTTATACAAGACTGTATGTACTGCAGCTTCCCTCTCAACGTACTGTGCATACTGTTGCACGCAGTATGCATATAATTTGGACATACTACTCTGTCATGATAGTGCGCCTTGAACTTTGACTTTGATGCTCCGATATCTGTCGCAGCCTCAGCGCAAATATTTTGGAGTAAAAAGTTCGAATATAGTAGGGGACCTGGTGCTTCTGGCATACCCAGTTTTACATAATTTATATTAGGACAGGACATACATAAATATTATCTGACGTACTGAATAGTAGGGTCATATGGGACAGTCTCATGTCACTTAACCTAACCCGAACCAACTACCTCAGGTGCCTAAAGCTGACCATAGAAAATTAGCTGTAGTCAGTGAGCGTCTATTGCAAGATTGTCTCTTAGCATACTAAACTAAATTCATTTATAATATGGAAATTTCATATAATATTCATCATAATGTCTTCATTCTTCCTCTAAGCCCAGAACATACAAACCAAACGCTGGTTCTAGATACAGCCTTTCATCACTCCTATGTCCTTTTGTGTTTCACTGCAATCCAAAAACTTAACAGCAAGATGATAAAAACCCGACACACTGGACCCTCAACAGAAATCCAACTCAGTCAGCACTCAGTTTCCCTTAAAACATGTTTGCTGCAAATTTGTTTTATGTAATTTCTAATAGACGGTTTTCATATATGTGTTTTTCAGCAAGTAATTCAAGGCCTGGAATGAACTGCACAAGAAGAGCGGGGCAGTAGTGATTTTTATTTTGTGTGTGCGTGTGTGTGTGTGTGTGAGAGAGAGAGAGCGTGTGCATGTGTGTGTATGATCAAAGCATCTTCACCCCACCATATGCTGATCCAGCCTGGACCAGATAGAGCTACTTAGTCCCCATAATGTCCTGGGGTCCCCTCTCATCGCTGCCTTTGAATCCTGTCACAGATAACAGTGCAGATTATATGCCTCTCCTGAGTCACTTTCAAGTTGACTGTACTCCAAAATCGCAAATCTCTCAATCTGACTGTGCACACATCTGCAGGAGAGCGCTGCTATCCAAGCTCGCATCTGACTTTGTTGTTTCCACATTTGATCAACCAGAGGGAGATTTCGCACGCAGCATTCTCACAGAGGAGGAACGGCATGCACAATGCAGCATGGTGGTGACGTCATCGCCGGGCGAAGGCGGATAAAAATCACCCAAGGTCCTCTGTAAACCCTCATTACAGCCATCAATTATTGAGCCAATTCCAATAAAGTGAAAGTCAGATGTTACATACAGCCTCATTTATAAAATCTTTTATACATTCCACAGTTAAAATTTCAGTGGATGGAAAATGAGAATCCCGAAGAGATAAAAAATCAAACAGCCATCCAGGCAGTTTTCTCATTCAGCCACATCATTTACAACTTATGAGACACAAGAGTATCTGTGCTCGAGTTTGTGCACTTTATATTGGGTGTGTGTGAGGGAGAGATTTTAGTGTTTCTGTGAAAAGTGATCATCCTATTTCAGGTTTTTCAAACTGATATTCAGGTCATGTCAACATCAAATACCTCTACAAGAAACTTTTGAGTAAAAACGCGTAAAAGGCTTGTTATAGTGGAGCCTTGAAAAGATAGTGATGTGTTTTGGAAAATGTAACAGCATTGTGAAATGTTCAAAGACATGCTTTTGAAAAATCAATGCCGCAAGTATGACTTTGTTAAGTGTAAGGTCCTACTGACGTAAGTGAATCCTTTATCTGTATCAGCTTAATTACTTGGCGACAGACAATTCCTACATCTGTCCATCGCTTTGGCCAAGAAATGCATCATCTATGGTGTGTTGGTGTTTAAGTCCCTGAACATGTGCGAAAACAAGGAATGTAAAAGAGACAGATGGTGGTATTCTGAGCTGGAAAACTGTCCTATAGCTGTATGCTCCTGAGACAAGTAGACCATAATAGCAAACAGTCTGGTAATATGTGTTTGTGCAAGACAGTGAGAGTTAAAGGTACAGGGAGGAGGATGGCCAGGGACCACTTCACGCCCCTGTAATTCACAGTAATTCTTGTCCATTCTCGAACAGAAGCCAAACTGAAGCAGTTAAATATAAAACATAAAGATATATTATAGAAACTCGGTATTTTCACACGAATATATAACCCAGAATTGGCTGTTTGTTTGCCTTGTGAAGCAGCTGAAAGAGCCACTTTTGGGTCATATATCCGTGTTTAGCTTCGTGTTTGTGTCGATTCAAGAGAAGACACCACTAAACATTTGGTGTGTTTCACATCTTTTAAAACAAGCATTCATTGTATGTTTTGAGGGATTGTCTGAGTGCACACGCTCCACCATTGTTTTTAGCTAGCGGTGACGTCAGCAACGAGCTCCATCTCTTCTCCTTTAATGTAATTATCGGGCACACTGTGACATTATTCATCTCTGTATAATGTTCACTGCAGTTAATAAAGTTGTTTTTCATACTGTGGACTTTACATGTTGTTTCTGAGGGGAAAAGTGAAATATCAGTAAAGATGCTCGGACACAATGCCTCCCAGCTAGCTGCTTGAAGTTGCAGTAGGTGACCCCTGCTAACAAGCTAACAAGCTAATGTAGCATGAGACTCATTAGGAACCAGCATACCACACAGAAATTTAAACATCAACGTAATGCTTGCAAAACTGTCAAAATTCATTTGGCATGTTCAGAGACGGTTAATAGAAAGCAAGACCTCTCACTTACTGTTCATTTCCTGTATCAGTGTCACATGGGTTTCACCACGGCCCCGCCCCTTTAGGAGACCAGAGGCAGTCCTGAGTCCATTCATTCTTATGGGGGAAATGAATGTTGTTACAACCCGCGTTGATGGGCAAAAGTAAAGCAACATAAAAAA
Source organism: Naso thynnoides (assembly GCA_029783665.1). Lineage (NCBI taxonomy): Eukaryota > Metazoa > Chordata > Actinopteri > Acanthuriformes > Acanthuridae > Naso > Naso thynnoides. Next base: position 3,606,467 of record JAQLOL010000016.1, on the reverse strand, counting down.
ATGATGTAAGCGGTTAAGGGTAAGTTATTTGTTAGTTAAGAGTAATGAATTACGGTAACAAAAAGAGGTCAGGCAAAACAATAATGGAAAGGGCCAAAACATGCTGTTAATTTAAAGAAACAATCATCACAGACAGAGAACTCTTAAAAAAACAAGAGCTGACTACCTTTTAACTTAAACAAGAAAGAAAAGCCTCGCTATCTACCCTAATCGGTGGCGGTAAAAACAGAAATACAAAAGAACAGCCCCCATAAATCCAGTGTATCTAAACAAGTCCAAAACTCCTAAACCAGTGACTGTGTGGTTTAATCGGTTTTTAAATCTACTACCTGGCCCAGTCCGGAATACACAGAAGTCTCAGGTGCCTCATAGAATCGACACAAACAAACTAAGCCGAAACTTTACTCAGAGGTTTACAATACGCGATCATCGATGACGAGAGTCAGCCCTGAGCTCTTTGTAGTCTCTGCGCCTTTAGTGCTGCACAGGTCCGGCAGCATGTCCCACCAATCAGGCGCCAGGCAGAGGATGTGGAGGTGGGCAGAGCGGAGACGCTGGGCGGAGTCAAGGCATCAGCACCAATCATAGGCCAGGGATCAGACAGCTAAATCAACATACACTCGCAAACAGGTTAACAGCACACAGAGGGGGAGTCGCGTAGGCCGGGGCCGTAACAAACGTGATCGCAGATTAAGAGTTTAGATTAGACTCTGACCAATTCTTTCACCCCATCATCACCAAAATACATACTGGACTCATTTTTCACAAGACACGTATCTTCCAAACATTGTGACACAAAACCGTCATTTTCCAGACACTGGAGAAAATTAACTTTGTTCGAGACCTGTCTCTGTCTCAGCATTACACACTTGTGAGATTTGGGAACTGCTGCTTCCCACCTCATAATGGACATAAACGGACATTTAAATGGTCTTACAGGTGAAACCATGAATTAAAAGTTAAAACTCACATTAAACAAGTATCATGCGATGCGAAATCCATCTGCTTTAATCCATTCATAAGACGTTATAACACTTCCAGACGAGGCGAACGGATGGTGGTCCCTAACTGTCGCCATGGGAGACGTGACTCCACCCACTTATGACATTCACATCATTGGCGCTGCGTACAGTGGGGGGATCTTGTGTTAATAATTGACTATCTTTCACATGTTAGTAAAATACATGCAAGACAATTAAACGTATTTTAAGATCGTTAACACTGATTACATTCTTGAAAAGGGTAAATACCCTTTTAAAATGCTCAGACACGTTGCTTCCTCTCTGCCAGCTGTATTGAGAATCAAGCATAGTGGCCTAGAGCTCCCTCTTCTGGACGATGCAGGCATAACTAACTAATTATAAGTGACATCTCTGAAATCACCCAACAGGTAGATCACAGATGACCTCATCTGACAGGTAACCTACTCGTGACCTTTTAAAGTTTTTTAACATTGTTTTTAACCATTTTAACCTCTTTTCACTGGACTTAAACGTTTTAACTGCCCTCACAATTTTAAAATTTTTTCACATGAACTTGTAGTTATGAATTTTGAAAGGGCCTTTTCTGGTTTTTACAGCTTCATGAGCTTACATAAAATCACACTTTCAGTGTTGCAATGAACTGCATGCTCCTGCAAACAACAATCACTCCACATAGGAGTAAAATACAGTCAAACAAACCTGAACTTTTGCATAAATATTTTAACTTCTCAGGCGTCCCCGATCCATTGGAAACTGGACCTTTAATCCTATAACCAAGAACAGGAGCAGATTTTTATTGTCTGGCTTGTTTTATCATTTCATGCTCTTGTCCACTGTGGTCTTGGTAGCCTAAGCAGCGAATTTCAATCTGCTGCTGATGTGTTTTGTTGGGGTCTGGGTAGACAAATGTGTCATCTTACGACAATTTAGAAAAATTTTCAGTACTTTTTAGGCATTCTGCGTGTCAAATTGCCCTGACCCCTCCAGGTCATACAGTATATTCGTCTCAAAAATGGAGTCATTGCATTCGTCTAACCCACATTAAACTACGGGTGGTATAACACACACACACACACACACACACACACACACACACACACACACACACTGGCTCTTTGCCTGCCACAACACACGTTTTTTTACTTTTAATGCTGTATGTGAAAGAGGAATTGTAAAACTTTCCACTACAATGTTTCTGACTACCACTGCTTTAGGAATTAACTGTTTGAATCATTTCATCAAAAAGCACAGAATTACGTGTGCGCCTTTCTTCTTTCATGTGCCGCATCCTTTCGCCCGCGATCCTGTAATGCGATCCTCGGGCTTTAATGTTGTCCTCACACCGGCTTTGAAGATGGTAAAAAGTGCAGCAGGTTCAACCGAAGGTGACTCCAACTTTACGTGGAGGACTCGCTGCTCTCTTTACATGATAATTGTGACTATTGCAGCTTTAAAAATGCATTTCAAAGTGTAGGAAATCCGCAGGTGTCACAGTTCAGGAATAAAAAAAGCTTTTTGGGTGCATTAGGCATGTGCCTGGAGGAGCCATTCCGGACACTATCACTGGAGAAAATTACACCTCAGTACGCCTCATCGGCAACTGAATTAAATCCCTTGATGCTGCTCACTAAAAAGCCAAGGACAGTACTATCTGTCAGGACCCCACCCACTGCCCAACCGCAACTATCCTTTTCTCAGCTGTAGCTTATCTTATCAATGAAGAGTAAGTAGCACACATGCAGTGTTTCCCCATGCTAATGGTTGATGTCAGGCCTAGGAGGTCAGATGCCTGAAGGCTGTCAAAATTTAATCTTTTAATAAGGTTTAACACTAAAGAGGGATCCCCCGCCTCCATCGGCCCAACCCTTTACCCATTTCCTATCCGGGTTGGGCTTCTGTTTCCTCATGCAAGCAGAGCAGAGCACTTAGCTTCGTCCGGGAAACGTCAGCGCCCAGTGGATGTGACGACTGCGAGGCAAAGAGGATGAGGAGGAGGGGGCTGGAGAGTTGGTGGAGGCGGGTGGGGGTGCACACGGGGCGTTGTTGATGGGTACACAATGTGCCGACAGACAAGAAGCAGCACACTCCGGCAGACAGCGCCGTCATCACGGCAGGGAGAGTCAAAGTGGGAGGGCGAGGGAGAAAAAGAGAAAGGGATGGAGGGTTATTATTCTCCCATATTGTTTATCGGTTATCACTGGCATGCACACAAGCGCCACGCCAAGACTGAGGACGCACGCGCGGGGACACACACAGACTCTGCCTGACACACGCACGTGCGCACGCAGACATGCAGACACACTCAGTGGCATCCGGGGAGACAAGGAAGGAAGTGAACAAGACACACACACCCACGTACAAGCACAGCATAGTTAAGTGACTCTTCTAAATCTTAAGCCAGTGTTCACGTCTTTCGGGAGCTCTTAAAGCTGTTCTTGTCTAACCACATCAAGGTGAAGATTTAACGCGAGAATCTAAGCCTGAACACTTAAGTCTGCTATTCTAAGAGTTAGGGGAATTCTCTCAATACTAGTCTGCATAGAAGTTAGATTTAAACCCCTAAATCATGAGTACCGTTAAGCCGTCGGGATGCAATCAGAATCAATGTGTTCTCATAGGCGGTATGGTGGGTGTGCAGCCCGCCAGCACTGTGGGCTGTGATTGCACAAGTGTGAGCAGGCCTCAACTTTACCGCCCCTAATTGCATCTTCGCCTGCGGTCGGTTGCAGTCGTGATGCTGTTAGTGTGACTGTTTAACACATGAAGCTGCAGGTGCACGTTTTGGGTTTATCGCTGCTGTTTTGTTTCGTCTTCATGGGCTGGATGGACTGGCTGTGATTTTAGATTTTTTACAGCATTTGTGGTTAATTCTGATCTATTAAAGTTAAGATCCCATCAACTCAGATTCAGCCCTCAGCAGTTATCAGTTATGATACGATATTAGTGTGCTCAGCTGTTGCCATACAGCCTCTCAGCGTTAAATTAGCCAAAACTTCAGTGATAATCCTTCATTGCACAGAAAAGGTGTGTTGAAAGTTGAATGAGACAGTGGGTCTGCAAGCAGAGATAAAACCTAATCTAGCAAGCTGAAAAAGCTCAATGTAGTAAAATATTCACTAAATATATATATTTGTTTTCCTACAATATCTAGTCTAGAAGTACTTTCTCCGCTCAGAGCATGCAAAGAGTGATTCAGCAACAACATTTTTTAAAATTTAGCACTCACAGCAATTGGATGAGAGCAGGAAAAAATTGGCTCTTTGGTAAATGCTGGAAAAGTAATCCATGATTTAAAGCAGGAGTCATATCAGGTTTATGACAACTTTGTATTCATAAAAGAGAATCCACATAATACTCACTCCTACTGTGTTAAGTGAGTCATCACATGATTTAACGAGGGAGGAATCCTTGTTAGGATCTTATCAAAAAGGTAGCTAAAAATGTTCTGAATTCTTCTTCTATAAATCAATCCTCAACACACTAGAATCGACGAAGACTGTTTTGATCCATAATGTACAGCTTAAATATCCCAAAATATGTGTATCAATACATGCTGTAATAACTGGTAACTCCTTTTACTTGAACATCAGCATCTGTTTACTTGTTCATTTCCTGGTCGGACTGAGCCTTTTCCCTTTTTGTTTTTCTTTCTTGCTCTCCCTTGTGTGCCTTGATGATTTTCTCTTTGACTGTGTTTGTCTGTGTGGGCGTGGCGCTCCGTCTGCCCAGTGTTGCCAGGTGGGAAATGTAGGATTATCGTACCAGAGACTCAAAATTATCGTATTTTGAGGGAAATTATCTATAGTCAATCGCTATAGTCAAATAGTCACTCTTGTGTTTAACAGCGTCCTACAGGCGCTCACGGTTTCGTGGCGTCGGTACGAAAGGGTTAATGGCAACTCACAGTTGCGTTAGACTAACAAATTTTGCTTCGTCTTCTCCTCTCCTTCTTCTTCTTCTTTTGGTTTGAATCTCGCTCGAGTCGCTCGACTTCCTGCCTGTGAGCGTCTCGTGGGACGGGCGCAGCTGACCATTCAGCCAATCAACGCATGGACGTCACTTGTATCTCATGCTCCGCAATCACAATTGGCTCGTAACATGTCACATGGGAACAGATGCCTTCAGGGTTCACAAAAA